>JBAMAX010004286.1:0-534590 GCA_037043745.1 Chymomyza amoena
TAGTTTCGTAGTCAATTGGCATGCCAAAATTGCGGTTGGTTATTGCTTCACATTTTTTTTTTTTTTAATTTCCATTATAAATTACAATCTGTTTAAGTTAACAATAAGTAATTAGTATAGGGGGCTCGGAATTGCGATGTAATTTTCCTTCGAAAGAGTACATTAATATTTAAAGTTTAGTGCGATTTAGTGTTTATTATTATAGAAGATAATGTTATTATGGAAGAGATGTTTGTGGTATTGATTGAAATTATATTAAGTTGCGAGCTAGTTCTGTTGGTGCTTTGCGCTTAAGAAGTCTTGGTTGGAGTTCCATTTCAGGTATTTGTCTCATTTTTATATTTTTATATAGTCGCATGGTGTGTTTACAGCTATTTTTCATTAATGTTTCCGTAACTGTTTCAACGTCAAGATCGTGGTGAATATCATAATTTCTTATGTACCAGTCTGCATTTGTAATTGTTCTAAGCATCTTAGATTGACTTCTTTGTATTAGTCGTAGGTTCGATTTGCTGGTAGTCCTCCATATTTCTAGTCCATATGTCCATATCGGTCTTATTATTGATTTATATATTATTTGTTTATTATGTAAGCTTAGGTTAGATTGGATTCCTAGTAGACAGTAGAGTTGTCGGAATTTGTTTTTCATTTCATTTCTTTTGTTCAATATGTGTTGCTTCCATGTGGGTTTTGAGTCAATCGTGATCCCTAGGTATTTTGCACTCGGGCGTAGTATTATGTCTTCTCCATTAATTTTTATTGGATGTCTCGCAGATTTTCTCCTAGTGTATATAACGTGTTGCGTTTTGTCTTTATTGACCTCAATGCCCCATTTTTCGAACCAAAGGGTTGTCAGTGATAGTGTGTTTTGTAGTGTTTTTGTTGCTAATTTCTCGCTGTTATTAGCTGACAATATCTGCAAATGTTGCTATCATGGTCCCCGGAGTAGTTGGCGTAGGTATGTCAGCTGTGTATATCAGGTATAATATGGGGCCAAGTACGCTGCCTTGAGGTACTCCCGCTGTCGTCTTTATGATTTCAGAGCATTCATCGTCGTGTTTTATGAAGAAGTTTCTGTCAGTTATATAGCTTTTAAAGATGTTAAATATGTTAAGTGGTAAGATATTTTTAAGCTTATGTAGAAGTCCTTTGTGCCATACTCTGTCAAATGCATTCGCAATGTCCAAGTATACAGCAATGCAATATTTCTTATTGTCAAAGTCATCTGTGATTTTGTTGACTACTCTATGGATCTGCTGCACCGTTGAGTGTTGTTTTCGGAAGCCGAACCGGTGCGAGGGGATGACGTCTTTTTGTTTAATAATCGGGTCAATTCTGTCAAGTAGTATTTTTTCGAACAATTTGGAGAGGATAGGCAGCAGGCTGATTGGTCGATACGAGCTTGTAACAGTGGCGTTTTTATTTGGTTTAGGAATCGCTGTAATTTGTGCAACTTTCCATGCCTTCGGAAAGTATTGTAGTCTAATGATCCCATTGAAGAGGTCTCGTATATAACTTATTATAGCGTCAGGTAGTTCTTTTAGTATTTTTCCGCTTATTTGGTCGTATCCCGGTGTCTTTTTGTCTTTAAATTCTTTATGTAGTCCAGTATTTCTTCTTTTGATGTGTTTTGTATTGCATAGTCTGGATTTTCAGTTGGGTCTGGGAGCTCAGTGTTTTGATTGTCCATGCTATTTTTAAATATTGTTTCAAAGTGTTCAGCCAGAGTTTCAGCTTTCTCTTTGTTTGTCCTTGCCCATGTGTTAGATTTTGTTTTTATTGGAGGCTTGTGTATGATGGTCCTAGTAAGTTTTTTAGTCGCTTTCCATAGGGAATAGTGAGTAGCTGTAGTTGTCTCAAGGCTGCTTAGGTACTTCTTCAGTCGATTATCTTTATATCCTTGGAGAATTTGTTTAAGGTCATTTGTGGCTTTGTTTAGTTTAGTTTTATCATCTGGATGTTTAGAGAGCTGCCATATTTTTCTAAGTTTGCGTTTTTGTCTGATTTTATCTCTAATATAAGCAGGGATTTGGTTTATTGTTGAAGTGTCTGGTGGTGGTGTCGATTGTGTTACTGCTTTTACTATGTTGTCATTAAAATATGCAATTGCAGAGTCAAGTTCCGTGGGGGATTTTAAAGGGACTCTTGTTTCCATATTTTCCTGTAGTATTTCACGAAATATATTCCAGTTCGTCTTATGGTTGTATAGCGATGTGGTGGTTTTTTCAACGGGTCTATCTTGAAGTGTTATTATTATTGGTGAGTGGTCTGATGATAAGTCAAGGCATGATTTTTATTGCTATGTTTTCATGGGTCACATTTTTGGTGATACAGAAGTCAATTAAGTCAGGAAGTTTTTTAGTGTCAGTTGGCCAATATGTCGGTTCTCCTGTGCTTAGAATGGAGTTGTTATTCGCCTTAATGGCTTCGTATAAATGTCTTCCTTTAGCGTTGGTAATTCTCGATCCCCACATTATATGCTTAGCATTGTAGTCTCCTCCTGACTAGGTATCGATTTCCAAGGGACTTTAGGTAATCGAGGTATTGGTCTTTTGTATTATTGAACTTTGGTGGACAATAAACGGCTGATATATTTATTAGTCCAGTTGAAGTTCTAATGCTGATTGTAGTCGCTTGTATATGTTCCGTTTTATAATCGTCCATTTCTACGCACTTCAGAGATCTTTTTATTATGATTGCTGTGCCGCCATGAGCTTTGTTGTCAGGGTGGTTTGTAAAATAAATGTCGTAGTTCGGTATGTTTATATGCGTCTTGTCAGTGGCATGCGTTTCGGAAATAAGCATGATGTCAATTGCATTTTCAGTAAAATACGATTGTAATTCCAATAGATGGCGAGACAGTCCGTTAGCATTCCAAATGGCAATTATTAGCTTATTGTTTGTGAAGTTTCGTTACAAGAAGGGTAATGATGTTCATCATATTTGTCATTTGGGTAACTAGTTGTTGTATCATCTGTTTCAGTTCGTGCAGGTCATCTTGTTGCTGTGCTGGGTTGGGTTAGTTGTAGTAGAAGACTGGTTGTGACTCGCTGGTAAGGACATATTTTTGTTAAGTGCTTGTGCATATGTTATCTCTGGAGAAGCTAGTTTGTTTGTTTGTGCTGGTGATTGCAGTGGCGTTGTCGTTTTTGGGAGTTCTTTTTTACGCAGGGCGGGGAATTTTTGAATTTGCAGAGCTTTATAAACCATGCATCCTTTGTAATTAGCAGTATGATTTTCGCCACATAGGGCACATTTAATTTGGCTTTTGTCGGATTGGTTTTTGATAATGCAGTTAACTGTATTATGTTTACCTGCACATTTTACAAATACTGGGTCTTTGTGCAATAATTTCTTGTATGTCCACATTTTTAGCAGTTTGAGGGATTGTCCGTTTTTGGTGAGGTGGTTCAAAAGTGACTCTACAGTGTAGAATGCTTACTATTTTATAAATTTCTTTGTTGTTATCTTTTTGTTTTAGCTCTATAGAGAACAAGGGAAGAGGTTGTTTTGTGTCATTACGTTGAATATTGTGTATGTTTAGTACTTCGTGACCGAGTTCAGCTAGTTCCGTTATGATTTTGGTTGTATCTGTAGCATAATGAACGTTTCGAAGTATTACTTTGAAACCTCTTTGATCTTTAGGCTTAAATGTGTAGTATTTTGTGTCTTTATCTTTTAATAATTTTATTATATTTGTATAGTGGGTACTTTCTTGTGGTTGTATTATTGATTTCATTTGTTGAGAGTGCTTTTAGTTCATATTTCGTATCGGGTAGTGACTTGAGGGCTGTTATAAGTGCATTGAAGTTTTCTACATTTTGAACATAGATGGGCGGTGGCTTAATTTTGCGTAGTTGCTGTGTTTGATTTTGTGTGTTTGTTTTCGGTTCTGTCCCACTGTCAGTGTGTAGTTCGCTCTAGTCATCTGCTAGCGCTAGCAACTCAAAACGGTTGTTTGATTTTGGCTTGTCTAGCCAGTACTCCTTGAGTGTTTTTTGTGTAGTATTTTGAGTTTTATTTTTATGTTTTTTGTTAGTGTGTTCGTTTGAGTTGTTGGGAGACTGTCTGTCTCGGTTACGTTTTAGGCTATCTTGCTTGGTGAGTACATTATGGGTAATGGTATTGGAGCTTTGTACTTGCGTGAGTGTTGATGCTTATGCTGCGGACGTTATTGAGGGAGCTGCCGAAGAGCAGATCGGATGGGAGAGGGAGCATATTGATGTTGTGGCTGCAGTGCTTGCTGTGAGGGATGTGACGGTGGTTGTTGTTTATAGATGTGTGGGAAGTGGAGTCGATGGTGACATGCACTGGGTACTCCAAGGTAGCGAATTGCAGTTGCTGGTGTTAGTAAAATTTTCGAGCGCGGGAGAGCAAGATCTTGCGCGAAATTCTTTTGGCGAGTGAAGGCTGTTGTAATTGTTTGTGTGGTTGGATATACTATGTACATATGTGAATATGTGAAATATGCACTATTCATTTTTGTTGTTGCTTGAGGCTCTCGCCTCAGAGTTTGAGCGTCGGGCACGCTTATTTAACTGCTTTTTGTTTTGATGTTTTTTGTTTGTTTTTTTTCCACTGAGCAATATTTTAACAAAATAATACATATAAATATATATTAGCGTCTTTTCGGTTTGTTATTATTACACTGCTAGTAAATTGTTAAGTACAAATATTGATTATACACATAAATTTTTAGGAGCTTCGTATAACACGTCCGTTTGCTACCGCAGTTGACTTGCAATTTGTTTTTCAACAACTGAAGCAATGCGTAAGTCGTTGAAGTCGGACCCATTAGCTGGCAATATAAGTACAATCGCAAAACGTTCCAGTCGTTTTGCTGCTTTGGGTGTAGAATCCTACAAAGCTGCAGCTGATCCTAGGGATGAGGATATGGCCGTTGAAATCAGCGAAACATCCGATATCCGAACTGAAAGGCCCCCTCCTATATTTATAAATGGGTGCACGGATATAAATGCTCTCTTTAATGACTTCAATGAATTCGAATCCCAAAAATGTTTTGCAAAACTTGCAGGTCCATACGAATTATGTGTGCAGACCGACCTACATTTAGAGACATGGTCAGCAAGCTGTATAAAATGGGAGCTAAGTTCCACGTGTATCAATTTACAAGCAAACGCGCTTATAGAGTTGCCATTAAAGGCGTGCATTATTCGACTAGCCATGAGTTTGTAAAGGAGCAGCTAACAAATCTGGGGTGCTCAGTGTGCAACATTCATATCCCGAGATGAGTCTTCCCATAACTTACTTGTCGACGATTTGGATTCGAAATCAAATAACAAAAATATCTTCGTCCTAACAGCTATCTGTCATCAAAAGATATCCGTCGAAAAGCCTCACATGGGCAAAAATTTCGGTCAATGCCAACAAGGACACACGCAACGATACTGCAGGAATGCCTGGGGATAACCATGCCTCCATCGGTTGCACTAACCCATTTGACAAACCCGCCAAATGCGTCCACTGTAATTTACCTCATACTGCAAATTATAAAGGCTGACAACAAAGTTTTCGAAATTTTACCATGTCCTACGCCGACGCAACCATAGACAGTCTCAATCCAGGCACCCAGCTTTACCACCAAGGCCAGCAATCCACAGCTGAAGAGTAAAATTGACCTTCTTTTGGGACGTTTTGACATGGATTTTCGTAATCGGCGTCAAAGCTAAGTGTGTAAGGTTGAATGGTCACTTTGGGCATTGTGTGTTGAGGTGACGGCTAGTGACCATTTAGCAAAAAATTTTAAAAAGTTCCTCGAAGACGTGGAGTACAACGTATTGCTAGGGCTTGCAATATTGTTAGATCGATCATTTTGGGGAAAGCAGATTCAAATAAACTGATTGGTTAATTATTCACAATAATTTTTTAGGCGATATGTCAAAATATCGATATTGCTTGGTCGATATATCAATATTATATATACAGATTTTCGAGTATGCTCAGTGTGAATACCCTATATAAATGAAAAATTTTATTTTCAGTTATCGATAACAGAATTACTATTTACTACTAACTCTGCCACATACTATTTATGAAAATCGAAGATGTCGAGGAAAGAAATGGCCCGCTTCACTTATTTTTGACGAATATTTTAGAAGCTAAAGTGGCAGCTGCAGGCATTATTGTAGCCTCAAAACTTAAAGTCGGTGTCGTCTAGACGCCCAGATTCGCTTACCAGTCGTGGCATATTTTATAATTATTTTTTTATATACTGATTTAGATTACAAAACATGAAGTTGAACCCAAGTTCTTTAGTTTCAATATTAGGCCTCCAATTTTTTTATTTTATGGTAATTAGTCTAAATGAGAAACTACTATAAATAAATATAATTTTTGGAAATATCGAATTCTGAATAATTGATTCAAGACGATGTGTTGTAAGAAATATTATTGGAAATTTAATAAATTTTGTCATAACTACATTACAAACTGCATAACTCTTCTGAAGCAAATATTTGCACGTTGCATATAGCATTATTTAAAATCAAAAGCTACGCAAAAATGACTATGAAACAAATCTGTTCCTTGTTTGCAGCTATGCAATAAATCCATCTAATCCGCAGTGTAAATAGCTCACCATGGAAGGACTTGACAGCTGGCAGTCACTGTGACATATTAACTGCAGCAACAAACATAAATATTTCGAAAAACAACTAAAATTGTAGCGGCTGTTTTTAATTGCATCCGTTGGTTTCAAAAGGATTCTTTTTTTTGATATCCTGACATTTATTTTTTTTGTTGTGGTTTTAGCTAACGTGAATAATCTCTGCGGAAATGACCGTTTAACGGCAAAATGTGGCTGTCAGTATGCTCCATGAGAGGTCGTTCCGATTTTTTTTTTAAATGGCCAAAATAAGAACGCATATAATTGATTGAAACAAAATGGCGGCGAATTGGTTTTGCTTGCTTTTTCGAATTGTCAGTCAGAAAGGTTGTCTGCCTAACTGTACGGTTCAAGTATGTGGCATCTAGTCCTGGCGAAGCAACCACACAAGCTTTTGTATGCAATGTCAGTTTGTCGTAACGTGAAACTTTAACCACGTAAAATACGAGGCCTTCGGGACTTAAAACAGAGCAAAAAAGTTTTAGGAACATATATTCTGGGAAAATGGAAAAAAGAAAATAGCAAATTGTGAATGAGCTAGAAACTGGAGGCAGCTTCAGTTATGCCACATTTTTTCGATCTTACTCTGCTCCTGTTAACTGGACGTTGTTAATCAAAGATATAATTTCTTCCATATCTTTGTTGTAAAAGTTCGTTGGGAAACACATTTTTTTATACAGTTGACGATATTATTGTTTGCATATTTTCTTAATCCTTTTCAGAAGGTTGCTACTGTAGCTTTATATTTGAAGTAAAGGGTGGTGCATCCAGTGTTTGAAATTTGAACTATCAATTATTTGACTTTTAAAAAGTCGAATGAGATTCGGCAAGTGACAGATATTTATTAAAAACCTTGACATTTACGAAATGGGACGCTATTCGCTTGAAGAAAGTTGGGAAATATTATAAGCTCACCGTCTTCTACTCAAACTGTTAGAAATTTGAAAAAAAAAATTTGGCAAAAAAACCTTTAAAAATCGATGCTCATTTCGATCTTGGTTGTTATGTAAATAAGCAAAGCTGTCGCAGCTGGGGCACAGAAAACCCTCACGTCGTTGCAGAGAAGCCAATGCACCCACAACGAGTGACTGTTTAGTGCGGATTTTGGTCTGGTGGCATCATCACCAATTTTCTTCGAAAATGAAGAAGGAGCCGCCGTAACTGTCAACGGAGATCGCTATCGCGCGATGTTATCTAATTTTTTCTTCGAACAAATTAAAGGAAGGAAAACTTCGATGATGTTTGGTTCCAACAGATGTTTTGCGCCCTATCTTCGAAAATCGCATAATCAGCAAAAACGGTGATGTGAATTGGCCTCCGAGAAGTTGCGATTTGACACCGTTGGACTATTTTCTGTGGGGCGCGGTTAAAAATAAATGTTAGGCCATTCAGAAACAATCCTAGACCTCAAGCACGAGATTCAAGCTGCACGAAACAATCGAATATGTACATAAAAATTGGGTGGATCGAATTGGCTACTGCCAAGTCAGCCGTGGTTGTCATTTGACCGAAATTGTTTTTCAAAAATAAATGTCATGAAACAACCTTTCCAATAAAAGTTCAACCATTGAAAAATATTCAGCCTTTTTTTATGGCGAAATGAAATTCCACTTTATAAATGGACCACTCGAACAATCAAACTGAACTTATGTGAATTGAATTTTGTTCACTAGGTCGAACGTATGCGATACGATCGTATGTTACTGAAGGCTTAAAATTAAATATCCAAGAAAACTTTATTTATATTACGTTTGGGACACTCTTTAACACCCGACGCAAAAAGAGAGGTGTTATAAGTTTGACGTGTCTGTCTGTCTGTCTGTGACATCCTAACTCCCGAACGCATGCAGTGATTTCAATTTAGATTTTTTTTGTATTAAAGGTGCGAGTGTTCCTAGACATGTTTGATGAAAATCGGTTGAGCCGTTTAAAAGTTGTGGCGAGTGAAAGTGGGGAGAATAACCGAATGTCTGCAAAAAACATGTAACAATGTAACCTTTAGCCTATTTATAGAAAGAAAAACTACTAATTAATAAGTAAAAAAAAGCGAACGAGCTTGACCTTAAATGTAATCTATACCTTAACAAGAATATAAATTATAGTAAGTATATTATAATATACTAAAGTCTAACTTAACTAACCTACCTATAAAAAGTTCGAAATAAAAAATTAAATTAAAAATTTAAAAAACCCCGATACAAGAACTTAAGTAATTTTCATTTAAAAAGTAAAAAATAATAAAAGAAACTTAATGTTAAAATACCTAAGAATCTATTAATAATTCTAAAAAATACGTCGCGTTGGGGGACCGCTCCTAAACTAACAATTTAAATACAAATAGTCTAATTAAGCAACAAAGATTAACTTAACAACAAAATTAAGAAAATACTTCAAAAACTTTCATAAAATTATGAAATTTTTTAGAATTATAAATAGATTCTTAGGTATTTTAACATTAAGTTTCTTTTATTATTTTTTACTTTTTAAAGGGAAATTACTTAAGTTCTTGTGTCGGGGGTTTTTTAAATTTTTAATTTAATTTTATATTTTTCAAAATCTGAACTAGGTATTTAAATTTTCTATAAATTTTTACCGATATAGATGAGGACCACAAGTTACGTCAAATAATTTTTTAAAAGTAATTTCAAGTGCATACTATACAGATAACATGTGTGGAGAGGTGTCGGAGAAAACACAATAAATTTATTGCGTCTATAAAATATTGATGTGAATTTGTATATTAGGTTTAATCCAGGTAATTTTGTAGTTAGTTTGTAGTTTTGAAAAATTATGTTTTTTTTTTTTGATACGCAGATGCCTGTAATCATGACTTTTAAATGTCAGATTAAATTATTGAACGGCTTAATAGAGTGAAATTCCAGTAAAGGAAAGGAGTAAGAACAATGCCATTTTCCAAGAGTCGGTTCTCTAGCTCCTATGACATAGTCTGCAAAATCTAGGTCTTTAAATAGATGGACTGTCGGACGAACTTGCCACACATATTCTTGGGACCTGTACCCATGATTATACAAATTATATAAAATTGAATTAAACCAAATTTCTTAGCCACCAACGCTGTCGAGGATTGCCTTTTTCCGTTTTGAGCGCCATTTTCATTTGTTGCACCTTAATGACTTATTTCTGATTTACTATTTTGTTGAAATATTTTACAATTCGGTGGTATCCCATTTGAATGGAACATTAAAAAGGCTGCGCCAAACCGAGAAAAATGCGAAAACCTAGCGCCGCTTCAACTCCATGTCGAATAAATTTTAATTTACTGCCCTTTTGGGACCACAGGTTTCGCCAACATGCTTGCAATAAGTTCATTCTCTCTATTTTTATACCATATGCAGAGTAAGGAGTTAAGGAGTATATTAATTTTATCCGAATGAATGTTACGGAAAAACAAATATTTTCCAAAACAATACCAATATATATTGCGACGTTCATCTTGCTAATAACTAAGGATTTGCTTTACGCATATTTTTATAACTATGACTTTTGGAGTTTTTTTTACGATTTTAATTTATTGAATATAAATTTTTCGGCTTTTTTGTCATGCGCATCTTTTGGTAAAATTGGACACACTGACAGATGATATGGCTATGTGGACTCGACTGTTGATGGTGATCACAAATATCCATACTTTAGGGGCTCTCCCACGCCTCCTTGTAGCTAATTTACTATTATCTTTGAACCTTTGGCGCAGGGTATAAAATGAACTAAGCTTTTGCGAAATAGGGTTCAGGGTATCCTTAAGTCGAGCACCGCCACTTTGAATAGAGTTCGCACTGCAGTTAAAACTTTTTATATTCTTGTTTTTTTTTTTTTGGGTCGTTTGTGGTCAACATTTCTGTTCTTCTTTACGCCATTGGTGACCGGTGGCCATTGGTTTGGTATTGGTTGTTTGCTGTTTCCAAACTCACATGCCAATGGCCATTAATTCCAACCAAAGCCAGAATGAATATCTATAAAAATTTAGGTAACAAAGGTACGTAGTGGTTTTTCGGCTAATTGAAGTAGCTGCGCTATGTGGTTCCTTGTAGGATCTTCGTAGTGTAGCAATAATAATTGTATTCTTATCTTGTTCTAGTCATTTCCGTGGTAAAATGTCATACGAAAACCGAAAATTCAGCCAAAAACTTTTTTCTGGAGCCGAATTCGGGATTTTGTAACCTATTTTTGTGAAATTTATGCTATGCTCGTTATTTATCTATTCGTATAACATTTTCGTAATATAAAATAAAAATTTTCATACAGTTTTGTTTATGGCTCATAAACTTTGATCGATTACGTAAAAATTTCTCGAGTTCCATGTTAACGCTGTTTTTCGATCCTGTCATGACCCTTGCATCCGATCATATTGGAATTGTTGAAGTTTAATCTTGAGACCTAATTTTTAACACTTTAAGCTATCGATTTGGCATATCCGATTTCAGGTTAATGCGCCTTTTTATATTGGAGTTTTTAACGGATTCAAAAATAAGTCGCATCATATATGGCGTCAGTAATAAGAAAAACAACCTGCCAATATACCAATGAAAATACAGTACCCTGCAAAAGTTTGGGGTCAGTTAAAAAATTTCATGTTTTTTGTATTTGTCGCCTTATTTGTCGGTCTTGGACCGTTTTATTTTAAATGATAAATTGAAAAAACATTATAACAGCTGGGGCACTCAAAATCATGGAATGGCCACCCCAGTCGCCGGACGCGAATCCCATTGAGCTGTTGTGGGATGAACTGGATAGAGAGGTGCGAAAACTACGTCCAACTAGCGCGAATCACCTGTGGGAGTGTCTGAAGAGGGCTTGGGAACAAATACAAGTTCAAACGCTTCAAAAATTAGTCGAACGAATGCCGAGAGTCTGTGCAGCCATCATCAAATCTAAAGGAAACCATATTGATGAAAACCACGTGATTTGATGTTTTTCATTTATTCATTCATTTATATATAATGTTTTTTCAATGTATCATTTAAAATAAAATGGTCCAAGACCGACAAATAAGGCGACAAATACAAAAAACATGAAATTTTTCAACTGACCCCAAACTTTTGCAGGGTACTGTACTTTTTATGTAATATGTAATATCGATAAGGGTTTTAAGCTAAAACAAGCTAAATGCAAATTAAAAATATGATAGATTTACTTTTATGTAAATGTTTATCATACAAACTCTTGTATTGGGTGGTACAACAGTTCGAACTTTATTTAAATTTATTTTGTACAAATGGTTTGGAAAATTTAAAACTTTCAGATTTCCAATTCATCTTGATCGAGGTGTTTACATAAACGGACGCAAATAGCAGCTGATGTGGCAAATAGCCACGCCTCCTTCCCCCTGTTTCATACATTTGTGGTATACTGCCACACTCAATGGTTACAGAGTATTAAATGTTTAGTTTCTGCTGTTTTTTTTGGCAAATTGCCGGAAGTCCTTACGAATTTTGACCCAAATACATCAAAGTCTGCAAAATGGCTCTTACAAAAACAAATATACATTGTCTGTGTGGTGTTTGCGTGTAAGTTCGTGTGTAAAAGTGTGTTTGTATATGTGAGTGAAGAACAACTAAGCACATTTTATCATCTGTTGTCATTTTTCATTTGGTTCGTACAATAACAGCAGGAGCTTCTACTGGCACTGGCGGGGGGATAGAGAGACTATGATGTCAAAAAAGGGTTAAAAATTTTTATGTGTCAACAAGAATAATTTCTGTCACTAACAGAACACGAAAAATTGCCCCCTCGCCTTTTGAAAAATGACGAACAAAAGCGGCAGAGAGCTGTAAACAAAACGCCATCTAGCAAATTAATAATGAAAACAACACAGGATAGTGCAACAATTCCAGAAATGAGAAACAGCGAACCAAGATAAAAGGAAGTGTAACGAAAAGAGGACAAACAGAGTGCCACAAACAATGAAAGGTGAGGGACGAGGAGCACTACTTGGTTCAGAAATCAGCAAAAAGCAGCAGGAAATTAATGCATATGTATGTACATATATTGCATTTCAGTGTCCTTTACATGCATTTGTGGGTGTAACATATACTTTGGAGAAAAGAGATTTTTATCTCTGCCATGCCACAGATTTTGTATCTTTAATTTAGTCTATGGTATTATAGTTAAAGCAAGCTAGAAAGATCCTTAGACTAGATTTATATTAAAATGATCAGGTGATCGGTATGGAGACTATGAAGACTAAAGTAAAAAAAATTTATAATTTCTTGTTTATACGATCCGGGCCCCCGTTTGCTCTATAAATAGAAATCTTTTCTGAATACACTGACTTTTAATTTTTTATTGAAAGTCCTTTGGCAATTTTTTTTTTACTTTGGCTGAAATTTGTTGAGTTATTTTAATTTATTCCATTCCTTTTTGTTTTTTTTTTTTTTATTTTTGTCAAGACCAGGGAACATTTCATAATCTTTTCAATCTTCCGGAATTAAATAAACGAATAATTTTATCATTTACTGTTCATTTGTTTTCATTTCATATTTGTGCCATCAATCTTGAATGCTGATGGAGGTAGCTTGAAAATGCCGATTGAGATCCATTTGCCTATCCATTCGTTTCGATTACACAGAGTCTACAAATACAGGGGTCATGTGAGTTGTTGGCGCTCATATCATTTCGAAGTAATTTGGTGCGTAGAATCTGAATCCGGCATCAGAACTGCCCCATCACTTCAGGATTTTGAGATATTTAGGTTATGTACCCAAAAAAACGGCGTTTTTTCCTACTTTTGAGGTTATGTACAGGGCGCAAAAAATTTTTGCGGTCTTTCTCTCCAGTTACATCATTTAGTACAACTCTTACCCTTTAATTTAACGGAAAATGGTTCTTTTTGGGTACATAACCTCAAATATCTCAAAATCCTGACGTGATGGGCGTTCTGGTGTCGGATTCGATTCTACGCACCAAATTACTTGAATGACTCTAGCTTTCCAACAACTGAACCATGTTGACCTGTGCTATGTAAATGTCAAAACATTATGAAGTTAAATGTGGTAGTTCCATAAACACGAAAGATACGATTATCGTAAAAACTCAACCTAATAAATGAATTTTAGTTATCAATCCGAATTTTGCATGGACAGAGAAGCAGAAATTAGCTTAAATTATTTCGGATACTTTTCCTTGTAGACAGTGTTATTTCTCTTAAAGATTAATAAATAATTTCATTTAATTCCAAATAATTAAAATGTTTTCTTTACAATAAATTATTAATTACATTTGTTTAGGTAACATATATTTCCCACGTTAACCATGGTCCTGCACTTTCCACTCTTCCTGTTTCCCCAATTAAAATGAGTAAATGTTTGTTTTAAAAAATCTATTATACATTAATAAATAATAAACTTTTTTTTAAAGCTTTTCTATTTTTAATTTTTAGTGCTTCATACTACAGTCGGTTATTCGGAAATTACATGTAAGGATGGCATAAATATATGCATATACTATATAGGTATAAAACATCGCAAGGTATACTCTTGTGATTAGAGGAGAGAGATCTTATTATAACTTGAAATGGTACAAAATTCTAAAACACATACAAAATTTAGATTTTTTTATTCACTGGTAAGTTTACCACATGTTGTGTTGCTTAATATCGACACAGCTTATAGGATTCATAAGTATGCATTAGCGAGCAAACTTTAAACTTGCAGACATTCTATTCACAAAAAGACCCGGAACAGATAAAAAAGTTTACCAATATTTAGTACTAAAAGTACTTTGCAAGGGCATTGCCTGGACAATTCTTTCAGCTGTTGTCATTAGGCCTCTAATTATTTTGCAAATGTCTTGGCCACATCTAAAAAAAAAATGGTCTCGCGGGACTTATATCGTGTTCCATTGCTCGTCCTGGCACCGCTGATGAATGACTTAATCATCCAGAAAAGCGCCACACAAATCAGCAAGCAAACAACTCCAAGCAAAACTGTTCCGACAGAAGTTTAACGAGCGGTGGCGTTGTGGGCGACATTCGAGGGAGCAGCTTAAAATTAATGAAGCAAATCAAACGGGCAGAGGGCAGCAATACTTACAGACAGTATGGCTGCTCCCGGAGCTGGAAGGGCATATAGCTGAGCCTGTTAATAATGGCAAGATTTGTGTGTGCTGCATGCAAAATTAGTTGACCAAATGGCGGCATGGTCCTGCGCCTTTGGGTTAGCTCATTAATTTTGCACTCGCTTGCTTTTAGTTTCTTTTTTTATAAGCTTTTGCTTTCTTCTTCTTTTTTTATCTCGTTGTGGTTTCAACCATTTTTTTTATTTTTATTTTTTTAATTAAAGCTGAGCGTAAATTGCAATAATATTAACTCTCGGTTAGTTACGGTCACTGGCGAGAACGTCGGTCAGGACGCCGGAACACTATATGATGTATACTGTACTCTGCTGTTCTACTTTACTACTACCAGCTGGAAGCCGTCAAAAAGTCATTAAAATTTTAAAGTTTTCTTTTTGCGTTGCATGATGCTTTTGTACGGTGCACATTTAACGTAAAATTTTCGAGCTTTTATAGCCTTGATTACGAGAATGTTGTATAATTACCCTACGTTGTTGTCCAAAGCTTAAATTTATGTGCACTTGAAAATGCTTAATTTTTTGCGTTTTGTTTGACTTGATGAAAAAACGGAACAAGGATAACTGAGTAAGAAAATTACCTAGCCAAAAGACAAACAAACCCTCTGCTCTGTTCAAGCGGACGCATGCAAATGTGTGCTGCATTTGCATAAAATGCAAGGTATCCGACACGCCCCGACAAGCTACAAAAGCCATACCCGCCATGCTGCCGACCCAGCAGCCTGGTTTTCCGTTTCCCGTTTTCCACACAATGCAATTCGTTTAATTCACATAAAACGCTATAATATTTTCGCTCTCCTTAATGCTGCCTTTTCCCGTTCTGTGGGAGGTCAGAAGTTTTGTAACGGATACAGCTGTTTCCGTGCCTTACCACAGTGAATAGTGAGTGCGCCACACCCGCGCTCATAGACTTTCTCCTAATGGTGTTTGTGTCTGCGGGATGCGCGTGCACCACAATTTGCTATTCATTTGAATTTTTGGCTACTGACTACTTTTTGCCATGGAGCGCCCATAAACTGGAAAAGATTATGAAAAGTGCCGTTTGCCGCTTGTTGTTGCCGTTGTCGTTGCTACTTCCTTGCAACCAACCACAAACTGTTTGGCTTATTTTTGTGGCCTTTCCGGTATGGCAACAAAAATAACGAAAATACTACTACATAGCAGTAGGTGCAGCTGCAGTGGCTTGAGGCAAGCGGAAGAGATGGCCGTCCTAGTTCCAGTCCAGTGTCATCGCATCACTTCTCAAGCAACTGGATATCTTTGGCTTTGACTTAATATGGCTGGTATGGTGTAGTTGATTGGACGTCATTTGGAATTCATAGTAAATACTGGTACAAGCTTGCCACAAACAAACAAACATGGGATTAGCATTTTGTACTCTACGAATGTCCCATGAAGTGCACTTCTTGGCCTCACTACGATTCAATTCTTTATTTAATTTTTTAAAACGCTTGCTTTATTTTTAAACACTGTATCAATCTTTAAAAATCAGAAAAAAACTGATCCTTTCTTTGTGAAGATATCAACTCGGCAGCCAATATTTCTATGGGATATTTAAAAATGTTCACGAACGGATCCAAAATGGAATACGGCGTTGGAGCTGTGATATTGAGTACTGTATAGACACACCCACGGAGGTGTCTTTCAAGTTGCCGGACGACTTTAGCATTTTCCATGTGGAGGTATTCGCTATAAAGAAGGCTGCAGAGTTAGCGCTCACCCTAGAACAAATGTCTTTCTTAATAGCCAAGCGGCAATCAAATCCATGCAAGCATTTAGCATCAACTCAAAATGAGGCAAGCATTGATGTATTAGATGCACTAAACGCTCAAAAGGAGGTGTGCATCTTCTAGGTTCCCAGCCCCCAGGCCATCGATGGAAATGAAATAGCTGATATACTTGCAAAGTAAGCACCTGGATCAAGCAACCGTCACTGGAGGATTTGACGATTTATCTAAAGACGATTACCCACATACTGGAAGTCAGCAGTCAGATCTGGCAGAAGGTGGTACAACACAACGAACTGCTGAGCAGCTTTTAATGTGCAGGAAAGTCAACAACGAACTATTTACTATTTACCAACACTTCACAATCACATAATTTGATTTTCTCAAAACATAAGAAAAAAAGTCCTTTAATTTAAAAGTGGTTTGGATAAAATCTGTAGACGCATTGTCAACTTACGAAAATACAAACTATTTTTGAGGCTATTCTTATGTACATATTTCAAATTTTTTATAAGCCATTCGATCAAAATTGTAAACCTTCAATCAGTTTCAGTTAGTGACCATTTGCAGCCTATTGATAGAGTACTAAAAGTAGTGAGTAGTCGGGAGTGAAGGGTACATAACCGTCGGGACGCACCGACTGTAACTGGACATTTTGTTTTTTTTTCCTTTTTATTGCTGAACTATCTTAGGCTTAGTCTTCGTTCACTTCTTTGATTTCTTAAAGGATTTCGTTTAAAGCTCTACCGCCAAGTAGAAATGCCACAATGCTGCTGCTTGAGATTCTTTTAGTATTTATTTATGAGCTAATAGTTTTGTGCTGCTGTTATAAGCTTTAGTACTTTTTTTAGAAATTGTTTCCAGTTCCTCTCTTCCTTCTAAGCTTAAAATATTGTAGTACATACAGCTATGTAACAATGCAAGGACTCATAGAAAAGTTAGCTTGTTATGCACTTAAGACTTAAACTTTCATCTTGTATTGAAATCAGTTCTTAGCTGGAAACTTGCGTTCAATACTAAACTGAGCCGTTGAAACATTACATAGACGTGTATCCAGGGCCTTCGAGAGAAGTGTTTGAAAGGGGGGATTCCCACCGGCCACGTTCTTTACTAAGGGGCTCGGTGTAATTACTGTCGTGACTCAAGCTAAGGGGCTTGTACATTTATGCCCTTGGGATCTGATTTTCTCTCTACGTTCCTGCGTGTACCTACATAATGCACCCACTGTAAATATTAACACTTAAAATATAAACAAAACAATATGCAGAGAAGATTTTGCTCAAGTAAGTTTGAGCTGAGTTGGAAGTATCATATATTGTTACTTGTTTTTAAGAGTTTAGTTTGTCAGACATAGAACCAAAAGGACATCTCAATTGAACACTTCAATGCTGAGTGCATTGTTGTTTTCAAGTAAACATCACATTGCTTCAATGATCCCATCAAATTAATTAGGAATGTCTTAGGTAGCTAATAAGTACTATTGACATTCCAATGGAACTGAAGATTGTTGTTTATCTCCACAACTTGACGGATTGAATCGATTGTAGCTGTTGATAAATTTGATTGCAGCTTCGACTCTGAAAAAAATAAACATTTTCTATATCTTTACCACTCCATACAAAATATGTAAATTCCTTGCGTATATCGCTTCAGATAAAACTAAATGGGGCGTTTCCTAGCCCTAAAAGTCATATTTATGTAGTGTAAAGCAGGGTGGTGTAAGAACGAGAGATGAGAAAACTATGCAATTGTATCCACACACAATATGTAGCAGATGTTGTCGGCAATAGCAGCTGGAAAAATGCTAAAGACTTGAAAACATTTTCTAATAAATAGAAATCACAAAAATTGAAATTCTTTAAATGTTAGTTAAACTAAATTTAAAATTAAATGTTCGGTAAGGTTGCCAGCCAATGGAACTTAAGCCCTAGGGGCTTCGTCAAAGCAACCCAAAGAACCCCTATCTCAGTTGCTACTCGTCCTCTGGGCATTTTATCTGCTTTATGAAGAAAACTAATTACTTCTTAATTTAATTTCCTTGCTCTGCGCTGTAATAATAATAAAAAAGTAAATAAGCCTCGGGTATTGGCAAACAAACATGCATGCATACACAATATGATTAATAATATTTAATATTAACGGCCTTTCAGCTACAAAAGCGAAAAAAAAATTGTATTATATACAATTAGCAAACCAAAGCTTGGTTTTTGGAACCCGTAGAGCAGACAGCTTCCGGTCGTTTTCAGTTCGGTGTGCGGACTTTGCTTTAAAGTTTAAAGCGCAATCAAAAATGCTTTAATATTAAAGTAATCTAAACCATATTCGGCGATTCAAATAGATATAAAAGCCACACAGACAAACAATAAAGAGAACAAACCTTGCAGTACTGGGGACTACTTCGGAAGTGGTGACCACCACTACCCACTGTATAACCCACCACTTATGTATTGCTTCATATCGTTTTCTTCACACAATGTGCTAGGGCATGGCGACACCACATCGTTTACCTCATGGGTAGTCTAAATGGGGACCCATGTTGTGCATAGCGAAAATGTTCATTTGAGCCAAACAAAATAAAAAAAATATTTAAAATACTTTTAATTTTTTTAAAATTATTATTTATTTTATGAATGAATAAAATTTGTGTATAACATTTTTTCTCCCGGGCCCGGAGCTCTCGGAGTGGCCCGGACTCAAGAGTAATTGCATGAAATGCATTATTATAATTTTATCTAATCATCAATTCTCTCAGAAATCCTTTTTATACTTTTTTTATGTTGATCTCACACTTTTCAACAACTATACGTATTTTCATGAATTAAGAAAAATTAATAGGGGCGCGGATCCGAGATTTCCCCCGGGTCCCGGATATTCTCTGTACGGCCCTACCTGTATCGTAAGGTACAAAGGGAATAATAAGTTTGTGCAAGCCGAAAATGTATGTAACATATAGAAGAAGTCGTCGGGGACACCCCAAAGTTACCTAAAATATGATCAGGGTGACTATAGAAGTCAATATACCCATGTCCGTCTGTCCGTCCGTCTGTCAGTTTGAAAGCCTAGAACTAAGAAATGGTAAAAGCTAGAGTAACCAAACTTTCACATTAGATCCCATATTATTCCATAGGAGACAAGTTTATTTTATTTCTTTGATATCGGGGTTAAATTATATAGTTTCATCAATTTGTCTGATTTTGGTTATTTATGAAGAAACCTAATTTGGCAATCAAACGTCTTTGATGTTTTTAACCAATATACCGGATTTTATTGCAATCTAGTGGTACAGGGTATCCCAAAGTCGTCCGCGACCGACTTTACTTACGCCATACGATGCTACCAGCATTTGTCACTTGCAAGAATCAGAACTAAAAAATATTTCCGCAATACAAAAACACGAGCAAACTGGACAGCAAGTAACGGAAGTGGTCTAAAATACGACGAGACAAAATATGTTTTTCTTTGTCTTGCCAGCCAAAAAACAAAAAAAATCTCTAACAAAAGTAAATGGCGTTCGCATACCTTTAAACTAGTGCATTGGGTAGTGAGCATAGGGAGCAGAGACGGAACTAAGTTCAGTTCGATGAATACTCATACGCGGACCGTCCGAATAGGTAGTTAGAACCCTGCAATCGCCACTGTCACTACTGCAGGGAGTAACTATATATGAGTACATACAAGCAACACATAGAGAAACAAAATCCTATGAATATCAAATACAAAATAACTAAAGCATAAAACTCAGCGCAAAAATGTTTCTAACTAGCCTGGCATGAGTTTGTATGACTGCAAAGTCAGGTGCAGCTTTCATGCAACAGAGGGGTTTGACTGGGTGACAGAGTGCCCAGAACGAAGCTATGAAAAAGTACGCCATGTTGCTGGTGCTATATATTCATGTGCCCGAAGCTTGGAGCATTGCTTTTTCCAACTGTCAATTCTCCTATACATACAGGCTCTGTTTGGAACTGTTGAATAGTCTGTGGTTTTGGATGACAAGAGGTAAGACCCTATCATTGAAGATGCCTGAAAGAATTCAACCAAACATTACTGCCGAAGCTATTGGGAGTAGTAGTCGTTTCAATGTAGGCTGACTAGAATGTGCAGCTTTTGCTTCAATTTGCACTCTATAGCTCCAATAATTTTTGAGACGCTTTTGTTGATACGGACATGTATGCAAACTCGGCTGATCGAGAGAGACAATATAAACAATTGGTGTGCTCACTTTGTTGGCCGTAAGTGCCTTAAGGCAAGAACCATAATAATGAGGAATGAAGGCAAGAATGGTCGACCATGTATGAAATTTAACCAATGAGAAATTCGATCTGTAGCGGAAGAAAATTGTTCAATTGCACTAGAAACAAACTGTTGCAATATCGAAAGGATCGGGCTTAAGACAAGCCAGCCGACCATATTCTTATTTGTTGGCAAATTCATAATGACTTTAATGAGTTTTCAGCTGGCATGGTCTGAGGTCCTCCAAGTCGACGCAAAGCCTGTGGATGCCTTGAGCTCTTTAATAAGGTCAGCTATACCTAATGACACGGATTCCTATAAAGGTCAAACATCGCCTTTGTCCCTGCTGGAATGCGATGCTATAGAAATGGGCTGAACTAGCCTAAAAATATCCAGTTCTTTAGTGTTTAAAAAAATTAATATTGCTTAATGCTCAAGCTCTATCAAAAGCTATTTCTCTTGTTTACAAATTCGAGGGTCATATAAAAGAATTTTTTAGGTCGAGATGTCGTTCTACAGTATATTGTGCTTCAGCTTCCTCACTCCCGACAGTTGCTCGCCACGTTTTCGCTGGTGCCCAGGTTTTCTACTACTTTGATTCTATGTTAAAGCTTGTTGCTAGTTATATAGCAACTGTCCGAGTGTGTGGCCTAAATTTCTCGTTATACCCTGCCAAATATCACTTGTGGTCCCATAAAGATTTAACGGGCTATTTGACATCCTTATATACAATTTATATACCTAGTTTAAAGTACGCTGCTGCTTAAAAAACAGCTTTTATTATGTAACTTAAAAAGAGATTAATATTGAATAAATAGAAGCCCACTCGCAATCGTGGGAGCAGTACCAAACCGACATCCAACTCGTACTTTTTTGAGCCACAACATCTATTGCCTACGGAGCGGCAGTATTATATCATTGCCTGCTCTTAGTGCGATACTCTACATCAAATATAATCAAGAAATTAAATAAACGGCATTCGAATATTTCCAACTATCAAACGTGACTGACAAGCTGATGGGAAGGCAAAAACTTGACGTCCTTCTTCAGCTGGTTGACAAACAGGCAACCGAGCTACGAGAAGTAGAGCAGGCCTACGAATATCTAGCGGAGTCCTGGATTGATTGTCTGTCCCTTAAGGTCGAAAAAACCATTAACAAACATGTTTATTTTGAGGTAGACGAAAAGATCAGCCAAATTCAGACTGAGGCACTCTGTTTGTGCAAAAGACAGACAGGAAGGTTGCCGATCAGCAAACTGCAGTTACGGCAGAGAAACCGGAACTGCCGAGAGTATAACTTCCTTATTTTGATGGAAATTCAAAGGATTGGTCTAATTTCTATAGGCTATTTACTGAAATCATCCACGACTGGGTAGACATCTATATGCAAGCGCTGTGAAAATAATAGAACAATTTTCATTGAACAGCTTTACACATTGATGGATTTGGAGCCATTAAACCCTTTTCCGAAAAGGATATTCGGAACTTTATGGATACAGCTGCGGAATGTATTCACATAAAAAATCAAATATTGGCCAAGAATATTTCTGCGCCAATTTTTAATGGATGCATTAAAACTGTACGAGCAACACATACAACAAATACAGTCTCTGGAAGATGTGCTGCAGTTTGTTGCACAGATCTAAAATTCAGCAAGCTCAGTTCAAAACGCTGTTGACGAGGAAGAGCCGATGCATACACAAGGCAATACATGCGTATGACAAAAGAATAGTTAGATAAATATTATGGGTCTAATACTCCATCAGATTACACTCTCATATATTGGTTTCGAGAATTTCGTGATGGCCGCCATTCCACTACAATCTCAAAAAAAAATATGTTTGAAATGGTGATGACTGACGCGAGCCAGCGGATACCACAAAGATTAGTACTGAGAAAAACACGAACGCGAGGGCAATTCAAAAGAGTGTTTGGACTTTCTGATGTGGAATCGGGCGCACTTTTGGCATCAATTGGTAACTGTTGGTGAAACCTGGATCCGCTATTACACACCAGAGAACAGAATGATTGCCCAGCAATGGACTGAAGGCGGCACGAGTGCACCGAAGCGGCCGAGGAAGGCTCGATGGGTCGGAAAGGTTATGGCGTCGGATTTCTGGGATTGCCATGGCATATGGCCTCAATAAAAGGAAAAAAATTTTGGTTTTGCAAGACAATGCGCCGGCACACAAGAGCATCGCAACCATGAAAATGAATTACTACTCCAATTGTTGGCGCATCCACCGTATTCACCGATTTGGCTCCACGAACTATTATTTCTTACCAAACCTCAAAAGGTGGCTCATCAATTAAAAATTCAGCTCACGCGAGGAAATCATCGACGCCGCGGAGTATTTTGCAGCTATTCCGAAAAATGACTTTTCGGACGGGGTCAAAAAGTTGGAAAATCGCTGGAATAAGTCTATCAAGCTGAAAGGGGACTAAATCCTCTTCACAAAATTTTATAAGAATCGGCAGACTATATAGCTCTCATAGGAACGATCAGTCAAAAAAACCTTTTTGGTTAAAAATTCGATTGGTTTTGGTTGTTAACGAAGGTTTAATAACCTAATTTGGCAATCAAATGTCTTTTGGTGTTTTTAAGCAATATACCGGATTTTTTTTAAAGCTAGTAGTACAGGGTCCTAAGGTCATCCGTACACGATTTTAACGTACGCAAATTTTTTTTTATAAAATTTTCGGATTTCTGGCTGGTGCCACTCGTAAGAAATAAGCAGACAGCGGAGAGGAAAAATTTGATTGTTTTCTAGCTCTCCGCGGCATAAAACTTTATTATAGAGTCCCTGCAAACACTAAAAGTCTGAACTACTCAAACGACAAAAAAAAAAAAATTAGTCACATAACGAGTGTGCACTAATAGAACTAAAATAGTTGATAAGCGGCAATAGGGTTGAAGTTCTTTCTTTAGAAAACTATTGGTGGGATGACACCCATGGTCCTCGAATTAAAAAAAATTGATGGAGGAACCCCATAAACATAAACATTATTATTTCACCGCATTGAATCAGAGAGAAAAGAAAATAAGTTAACAAATCATTTCAAAATCATTCTATGGTAGGTATATCCAACATTTTAAAGCCAAAACTCCACAAGGAGGAGTAACTTGTCGTAAAACAAATAATTTAACTGACAATCTACTAAATCCTACATATTTATAAAGCGCTTTAAAAATTAAAAATATTTAGTGATATAAAATAAACTTGTGAAAAAAGATATAAATTATTATAGTTAATCATTTATTTTTTAATTCAGAGCTTAATTTTATTAATTAAACACTAATCTATAATCAAAAAATTTCCAAAGACAAGAAAATATTTTAATTGCTTTAATATCGCAATCCATTTGTATCTGTATCTTTAGTTTTAATTTAAACAATCAAAAGCTTAGAACACTTATAAAAGTGTTAACGAGAATATGAGCTTTAGATGCACTAAAGATGTTTTGTTATTTATCACCTATAGGAAGGAACTATTACACGAGGCTCACCTATTAGATAGGTTAGATCTCTGATAGTTTGGGTCAACGCGTTGCAACGGTGCAATATAGTATTTCTGTTCCATTGTTTTTCGTGCCGGAATCTATTTCTCCTTCATCGAGTCATCTAATATCTGTCGCTTCGAACCACTCTTTTTATTAGCCCATATAATTTTGCGGGATATTATGGTCTACGCTGAGATTCAAATCTTGCGGTTCCTTGACAGGCCCAGTCACTAAGAGGTTTGTGTTTCCGTGATGTTGACAGGGTCCGGTGCTTCTGATTCGCTCTCTTGTAACACTTAGGCACTTAGGGCTGATGTCACCATTTTTTAGCCCCAAAAATCGACTCACGTTGCTCTCGCGCTTCTCCATTAGAGCCTTTTCCTTCATTTTCAGCGATTCGGTATTGAGGCCCCTAATATCACATAAGTTCACAACACTTAATTTCAAACTGAAATAATTTTTGTAATGCTCTTATATTATATTTATAAAAATTTAAAGTTAGATATTCATAGATACTTATTTTTAACCCTCGACGCAAAAAGAGGGGTGTTATAAGTTTGACGTGTCTGTCTGTCTGTCTGTGGCATCATAACTCCCGAACGCATGCAGTGATTTCAATTTAGTTTTGTATTAAAGGTGACTTATGTGCGAGTGTTCCTAGACATGTTTGATGAAAATCGGTTGAGCCGTTTAAAAGTTGTGGGGAGTGAAAGTGGGCAGAATGCGTAAAAAAAAAGCGAACGAGCTTGACCTTAAATGAAATCTATACCTTAACAAGAATCTAAATTATAGTAAGTATATTATAAAATACTAAAGTCTAACTTAACCTAACCTACCTATAAAAAGTGTGAAATAAAAAATTAAATTAAAAATTTAAAAAACCCCCGACACAAGAACTTAAGTAATTTTCATTTAAAAAGTAAAAAATAATAAAAGAAACTTAATGTTAAAGTACCTAAGAATCTATTAATAATTCTAAAAAAAAATACGTCGCGTAGGGCGACCGCTCCTAAACTAAAAATTTTAATACAAATAGTCTAATTAAGCAACAAAGATTAACTTAAAAACAAAATTAAGAAAATACTTCAAAACTTTCATAGAATTACTTCAAAAAATTTGCATGCAAGATACGACCGTCAACGACGTCTGCCCTCGCGTGTCCCCCAACGCGACGTATTTTTTTTAACCCCCGACGCAAAAAGAGGGGTGTTATTAGAATTATTAATAGATTCTTAGGTACTTTAACATTAAGTTTCTTTTATTTTTTATGTGTTGTTATGGCAACCAGGAATAAAATCAAAAATTCAGCACTGAGTTCAGGCATGAAAGGTTGCGAAGCTCATGGCTTTGTCAAAAGAAACTAGTACATCTTATATATAAAATTCTCGTGTCACAATGTTATGTTCCTTCTAAGCTTATGGACCCACTTCGTGGAAGTCCAAGGATTGTTTAGGGTTGAGAAAATATAACAAAATTGCGACGCAAATACTAAAAAGGACAATTTGATTTTCCAATACAATTTTTTTTTTAATTTAGGTAGGCATTGTGTACATTGTCAGATTAACTAATATTTTTTAGTTAATTGTTTTTGTCGAAAGGAAACACAAAAATATTATGAACGTTATAAATTTTATTTTATTGAAGCACACAAAATTTCATGAGAATCGGTCCAGCCGTTTCGGAGGAGTATGGTAACTAACATTGTGAAACTAGAATTTTATATATAAGAAGAAACTTATGTTTTACGTGCTATCGGTGTTCTCATGAACGAGTCAATGAATTTCAAATCTGATTTTTGCGTGTGTTAGAGGTCAATGCTGAGGTTTTAAGCCTATTGCGATATGTTTGTGTGAATTGGTTCGTGAGATATACGCATTTTTGTGAATATCTGTTTTTGTGTGAACATACGGCTGACCGATTCTCATGAAATTTTGTGTGCTTATTGGGCAGGTCTGGAATCGGCCAACATATATTTTTCATACCCCTAAGAGATAAGGGTTGCCACTCCTAACATTCAAATCAAGTGAATTTAAAAACTCGGCAGGATAATTTACAATTTTCGAAATTAATATCAATTTTAGAAATTAATATTGATTTAGTTATTCCTTTCCAAGAAAGTTTTCTTAAGAAGAAAGGAATTCTGCGATTTTTGCTTACAATTCATGTTTTGATTTCCGTATAAAATACATATGATCAGATCAATATTTGCACATAATGCAATTTCGTGAATTCGCCACAAAAATAAATCATTGGACGAAAATAAAGATCTAGACGAGCGAGCGAAGCGAGCGTGCCAGAAGACCGGCTAGTATTCATATAAAAATTTATCTTTCTATTTTTTTGACAGACAAATAAGGCAAAAAAGAATAAGCAAAGAAAAATAAGAAAAATCTATTGCATTTCTTTACTTCGCTTTACATTAGTATTGTCTGCTTAGCCATATCTGACGTTTTCTTTCATTACACCAACAAAAAGGTTTTGATCGGTAGGTGCTTTGAAACTTTGAATTTCTATTTATATATTTGTGTAAATTTTTTATATAGCTGTAAAATTCGGGGAGATTGTACCATCACTCATCAAGCCAAGGTTGGTACTGAAAGTTCAGGTATGATTTTATGTCCAATTCGAACCTGAGCCGAACTGAAGGATATGAACATGTTTAATAGTTCACATAATTGCTTAGCAAAAATAGCATACGCGTCGTTAATTTTTATCGAAACATGTACAGCTGTGCTAACAAAGAGTAAGGGAAATCTGAGTAGACAGCTATGCGGATTTGGGAGTACGAAAAAAGCGAACGAGTTTGCGTTTTGAGTTTTGATATTCGGAGCACCACCTTGATCAAAAAGTTACCGGAATCTTCTTCGTGTGGCTCTCTTAGTCAACCAATTTGATGTCTTAAATTTTCTTAAATAGCCACATCTGTCATTTACACTATTAACTTTTCCGCTAGATAGCTTGACATTTGTCAAAGTGACGTCATATTGAGTACAGAATAAATTCATTTATCAGTGGCACCAACGATTCCGATGATAATCGCATTGGCAGGCTATCGGCATCGAAAACCGACGAAAACATCAACACAATCAAAGAATGGATGACCCGCAAATTGACTATTAGAGAGACGTCAAAGAAGTCCGTTCAAGACAATTCGTTTAAGCATTTCGGCCTCAGACGTCTCGCTGCAAAACTGGTGCCGAAAGAGCTGACTTTCGAGCAAAAAAGAGACATCACGTTGAATCCGACCAACATTCATGAAACGGATCATTACTGGAGACCACACTTGGATCACAAATCGTTTTCAGTCGAAATGCTCACAGTTATTATAGGTGTTGTGTGTCATGAATTCGTTCCACAATGCCACACCGTCAACAAGGAGTATTATTTGTCTAATGAGTCGTTTGCATGAAGCAATTCTCCAAAAAAGACTGAATTTGTGGACAAAGAACTCATGGATCTTGTACCATGATAACACATCGTCGCACAATGACACCGTTATCCGTTACCATTTGGCTAACAACGAATACCACCCAAAAACAACAGAATTTTACCGACTTTGCTACAACCGATTTTTTCCTAGGAGGTCGACTCAGGAAACCTCTCCGTGGAACGCGTTACAGCTTCCGTTATGAGGTCAAAGAAAAATGAATGATGATCAGATGGCCATACCGCAAACCGATTATAACAAATGTTTCGAGGATTGGATCAAGCGCTGGCATAAGTGCGTTGCGGTCGTTGGGGAATACTTTAAAGGGGATACTATTGATTTTGATGAATAGTCTTGTATTTTTATTTTTCTGAATAAATTCTTGGAACTTTTTAGTCAAGGTATGTTAGTAGTTCGCTTATAAAAATATTAATTATTTTTTGTTTTCTGAGTCCATTTAATTTCTGGGATTTCTCCTTTCTTTAGTGTGCACAAGAAAATAATTGTTTTCAACGTACCACCATCTCTTCAACGCGTCAAATAAAGAATCAGAGAAACAATACGGGAATCAAGGGGAGGGAATATTATAGTCTGAAAGTCCCAGATGTAACCAGCCCACACCTTAATTTTTTTTTTACTACTTATTTCTGTTGCACGGATAACTATGTGCTAAGAATTTTGTATAAAGCCCAACCCACACGCACACACACATGCATGCAATAATATACAAATATACTCAAGTCAGACAATGGCAGACTCCGATGTCTCCATGGACACATTCTAATAAAAAGCATGTTTGTAGGACGCCTTTCTGCCTGCTTGATAGCATTAAGCAGAGTTCTTATATAGCCTCGGTTTCACACACGAGCTTTCTTTGTCCTTTTTCCTGTTTTATCTTTACTATTTTTTTTATACTGTATGCTTCTCTTTAACTTAATGTTGGCTTCTCTTTCTTTTTACTATTCAACTATTCTGCAGTAACTTGTACTCTTTTTTTATAGGCTATTGGGTATATTAACTAACACAGTGCAACACACAAAATGGAAATAACTTCTCTTTTCGCAATTTTTCGAGTACATATTGAAACTAGAAAAACCCCATAAGGATTTTGCTCGAAGTCATCAATAGGGTAGTTTTTTTATATCCGCAATTTTTCCGCTCAAACCTGATTTTTTGGGAATAAGACCATTTTTATCGTAGACCGTTCGGAATTTCGTTTTCATATCTTCAGAAAAGTTTTGGATGTTGTCAAAGATAAATAAATTGTAGAACAGACACCAAAAAGAAACTGTATCGAAAACTGTCACAAAATTACTAATATTTTAATAAAATTACCATATTTACGATACACAGCTAAATTATTGGAAATCTAGCATTCCTTTATTTAGCGGAATAATTGCCAGTAACAATCAAAACTCTCTTGCACATGCCAACTGCATCCGAACATTCCTTAATACCTTTTGGTATTACGAAAGTGAACTATTTTACAGAACATTTTTCTCGAAAAACATAAACTAGTAGTTTGATTTTATCATGAAATTTATTGCTCAGTTACTGAGCCTCAGTATATAAAAGTTACAATAAAAATTTAAAAAACCCCCGAACTTAAGTAATTTTCATTTAAAAAGTAAAAAATAATAAAAGAAACTTAATGTTAAAATACCTAAGAATCTATTAATAATTCTAAAAATACGTCGCGTTGGGGGACACGCGAGGGCAGACGTCGTTAACGGTCGTATCTTACATGCAAATTTTTTTAAGTAATTCTATGAAAGTTTTTGAAGTATTTTCTAAATTTGGTTTTTTAGTTAATCTATGTTGCTTAATTAGACTATTTGTATTTAAATTGTTAGTTTAGGGGCGGTCCCCCAACGCGACGTATTTTTTTAGAATTATTAATAGATTCTTAGGTATTTTAACATTAAGTTTCTTTTATTATTTTTTACTTTTTAAATGAAAATTACTTAAGTTCTTGTGTCGGGGTTTTTTAAATTTTTAATTTAATTTTTTATTTCATACTTTTTATAGGTAGGTTAGGTTAAGTTAGACTTTAGTATATTATAATATACTTACTATAATTTAGATTCTTGTTAAGGTATAGATTACATTTAAGGTCAAGCTCGTTTGCTTTTTTTTACGCATTCTCCCACAACTTTTAAACGGCTCAACCGATTTTCATCAAACATGTCTAGGAACACTCGCACCTTTAATACAAAAAAACTAAATTGAAATCACTGCATGCGTTCGGGAGCTACGATGCCATAGACAGATGCCCCTCTTTTTGCTTCGGGGGTTAAAAAAGGAAAAATATTATCAATCTATATCCATTGAAGTTGACACTTGTTGTGGTTTCGATTTTTTTGGTTCAAAGTCATGGTCTGACTCTGTAAACATAAAAAAATGGTAATTTTTTGACATTTTACTAATTTTGAAGCACTCGATGCAGTTTTTTTGAGTGTCTGTTCTACAATTTATTTATACCTATTCGCATCTACAACTTCGCACAGGAAATTAAAAAAAAATTTTGAACAGTTTACGATATGTGGACTTGATTAAACTGGTCTTATCTTCGAAAAATCACGTTGGAATTGAAATTTGGCCGATATTAAAAAAATACCTTATTGATGACTTTAAGCAAATTCCAGCCGATGACCTCGGAAATGTTGTACTGTGTAAGCTAAAAACTATTATTCAAGCAAGCGATACCCCAAAAAGTAAGCTTCTGTAGACATCTTGGAGCCGCTACACAGTGATCGACTTAGACTATCTGGCTAAAAAAATATTAACCACCAAACATTTAGAAATATTTTAGATAGATACGACACCGTGTTTTTTAAGATTCAGAACAAAAATTAGAAGAGTTTTTGGCGAATTACGGCCGAAAATGCTGCAGAAAGTTTCTGAAAATTAGTGTTCCAGCAATAATGAATCATTAATATCATTAAATTTACTATCAAATTTAGCCCGTTTCATTGTTTAAAAGATTATATTTAATTGTTTTATTATGATTTATTGCGATGCGGTCGCATGGTATTATGATTGAGATATTTGCATACAACTTCAGTAGCATCTGTATTTTGGGAGTTCTTTCAAATGAAATTAATTTTTACTAAACTCTTCCTGGGATAAAAATAACTGGTGTAGAAAGTGCCTTTGCGAAAGTTACTGAAAACGGAAGCTGGGTTGGAGGTCAATACGTTTTTGTATTATCTTTCGCAAATTTGAAAAAAGAACAACAAACTAAAAAAAAACGCAAAACCCTTTCGTATATATTTAAATGGATTTTATAAGTTTATATTACAGGTTGCTGTAAAAAAGACCCACCATTCATAAATTGATCACCGAAAATGCTTTGCCTTTATATATTTAAAGGTTTAATACATAGCCAACTATTTTATTCTGCACAAATTTAATATACTTCTGTTACTATAAGGTTCAGGCTATAATGATTAAAACAAATTTAAATCAAAAAGGTTTGTATGCCTAATCTTAAGGTTTAATTGGGTGGGAGCATCAAGAGTACTTATTGAAAGAGCTAACATTACCATGCTGAAATGAACTTTTTCGTATATATTTCGTTGACAATGCCAAAATAAAAAAGCCCCAAAAAAATCCTACGGGGGAACGGGGGCGATATTTACATAAATGAACAAACTTCACCTGCTTACGGATAATGCGCAACTTTTGATACAATTTGGTCACTCTTGTTAGTTTCAGTCGTCTCTGAAAACTAGGTGTCAATAAAAATTCGCGGATATGGGTTTACTGTTATTTGAGGCTATGGTATTATGGCCTACCTACCATGCCTGCTTCTGCCTTCTACATTCATTGCAAAATATAGTATACCTTTGACCCTAAGGGTGCAGGGTATAACTATGGGCAATAGCATAGTGTAGCCGGCTTATTTCTTTTACTTCGGCTACATTTGACTTATAAATGCGGCACTACTCTAATGGATCTCATGGGCTTAATAGTTTTTAAATGTCTTTTATATAAAATGTGTGCGTTTATGTGTTTGTTAAAAACATATCATCCTTTTGCATACCCTGCATCTTAAGATACAAAGGGTATGTTAGACGTAAAGAAGACGGCCGGGGACATCCTATTAATTGCCTCAAGAGTAAGTAGGCATGCACATAGATATAGATATCAAATTAGGATGAACATCTAGATTTCACAGGTGATAAGAGGCACAGTAATCAATCTTTGGACCCTTTATTATGTCACTGGAAACAAGTTTACTGCTCATTAAAATGTTTTCGGTACATTATTATTTATTTTGACATGTTCTAAAAAAAGTAAAACTTTAAGAACTTAGTCTATATACAAAAATTTTTCAACTATTTCTGTTTCGCGCTATTGCTCAAAGTTCGCTGACAGATTTGTTCGTCTCTCTCCTAATTGACCTTCGCCATGTACTTTTTGGACGTCCGCGGTTTCTTCTACCCTGGGGGTTCCATTCTAATACTCTATGCGCCATTTCGTCGATAGGTTTACGTAGGGTGTGTCCCAGCCAACCATATTTTCGCCTCAATATTTGTTTGTCGATCGGCTTTTGTTTAGTTATTACCACAACCGTTCGTTACGAATCGTCCTTGGCCACCAGATTCTTAGTATCTGCCGGAGACATCTGTTCAAATTTAGCCTTTTAAGCGATTTCAATTGGCATTTTTATAGTCTGGTAATCGGTAGTCATTAAGAAAGGGAGCTTTTTTGTACATAATAACGAACGGTAGGTGGTCGGAGTTAAGGTCTGTGGTAACAGTGGGATGTGAGACATATTGAAAAATATTAGTGATGAAGATATCTAGGGAAGAAGCCTGCCTATTAGTATCAGACGGAATATGAGTTGGCTCATTAGGAAACGCCATAAAAATATTGTAAGAGCTCAACTTATTCAATAAAATGTTTAGAGCAGTTTGCTCTATTACATCCCCAAGTTTGATGTCGACAATTAAAGTCACCACCAATTATATACTTTTCTGCCCTAGTAAGCTTGTACAAATCGAATGCAAACTGTCGTTTAGAGATTCCATCTGAACACCGTCCTCCCGGAAAATAACAGGAGTATAAATAAATAAAATTTACATTGTCTATATATAACTTAATACTAATATTTTTAATAAGCGATGTATTAATAATAGTTTCCTAATAATTATTGCAACACCACCACTCCTGGCTTCGTCACGATCATTTCTATATACATTAAATTCCCTATGTTTGATTGAGGGTGCCCTTTGCAATCAGGTTTAAGTTAATAAGCAAACCTGAATATTATTAGTTAACAAAAAGTTATACAGATCTTCTTTTTTGTTGCGAACGCCCCTGGCGTTCCAAGTTACAATTTTTAGATATCCATTATTTAAAAAATGTAAAAGCTAAATTACTAATAACCTGGAACTGGTCAGTTTTATTTTCGCAGCCCTTTAACTCCTTAATTAGACCTAAGGTAATATTTTTCATTTCTTCTAAGCTAAACAGGTCACTACTAGCATTTAATCCTTGATGAGAATTGATGTTTGGGAATCGCCAAGTGTCGTTGATTATCTTTGGGCTTTGATTAAGCGTATTTGGAAAAGCTTCGTTGTAGTTTTGCGGTTGACGATTCGAAACGGCAACTCCTTTTTTCAATGAAGGCTTGCGCATCCGGTCTCTCAGCCTGATATAGTCTTGTCTGATTGGACAGTCAACGGAGTTAGACTTGTGAGTTCCTCTACAATTAGTGCATTTGACAACATTTGAGACACAATCAGCTGTCAGATGGTTACCGGCACAAATGGCACAATAAGTTGGCGTTGAAATTCCCATCGAACTCTAATGTAATCCATAACGGAATGATGCTGCTTCAGATCTTTCATCGTGATCGATTGGCGTTCGAAATAAACCACGTAAAAAATGTATGATAACACTAGTCGACAAATTTCACACTTTTTTTTTCTCCAGAGATGAGACTTATATTTTATGTTAGGGCAATGTTTCAGCATTCAAAATCCGTATTTTTTATTATCCTCTTATACCCTGTTTTTTTTTCTAGGACTATTTTAGTGAAAAAGGACCTTTTTCAAAAAACGCTTTCACATATGATGTCATAAAATCTGTACTGATTCGAATTTTTCAAATTTTTTTTTCTCTGAAAAGTAGAATAGAGTACCTTTCAATAATGTCCCAAATCATAAAAATCGGATGTCTAAAGAAAAAACTACAGTTGAAACTGAGTGCCCGAAATGCCAAAAAACACAGCATTTTGGTGACTTTTTCTACAAAAAAAGCCATTTATTTTAGAAAAAACTTAGATACCTGAAAATTTTATTATTTAAGGTTATTGGTCGTGATATGTAGATGCGATTTCTATATAACTTTATATTTTTATGATAAAAAGATGACCGACTTATTGCATTTTTAGTAAAATTAGAAAACAAAATTTTTTTATGGGAAATTTTTTTTTTCGTCTCTTTTAAATGCATTTAACCTTTGAAAAGTGGTTCACTCTTCTATAATTGAATTTTTTTTTTTAAACTAGATGTTAGTAGCTTTCAAATAAGCAACTTTTCGAAGAATTCGACCTGCCCATTAAACACCACAAGCTGAATCCATCATGAAGAGTACACGAAAAATTATGATTTTTCCAAATAAATACAGTATTTTTTCTTTATTTTTATTTATTATTTATTTTTTTATGATTTGGGACATTATGGAAAGGTACTCTATTCTACTTTTCAGGGAAAAAAAAATTTGAAAAAATTCGAATCAGTACAGATTTTATGACATCATATGTGAAAACGTTTTTTGAAAAAGGTCCTTTTTCACTAAAATAGTCCTAGAAAAAAAACAGGGTATAAGAGGATAATAAAAAATACGGATTTTGAATATTGAAACATTGCCCTAACATAAAATATAAGTCTCATCTCTGGAGATTTTTCATCGTCGACTAGTGTAATAGTTGTTAGTAGTGGTTTTTTCTACTAACTTGACGTCAAGACATTTTAATCCCATTTTTATAAGTTGCTTTTTCACGTTGTTTGTGTCCATTTTATCCAAACCAAAATGTAGCGCTTTGTAAGGTTTCTCACTTTTCGTGGCGTAAGTAAAAAACTCATAATGATTGCTTAATTTATTAGCCATCACGTCAAAATCATTTCTGTTATTGCAAAATAGTTTTACCCCAACAGATGTGTTACGTACGGAAAAATTTTTGATTTTATTATCAATACACAGTTTATATATTTATTTGTTCCGATTTGCATTTAAGAACCGCTATGGGCGGCACGAACTCTCTTGTAGCCTTTTTAGTCACAAGTTCTACTTCTGCAGCTTGCAGTGGACTAAAGTAGTTATTATTCATTATTTTTGGTCTTTTATCCGTCTCGCTGGACCGCAAAGCGGTCGAAGCAGAGCTTTTACGAACTCGTTTAATTTTGTTAGATTACAGGAAGAGTTTATGTTTTAACGAAGACACACGGACACTCGGATAACTCAAAGTAAATGTCAGCGGAGTCTCAAAATCAAACAATTGCCACCAAATAGTTTGTATTTTGCTTATGTTATATAAGTTTAGTTTATAAATAAGAAGAACGCAAATAATTTGCCACATTCGTGGTCTTGTCCGTTAAACGTTAAATAAAACTTTTTTTTTTTTTTATTACGCACAAGAAAAATTATGACAGCCGCACACGTGTAAGCCCTGCCAACTCGTCTTTTGAACTGAAAATATTTAAAATAAAAACTAAGGAGAATATAGAATGTGTAGAATGTAGAGTTTTCAGAATTTTTACAGTCATGACTGTAGAGTACCCTATAGACAAAATGGAGTTTATTTTGTAACTTTTTATACCATTCATTTCGCTAATTGGCTGGAAACTGTGATTCGTTCACCTTGGTATTTATAGCACATAGCTTTGTGCCATTTTGTCATTTTGTCAGCAAAGCAGTGCAGCCCAGAGACATATTAATCCAAATTTAATTCGGTTAGTTTTAAAACAGATCAAGTCCAAGTTTATTTTCCTTATTATTTATTATCGTTATTACGAGTACTCTCTGTTTCTAGTTTTTTGCTTCCGTATCAAAATAATTATCTGGCATACTTTCCGGCTTATTAGCTATTTTAGTGCGTATGGAATTATGAGGCATATTCAATGCTAATTTGAGCACATTGCTCTCTCACGTTCAAAGCAAAGCCAAGACCCAGAAGTCTTTTTGTCATTTTTTAGCCTGCCTAAAGCCCATCGCCTCCGGGTAGAGCTACACTACATGACATTTACAAGATATTATTATGCAAAGGATACGCCGTCTCACTTGTGCTGCAAAATCTGCTGCGGTGTTGTAAAATTTGCATTTATTCATAACATAAATAAAAGGTATGGCAACGAAGAGCAGGAGATGTCTTCCAAAAAAAGGCCACAAAAATGCTAATTTTCAAAAGAGAGTAAGGGAAATATGTATTTTGTAGTATGATATTATAGACAAATACATATACAGCAAAGGTACTCTAAATTTTGCCGATATAAGAAGACATGGGGAGAGGTAGTATATTCTCATATATTTGTGCCAACTCATTCCGCTGGCACTAGATTTCAAACATATATACCATTTTATATTTATACCGGTTTTTCGTACAAAATTATATTCGAAGCTCTAAAAAAAAACTCGGTCACTACTCCAAATGCGCCAAATACCTGCCTCATTTTGTAGTATTTTCACGCCCGCTATGTACTGTAATTACATTTGTGGGCCAATATCGTTTATTGGATGCACAGTATATTCTTTTTATTAGCGATATGCTTACCTTTTTCCCAGAACTTACAGGGCGCTAAAAGGGGAAAAAAAGTTCCATCTTGGTTAAATGGCGGAGAGAGAGATGGTGGTGCAATCGAAATGAATACATTTGTGCTAAAATCGAGTTGAGATCCTTACTGTCTCAGCCAGCTCACGCACGGCTTTGTTACAATCTAAAAAAAGTCTATTAATAGAGAGGATAGTGTTGCACTCAAAAACTAAAACTAGAAGACTTTTTATGCCATGTTTTCGGCTTAAGAGCGTGTCCGACAAAATGTTCACGCAAAAATCTGACCAGCTTTTGACGCTACAAGAAAACGATGACAGAACCAAAACTCTGTTAAATTTCCCGTCATCCGGCGAAGCATAAATGGGCTCAAGCTGTGGTTAAATGCAACACGTCGGAATTAGGCAAATACGAAACACGCGCACATAATCACAATCTGGAACATATAAAGTTCCAAGCATTTATTACAAGATTTGTTTATCCTCCCAACAACAAAAAGAAGAACAGCAATTCGAAGGCATAATTTAGCAATGACAAAATGAAACAGCTGGAGGCAGGAACCGAGAATCGGAAGTGCCTAGGTCGGACTCCATGTGGGGCTGGTAATCGTTTGTATTTTTGTTTCTGTAGCTATTATCTCCCTCGACTGTTGAAACAAACATATAGTATAATAGTATGTTGCACAAGAGACAGACAATTAGATAAATATATTGTATAGCTCACACCTCTTTTATTTACAGGTATCTTATTGCAGCTATTTATTTTTTGAAGCTTAAGAACAGCCGCTAAGCCACTAAAAAGAGAGACTAAAGAAGCAAGAGCTTATATACTTACCTTGTCTACACATGGGACGCAACTTTAAGACCACCTGGTTGAATTCGTTTAAAGGACTCACTGGGCTGAGGAAGCGAGGAGCCTTGCTGAACCACAAGCAATTTGCTTACAGTTGCTGGCGCTTTATTTTCTTGCCTTTCCCTTTTTGACAGGCTACTTGGCATTTTCAGAGCCTTTTCCGTTTCCGTCGTTTATTTACTCGCTCAGCGGCGCATTGTTTCGCAGATTCCTTTTCCATTAGCACTTTAATATTTAATGACTGCTGTTTATCGCACATAATTGAATTCTGTTGCTTTTATTATTGCCCGCAACAGCCCCACAGCTATGATGTTCAGACTTTGCCTTTTTACTCATTATATTATTATCTTTTGTTTTGAAATATACTCAATATTGTTTAGTCCCGACCCTGGCATCCTCACGCCAAACCCCAATGCATTGTGTTACTGTCGCTTTGGCCTTTGTTTCGCCACGGCTATAGCCTATGGATGGATCATTTGCAATTTTTGTGGAATTTTATTACATATTCGTTGGAGAGTGATAAATAATAAATGCAAGTCTTTTTACAGCCATTTTAATTTTGTTTATTTAATAGCCAATTACTTTCAATAGCATAACTTGCATAACTCTTAATCAGACCAGTGCGCTGGTCTGGGTCCTGGCTCATAAATCAATAGACATGGGCATTTTCATCCTTATATTTGTATACATATGAGCTAAACTACCTTGAAGCTGTTGTAATGGGCTACACGAAACATGAATTTCCTAACAATACATAAAAAGTCTTCAAACGCCATTACCAGATGCCCATTACCGACGCCATTTTCTTTTGGCTTTGTTCCGTTTCTCATCTCCCAACTCGCATTTCCTCTCTTGTATGTTGTATGCTGCCGTAAATAAGAGTTACGCTCTTGCGCCTTTTGAATTTTCGTTAGCCAAAAATTTAATTAATGTATTTTCTTCGTGTTTTCGCATATTCATGTTTCAAAATTGTTGCCAAACCCAACCCCAGGAACAAAAAGGAGGACCCAGCCACAGCCACAGCCACATAACCACATGCATGTGTAGCTTTCAGCACGTTTTACTCATTAGCCGTTGGCGCTCTTGTAAGCGGATGGGCGAAGGCCAAACGTTAACAGTTCACTAATATTCACGGCATTAAGATGGAAGTTGCCTCTTTCTAGTGGTTGCCTTTATATAGATGTTAAGGCCAATTTATGTACTATGTGATATATAGTTTTATTTAGCGATTGAGTGCAGTGCGTCCGTTTAGTCAAGACACAACGAAACAAAATATGCGAATTCATATTTTGAGTGCAAGGGTTTCAGGGCTGAAACCGTGGGAAACGTAGTTGGCCAGGGACGTATTTTATGCAAATTATTACACGTTATATTTAAAATTGTGTTGTCTTAAATGCATGTATATGTTTTTGTATAATATTTTAATGTTCTATGTTTATATGTATAAAATTTAATACGCAGAGAATCTTTATACCTAATCGCGACAACTTGTTCAAGGAAAAAACTATGGACCTTGGCAGTAAGCGAATTTCACGGAGAGTAATTTGGTGATTGTAATCATAATTGTGCTTAGGCCTGACTTAACATAACATACAAATAAGCATTAACAGAAAAGTATAACATAAATTTAACATTGTTGGTCTCGTTTGCAGTAGGGCTCATGGAGTGACCAAACAATAAATATAACTAAGGTGGCGCCTTGGCTCTTTTTTATTCTATGTGAATCTTCTTTGTTTTTGAACATTTGCAAAGTTCTATTGGAATTAAGCTTACAAATATCGTAAGTCTTTATATTAGATAGAGGTATTAAATTTTGACACAAGGTACGAGTTTTTGTATTGTTTTTTTTTTTATATGGTTCCCCTTGGAGACCATAGAATATTTTGATGGTCTTCAACATTTAACAAAAATCAAAGACCTTTCTCTTTTTATTCTTTACTAACTTTCTGTCGGTGCCAATTTTATCAGCTTTAATATTCGGAAGTTCTAGACAATTGTCCAAATTGAAACAGGTTTTATCAATAAGCTGGCAGCTCTTGAAGACCCTTTTGCTTAGACGTACCACCTGCCAGACGGATGGATAAACTTACTGACCAGAAAACATGGTTACATCGAATTATATGTTGATTCTATTAAAAAATACCTATACTTTATGGGTTCGCCACGCCTTCTTTTACCTGTTACATACATAACACAACACTTCACTTCACCCCCAACTCCCACGCTATTTCAAGTACTCATACTAAACTCTGATCGCATACTCAATCGAAGGCGACACTGGACACCACGAGCATCTGGCATCGACCAACGGATAAACCCTCAGCGACGAAAGGCGACCCCAGACGATCAGCCACTTGACATCGTCAGCGGCTAGGCCCTTGGCATCGTCAGCGGCTAGGCCCTTTGCGACGCTCAGCGGCTAGTTCTCCGGCGACAAAAGGCGACACCGGACGATGCCGCCACTTGACAGCATCGGCCCTTGACCCTTGAGCAGCGGCAGCGCAGCCGTAACCATAAAATATCAAAGACGGCAGCGCCGCATCCAGCATGAGCATTGTCAGCATTTCGTAGCTATAAATACAACTGTTAGATTCTAAGATGGGTAGTTATAGTTCAGTCATTGTCAGAGTTTACAGTAAGGTCTGTCGAGGCAATTCCGCTGCAGTCAGGTCTGCCAAGGCAGTCCTGCTGTAAGCGGTTTTGTGATAGTCTGTTCTGTTCTCGCTATGAAGCGAATTAGTTTTAAGTTAAATATAAAATTTTTAAATAAAGTTTCTTTTTAATAAAAAAGTGATTTTTTAATTTACATCTTCATGAAATTATTATTTATTTATTTTGTTTGCGCAGTGAGTGAAAATATAAAAATTAATACGAAAATTATTACAATTGAAATCGTTTCGAAATTTCAATAATGCAATTATTTAGCCTTTAAATTGGAATGCATCAAATAAAAATCATTTTTAAAATAGAATTTGTGCCGGGAGACTAAATGTCCAGCTTGACTTTAATTTTTGGGCCTTATTTCTATATTTTTATTTTATTTATTGCTTAGAGATCATTTAGGTAGTCTTGTTATGATTGTTCTATATTTCTTAGACTTAAATCAGAACAATAGAATGCAGTTTCGTCAGCAAACATCGAGAGGGTGCAACATACTGGTTTTGGTATATCAAATGTACAAACTTTGTATAGGATGGGTGCAAGCATCCATCTCTGAGGAAATCCGGCGCAAATGAGACGTTCCGTAGACATAATTCCGTCTAGTTTAACATAAAAGAATCGCTGAGGAAGAAAAATTTTTATGATTTTAATAAGACGGCGTTTCAATAAGTTGAAATTGGTGAATAAGTCCACCATGCCAAACCGCATCGAAGGCAGCCTTATTGCCAAGAGTGACCATTCCGACAACAATGCTCATTCGACGGACTATTGCACTCATTATTTTTAAGCCAATGCAGCTGAAGCCGTCTTGAAACCAGAGCTGTAGCATAGACAGAAAATTATGTAGCTCTAAGTGAGACATTGGGGTGGATTTAATAAGTCTTTCGAAAACCTTGGAGTATCACGGGAGCAAGCTTATAGGCCTATAGTTACGAGGCACATTAGGGAGTTTCCTAGGGTAAAAATAGGTATAGGACAAGCAGCCATTAAAAAGAAGAGTATGATGATTAATTGTTATTGAAGGGAAATTTTTTTAGATTTAGATTTTAATATTCAACAATTTTAAAAACTTGCAACTTTGACAGCTGTGGTTTGATTAGAATAAAAAAAAAAGTGGTTTGTATCGCTAGATATTGCAAGTAAGGTGTTACTAACTAAGTAAGTTGTTTCTGAGCCTGAGTAGCATGAAGCGAGATTGTGTTTTTATACCCTGTACCGTATGGTACTAAGGGTATATTAAGTTTGTGCAAGCCGAAAATGTATGTAACATATAGAAGGAGACGTCGGAGACACCCCAAAGTTACCTAAAATATGATCAGGGTGAATAGAGAAGTCGATATACCCATGTCCGTCTGTCCGTCTGTCAGTCTGTCCGTCTGTCCGTCTGTCCGTGTGAACGCCTAGATCTCAGAGATGGTAAGAGCTAGACTTACCAAACTTTCACATTAGATCCCATATTAATCCATAGGAGGCAAGTTTATTTTATTTTTTTGATATCGGGGATAAATTATATAGCTCCCATGGGGGTGTTTGAGACGACCTCGACAAAAAAAAGCGTTTCAGATGAATAATTCGTTTTTTTTATGAAGATATCGTAACCAAATTTGGTATTCGGAAGTTTTTTATAGTTCCCAATCACTGTACCAAATTTGATCGAAATCGGTTGACTATATCATATAGCTCCCATAGGACCGATCGGCCAAAATAACTTTTTTAAAGAAAAATTCGCTATATTTCGTTTTTTAATAAAGATATCGTAACCAGATTTGGCGTTTGGAAATTTTTAAGACCACTTAAGCAATGTGCCAAATTTGAACAAAATCGGTTGACTATATCATATAGCTCCCATAGGTCCGATCTTCCAAAAAATCGATTTTTTAACAAAATTTGTTGTGTTTCGTTTGTTTGTTAAGATATTGGGACCAAATTTGACATTCGTTAGTATTTTATAGTTCCTAAGCACTGTACTAAATTTAATCCAAATCGTTTGACTAGATCATATAGCTCCCATAGGACCAATCGGTCCAAAAACACGTTTTTTATACAAAATTCGATGTGTTTTGTTTGTTTGTAAAGATATTTGAAATAAATTTGGCATTCAGATTTTTTTTAAGGTATTTAAGCATTGTGTCAAATTTTATTGAAATCGGTTGACTATATCATATAGCTCCCATAGGAATGATCGGTCAAAAAAAAATTTTTGCTTAAAAATTCTTCTGTTTTTGGTTTTTTGTGAAGAAATCGGACTTTATTACCAGCTAGTGGTACAGGGTATCCTAAAGTCGTCCGCGCCCGACTTTACGTCCGCCATTTTTTAAAAATAACTCCTGGAATGCCCTATTTTAAATGTTTCTTCTCCGGCTACAACAATAGTAAAAACAAATTAGTTGGAAACGAACCAATCCAAATGGAAATAAATGACACTGCTGAACTTATAAGTGGTTTGTGTTTGAACAATTGCGGTCATCTAATTGTCCTGAAACAACTTGGCTAATCGTGGTCTGTTCCTAATTATAGATTTATATAGTCCCGCAGAAAGTTGAATACAAAGACCAACATAAATTATGCAACAAATATCCAATTTTATTTATCACGTTTCAGCACAGAACAAAAACGTTGAAACAATGTCAGCCCAAAAAAAAGAAGGGAAAATTAAATAAGCAACACAAAAGACTTTTTATACCCTGTACTCTTACATATGTTAGGGTTAGAGATATTGTAGAATTATATAAAAAATTGTAAACATCAACACTGGTAGCGATTGTCCACCAAAGTCGAAAGTTTTTAGAAACGGTTTGGATTTTCCGTATGCAGCACATAGGGCTAGAAACTGATTTTTTGGCGCAATTTCAAAAAATTTATAGAAACAAAATCGTATTTTAACATTATTGTTGTGTATTACCGTTTGAAATGAAATGCGAACGACAGCTTCAAGTTCTCCACTTCTCTCTTCTCTCTTACTTCTTTTGCTTTTCCATTTACTCTTACTTACTACTAACGTACATAAAGAAAATTGCCAGATAACGCTTAGTAGGTTCTTATTATATAGTATTTTAATACCATCAGATATCTAACATCTATTATTTTTTTTAAATATCTACTTAAAAAGGTGTCCTAGCAGCAGTCTTTTCTGTTTGTTAAATAACCAGAAGTCGCAAGGTGAATACGGCTGTTGTAGAACTGTAGCCGCTTGACCACCAGAAGCGTCGTATGTCCGTGGATTGGGCTGAGCAACTACTTGAAAATGATCCGAATTTTCATCGAAAATTCATCTTCAGCGATAAGGCTCATTTCTGGCTTCGTCAATAAGTAAATTATGCGTTATTGGTCAGGCAGCACTCCACACTTAATCCATGAGTCACCATTGCATCCCGGCTTATGGGCCTGCGGCGTCATTGGGCCGTGCTTCTTCCGTGATGATCAAGACCGGCACATTACTGTGAATGGGAATCGCTACCGCTCAATGATAACCAAATATTTTTGGACTTGGACAGCGCCACAAGCCATATAGCGTTATCTTCCAGTCAATTGGCCGCCTCGGTCGTGCGATTTGACGCCGTTAGACTATTTCCTGTGGGGCTACGTCAAGTCTATAGTCTATGCCAACAAGCCAGCGACGATTGATGAACTTCGTATGTATATCGAACGTGAAATTGCAGCAGTATCGGCCAATTTATGCTTGCGTCTGGACTTGTGCAAGCGTGCCCGTGGTGGCCATTCAAAAGAAATCGAGTTCCATACATAATGACATCGAATGTACTTTCACAAGAATAAAGAATTTTATTGATATCCAAAACCGTTTTTATTTTATTTAAAAAAACTTTTGTAGCGCTCCTATTGAAAACCCCTTTACATCTTCAACAAATCCCATAAAGACATTATCAAACACATTTGAATATCAACCGATGGAATATAACGATGCTAGACCATGTTGGAAGAGAATCTTCTTCTTGTGCACTCTACTGCAGTTTCTTTCAAAAAATTTAACGACAAAGGCACAGCCTTACTATTGAGGAATGCTTTGCTAGCTTAGATTGAGCCATATCGAGTGAAGTAAAACCGAAACGTAAATCCAAATGCGTGCTTTGCGAATTATAGTAACGAATACAGTCGAGCATGTCAGTTTTAAACTGGCCACACTTTCGTAATGGTACTGATCATTCTTAAGACGCAAAAGAAAATCTATGTTCTGTTAAAAAATTTATGCACCTTGCTTCTACTGAAGATCCCAATTCATTTAGTTTTTTTAATTGTAAAGCTTCCTATTTAAGCTTATTCCTATAAATTGAAAATACATAAATGATGAATAAAAAATAATTAATTAATTTCAAATCTTTATTAGAATTTCGTGTTTTATTTGCAAACTAAAAAATTAATTGGCATAAAAAAAATTAAAAATCGCCTTATTAATAATGCATTAGTTAAATAATCACAATCAACAAATATTCGCCTTATGTGAGGAGGTTAGTCAGATCGTTCTGAAACTTATCTCAGTTCTTATATATGCCATTATAATCAACTGTACAAAATCGCAAGCCTGTAACTATTGTTGGAAATCTGTGCCAAAAATTGATCCACATCGGTGGATGGATTTCCCATATGACCAAATATGAAAAAATTGCGATGATAAATCATTTTATTTCGTAAATATTGTGGGGACCCATTATTTATTATATCGAATCATGTTGTGCGTTTGGAGTCAGGGTATTAAACTGCCTGCCACAAATTTCTATATATAGTACATATGTATGCAGATTTATTTGTTTTAGCCGAAAATGACAAGAAAACGAAACCCAAATTGCAGGCATTACCCTGACCATGAAATATGCGAACCTTTGTGATAGAGTTAACTTTGCCTTTAAACATAATTTGTCACGGAGAACAGATAGAAAGAAAAGCGAAGCAAGAAAGGCAATGAAAGCGCATAAATTTTCACGGCTCCTTAAACTGCGGAAAAATGGGTGCACTAAGTCTTGGAATATTTATGGGAAATTCAATATGAAAATGTTGACCCAAATCAAAAAGGCAAAATAGCGGCAATGACTATGGCGACAACAGATACGATATAAATTTAAATTGTTGTCAGAGAATTTAAACTGATTTAAGCGACGAGAAATTTTCCTACTTAGCAGATACAAACTCAATGATTTGCCAAATTAATCGTTTACTCATATATCAAGCATAACTCAAGAGTCTCGGCGAGATGAGAGAGGGAGAGGAACAGCCTTAAATTACTCATCTCATTCTTTTTCATGCCATTTTTTTTTTAACCAAATTTGCATAACTTCTTTTGGTCATGTAATGTTTTTTGTGGTCTTACGTGATAGTTTGTTTTCTACTTCCACTAATCAAACGCTAGAAAAAAGGAAATGTTCAATTACTTGGCCACACGTGTAGAGGAACCTGTCCAATTTGGTTTTTTTTTTATTTTTTAATTGGCACGTGTCTCTTGGCAAATTGTGTTCATTAGGCAACGTCCAAAGTCGGAAGCACTATGAGAGCGAGAGAGGAAGGAACTTGCCCACAGTGCTTAGCATTTTTTAGAAATTTGCATAAATGTATAGCTCATCGGATGTCTCATAAGAACTCGAATCCTTAACAATTCCCTGTCAAGAGCTGCTCAAATGTTTTCTTGGTAGCATGAAACTAAAGTGAGGGAATAGTTGAAATTATGATATTTTTGCTAGTGCTACGTCTCACTCAATATCGGGTTTGCTTTTGCTCTGCATTGGCAACTGCGAAAACCGTGGGGCTCCTCCAAATTGGTCACCATCTAAATTGTCACACTTAGCTATATTGGCCATTTCTGGATTTAAAAACGTTAGCTCGCTTATAAAACTAATTTTTATATTTGCGAAAGAAAAGGTGTCATAACAGAGAGGCCATCAACACTGCTCGAAAATTCATCACAGATCAACAAAACTCTTCACCATATTCACCAAGGGTTATAGAGACCATTAAAATACAAGGTTTCGACTTTGATATGTGCACAAAGTTTTCTTTAGCCTGTTTTCTTTTTTTAATCAAGTTGATTTTTTGGATGGTCCCTGTTTGAAAAAGGCTGAACGAAGCGAGACAGTACATAAATCCTATCATAACTTTGGGTAGCGTCCATCCGCGCTCTAAATTTCGATTCCGAAGAGGCTTTTTTCTTGGTTTATTGTATCATATTAGTAACCGACAGTCACACAAGATGTGTTAGGTCGTCTTTGACATAAATCTTGCTCTCTGACGAGTCTGATAGACCCATTTTAATGTAAGTAAATTCTTACAGTATGGTGCCCAGATAAGTAAGTTTAAGTATTCCCTAACCAGCTTGAAGGAAATTCTCCACGAATACAAAGCGCTGATAGCGGCCTGACTGTCTGTAAATATGTAAATGTCACCCCGGAGGTTGCCACAGGGGTAACGTTCAGTTCAAGTCCCAAGATTTGGAATATGAGATCTAAGCAGAACAATAGGCCAAGCAAAGAACTTATTAGTGCTGTTGACTGTGTCAGTCTCCACGGGCCCACAGTTATTTAATTAAATTCATTTTCTCATATTTTCTATCATTTTTTTATTTGTTTTTTTTTTTAATTAGTCTATTAGAATGCAATACCAAAAGGAATGCAATGAAATGCTGGTTTATTTGCAAATACAAACGTTGTCGACAACAGGAACTACGGCTTTAAGAAAGAAGTGTGCCAGATCTTAAAATAAATTCAAATAAACAGCTTATTATACTTATTACTTACAATGCGAACTGCAAGCAACTTTTTTACTTAGGTTACATTTTGAAAATAAAAAACGATTCAAAATCGATCAAACTCAGTCGAAATATGGAACACCAATTGTCGAAATGCCGTCGGTGGCGAAAGTGGTAGCGTACTTGCCTCTAAAGCCGAAGGTCGGTGGTTCGCAGTAGCACTGATGCACTGGCATCGCTAGCTCAAGGACGCTATTTCCCATGAAAGTCTCTATTGATTAAAGACACCGCCGTTCGGATTCGGCTATAAACTGTAAGTCCCTGTGTTCTGTTCGAACAGTTATTAATAGAGATCCCCTATGCCCCTCCTCCAAGGGCTCTAACAGGGAATTATTTATTTTATAATTGTCGAAATGCAGTCGTCAGAACATACCTGATCAACTTTTGTAAATCTTTTGTACATTTTTATCAGTTTTTGTTTCCTTTCACAGTCTATTTAGGTAAAAAATCAGCTGGACGTTACTTAGAGTAATAAGCAAGATTATGCCATTTTTTGGGGCTGTCGACATTAATGGAGGTATTTTCCTTCCGACCCATTGTGCAAAGGTTCTGTTAAATAAAGGTGGGGCTTTTTGTTTCTCATTCTCTTAACCAATTAATAAGAAGCTCTCTTGGATAGGCATACATTCGTTCTTTGGCTTTTTAATGAAATTACGCAACTTATTTTCCAGCTGACAGGTCAATTTATGACCTATGCACTTAAAATCATTCCATTTCATTGGCTACTATTATATTGCTTTTGTTTTTGTAATCTTTTCCCACTAGCCCTTGGGATTTAACTTTTCAGTATGGCCCATAAATAAACCAAGCCAAGCAATTATGCGCTCGAGCTGCCAATGCAGGCATCGGAGCCCCTCCTGGCGCTTGGTGTGAAAATTGCATATTGGCATAAATTAATCAGTAGTGACAGAGCCAAAGGCGTTGGATCGGCGCTGGAGTTGACGCCCAATGCCGGCAGTGCCAGCAGTTAGCCATGATTGCTCTGCTGACGGCCAGATATCATATTCGCCTGTGGCTTTTTAGTGAAACCAATATATTCGAGGGTCAACTGAAAATATAATAAGAAACACCTCCTTTACATGCATTTATTTTTTATCATGACAAGCTCAGAATAATTAAAAACCTTAAGGGAATACCAGGAATTTTCATCCAAGATCAGCAAAAATCCATTAATATATAATCAAAACTGATTATAAAGACAAAAAATTAGCCGCCAAATCTAATGATCTATTTGTTTAATATGATTAGTAAAATCAGGCGGTGTCCTTTATCTTTCTCACATACGAGGTGTGTTCAAAAAGTAAGGTGACTTTTCATTGAAAAGTTCATTATCGCACGCAAAACACTTATAACCTTTACGCCTCTCACAACCAAACAAAAAATGGCATTCACTTGAAATTTGGTACAGGTGTTCGGGAAGAGTGTACCAACACAACAAAACAAGAAAAACCGATAATCGAAAATACGTTGCCCGCGATATTTAAAAAGTCGCCTTAATTTTTGAACACACCTCGTAGATTGAAAATATACGAAGTATGGTTTCTTGTGCTTTTTTTCTGCACTATCTTATAAAAGGTAATTAATATCTTTTTAGGTTTGAAATCAAATTCACCATCAATTGGGGACAGTGGTAGAAGCTCTTTAACAATTTTTTCCGAATTGAATCGATTTTAAGCTCCCCATATTTACTTTAATCATTTGTTACCGTTTCATAAAATTCTGCCTCTAAAAAATTGGATTCATATATAGGTTACGCCATCTGTTGTTTTGATTGTTATTTGCAATTTATTTGAATATTTTCACTAGTATTGGGCATATGAACATACCAAATGAATTTATTTTTAAAAGATGGCGTACCATTCTATAGCGATCAAATCTGGTATATTACAAAGAACAGATGAATTTTACGCCAAAATATATTTTTTGATCGAATCTATATGATCTAGGCAACCTATCTGCATTAAATTTGATACAGTGCGGGGCAACTGTAAAAAACTTTCGTCAAATTGCCAAATTTTGTTTAGATATTTTTATAAAGAAACGAATTAAACACTAAAACCTTAAAAAACTCTGAAACACCCTATGTGATCTATATAATAACCCTGACGCATCTCAAATTTGGTCGCTCTGACTCTTACCATCTCAGTAAGACCGAGGCGCTCATACAGACAAACGGACATGGGTATATCAAGTTCTTTAGTCATCTTGACAACTTTGGGGGGTCTCCGATGATTCGTTCTGTATGCTATATACACTTTCGGCTTGCACAAACTTAATATACCCTTTGTACCATACGGTACAGGGTATAAAAACAATAGGAAACTGTCGGATGGAATCCCCGCATACTTTTATTTCTGATTTATATGGCTAAAAGTTTACAACATTTCTGTATAAAAGATTAATGCTTTACCATAGTCAGCACTTTATCTTTTCTTTAAAATATTCGTTGCAAAGGCATATTTTATGGTTGGTTAACTGCATTGGAGGACGGTCAGGTCTTTCGTTATTGCTGCTTTAGTTTTTATGACCATCATACTATATCGATACTATGCATTTGGCATCGTTTGCGATCCTTGCGGTCTTTGCTTAATTGATTTGCTTTAAAGCTTAAAAAGTTGATGGCAGCAAACTAAGCAAAAGTTTGCAGCTGCTGAAAAGAAAACTGCAGACAATTAAGCCCCAACAAACGAACGAATGGAAAACTGCAGCAATTACTTACTCGAAATCTGATGTGCTGTGTTGGTCTCTGCAGCAAAAAGTCGACTTTTGTGGCTGTGGTTTAGCGCCTTCGTCCATCGCACCCTGACATGGTTTGGTTGGGTTCTGGGTTACGGCATGAAAGTGAAATACTCTTGCCAAGGACTTCCATTGTTGCGGTTTGGCGATAGTTGGCGTTGTCTGTTGTTTGTGCAAAATGATTGCACAAATAACGTCAAGGCGAAAGGAATCGGTGTCAAGCACTTGGTTATACTTTGACTTGGATGTTTTGTTTGGATCGACGGAGTCCTACTCTCGCAAATTTAATGCAATTGGCCTTAAAGCATCAAAAGACCCGCAACATGGAACAATGCATTAAATTCCATTAATATATAATTGAGCGATAAACATTTAACAAATAGAGCAAGTAACCGCACTTTAAAAAGCTCAAAATATACAATTGCTATTAAAAAATTCAATATTTCAAATACGCATTAACATTTTTTATTTATTTCGTTTATTTATTTGATATACTCCATAAGTGCTATTATATTTTTATGAACAAAGAGGCATGGAAATTGCATTGGTTCAACATTAAGGCCACATGAAAATGGATTTATAAAGCCCCGGTTTGCACTGTGAGATATTTTGTGCACACCGACCATACATACATACCATATGTATATGGTCAGGGCCGTAGAGAGAATATCCGGGCCCCTATCAATTTTTCTTAATTCATGAAAATACGTATAATGGTTGAAGAGTGTGAGATCAACATAAAAAAAATGGCGTGCGTAAAGTCGGGCGCGGACTACTTTGGGATACCTGTGCCACTAGCTTACAATAAAATGCGGCTCCTTCATAAAAAACCAAAAACAGAAGAATTCATAAGCAGAAATTTTTTTTTGACCGATCGTTCCTATGCAAGCCATATGATATAGTCAACCGATTTCGATCAAATTTAAATAAAAAAGATCTGAATGCCGCATTTAATTCAAATATCTTTACAAACAAACGCAACACAACGTTATTTTTTAACCGATTCCTCCTATGGGAGCTATATGATATAGTCATCCGATTTAGATTAATTTAGTACAGTGCTTAGGAACTATAAGAAACTTACGAAAATTAGAATTTTGAAAGATTTAAATATCTTCACAAACAAAAGAAACAAACCAAATTTTGTTCCAAAATCGATTTTTTGGAAGATCGGCCCTATGATATAGGTAACCGATTTTTTTTAAATTTGGTGCAATGCTTGGGTACTCTAAACAACTTTTGAATGCCAAATCTGGTTACTATATCTTTATAACAAAATTAAAATTAAAATTAAATTAATTAAAATGGCGAATTTTGTATAAAAAAAGTTATTTTGGCCGATCGGTCCTATGGGAGCTATACATATGTAAAGAACTTTCGAATGCCAAGATTGGTTATGATATTATCAAAAACAAACGAATTATTCATCTAAAACTTTTTTTTTTTTCGTCTGAAACACCCTTATTGGAGCTATATAACTTAACCCCGATATAAAATAAACTTGTCTCTTATGGAAAAATATGGGATCTAATGTGAAAGTTTGATTACTCTAGCTCTTACCATCTCTGAGATCTAGGCGTTTAAACGTACGGACGGACAGACGAACCTGGGTATACCCACTTCTCTAGTCCCCCTGATTATATTTTAGGTAACTTTGGGGTGTCTCCGATGACACTTTGTACCATACTGTACAGGGTATAAAAAGTATAGAAAGAATTTCTGAGAGAATTGATGATTTGATAAAATCATAATAATGCATTTCATAAAACTCCAACGCAGATCTATAAAAAAACGCAACTCAAAGAAGTTTGAGTTGAAGTTTTATTAACTAACCTTACAGATGTTTCACACTACAGAGCTGAGCTCGCCTATAACTCCCCGTCCGAAGCAGCTTATTTCTTTTACATTACCTATCCCAGTTTCTTCAGTCGCTGCTGGGGACACGGCTGATGCTGTTGCTGCCTTTGACCTTAGGCTCTGCAGATCTTACTGTTTCTGTTGATCCTACCACTACGGACTGCGCCTCTAACAGGGTGACTGATGCTCCGTCCTCTGTCATCGTTTTGAGTGGTGCCCCTATACCCTATAGACCTTTCGGATTTATTGGTTGTAGTGGCACCTAAAAAGTCTATCTTCGTCTCCAAGTTTATGCCATTGGCATCCAAAAATTGCATTATCCAATTCGTTTTAAAGAAACTAAATATATCTCCAAACGAAATTGAAGTAATTAAGTTCAATTTTGAGTATAAGCGCGATATCTCTTTGTTTAGGATTAGCGTCCCTGATTCCCTCTTTTCTACTATACTTAATCCTTCATTCTGGCCCACTCATTCTTTTGTGCATGAGTTTATGAAAAAACCAAAAAGCCTTTAGCATCAGTTTCAAAAACTAACTTAACTGCTTATTTATACGTCATCTGGGATATTATAGCTAGTTAAAATTTTACACATCGATAGAAAAAACTATTGAAATAACTATAATGTGGCACATAAAAAGTAGGACATTCTTAGAATAAGTGCCATAGAAATTACAAATTCTTGTAATTACAAAAAAGGTTTTTCAAAAATGTTTAACGGAATCTTTCGTTAATGACAATGTCCAAAGAGATCCTTTTAAAATTACATCTTAAAAACCAAAAACTGTCCAATCAACAATTAACAATCACAATAAAATTATCTTTCAAGAATCTTGTTTTTGTGGCAAAAGACCAACAAATCCACGTTTGGTGACTCTAAAAGCTTCGGAAGGTCGAAAAAGGTTAGAATCTGTGCCAGTTCTATAGCGCACTGTCTGGTTGGCTTGTGTATTGTGTTCCATCTTATTTAATTTGTCGGTTAAATCGTCGTTTCTTTTCTCATTGTCTATGCCAACACTAATGTCCATGTTCAAGTCATTTTTAGCACTTCATATGATTCATGCTTATCATTGTTTCAAAGGGTACTTATAGACTTCCCACTAATTTCAATCCGCAAATATTATCACATGATCTCTGATTTAAGTTATAACTCCAACGACGCGGTCTTCCTTGGCACAGCAATGTGGCTCAATGTGACTCTATTGAAAATACAATGCACTTGAAGCGCTTATCCTAGCTATTTTTTCTGGTCTCGGAAACCTACCGTACTTTGCATAAATTTCGAACTGAAGCATGCCACACTTACTTGACACATTTATTTTCTTTTTCCTTTCTTGTTACACATTTTGCTAAAGGACTTGGGTCTTGGTGTTCGTTCCCCTTCGGTTTTCTGAACTTTGTTGCTGTTCATTTATAAAAAGGTTTTGTCTCCGATGCACGGCGGGTGCAACAATTTACCGTTAAAAGCTCAACATTGTAACTCTGGTTTTTCACTTTTCACTAAGTACCGGGTTTGTATTACACAAAAAAAAATATATGCATACCGAAGCAGCGTGCTGGGTCGAGACGAAAGGCGTGTCTGAAGTTTAATTTGAAAAGTGCGCGCAAGTTTTTCCAGCGTCTTTTGTGAATTTGCTTTTGGCCCTGGTTAGTGTGCGAAGTTTGTCACTCAGTTGGTGAAATTGTAACGACAACACTTTGTCTATACCCAACGGACCAAATTCTTGTCAACGACACAAAAGTTGTTTGCTGAAAACTACTGGGCTATCTATTGGATCGTTTATTTGTTTGTTAAATATGTATAGGGTGTTTTTCTTTAGAGTTACACATGTTTAAATCAAAATAAAACAATATTGGCTACAAACTACTTTATAACTAATGCGTTTTTTAAATTCGAATAGGTTTGATGAACTGAACGATTATTTTGATTAGATTTGGTAGGAGACTATCTAAATAAAATGTTAATCAGTGAAACCTAAATAAGCACGCTGTATGTAATAATTATGTTTCTTTATTTGCTATTTTCTATAAGTGCGATGGCCGCTAATTATATTTTGTACAATTTTTTTCTCTGACTGAGGAAGTAAAATGTAACAGCGATTAAAACTAAAAACCAAAATTGAATTTATTTAGGTAATTATTAAGGGTTACTACCATTATAACCTAAGAACGTCTAGAACGATTTTCATTTTTTCACACTTTGCTCTCTTCCAAGTTATAGTACACTTAATGCGTTATAGTACACCAAATAAGTTTTTAAACTCATTGTATCTGTCTGGCGTGCCAAAATATTCAACTGAAGGTTGTCGAGAACCTTATGCTTCGAAGTAAGAACCAACTACAACTATGCAAATGATGGGCAAGGGCAATATGATTCATTCGAACACTCTCAAGAAAAAGTTCAAAGATGAGGAAGTTTTCGTTCCGATAATTTCCATGATCAAAGTGCTTTAATGTAGGGTATCGACTAGATGGTCCGAGTGAAAAAAGGACATTCCACAACTGGAATGTGGGTAAATACAAAACAGCTTTGTCTCCTTGCTTAAAACAGATCCATCATAAACGTTGAAAGATTGATTTTCGGGTTTTCGAGAAAATACTTTTAACTTTTACACGCAATAATTTGTGTTCGAATCTATTGCTCAAAGACTTAAGAACTGAATGAATACCCTCCAAAGTTTCCAAAATGCTGTTAGAATCTTTATCTAACGCTAACAGTTTGTCATGGAAAATTTACATATAAAAGAGAACGACAAAGAAAAACATTCAGAAAAATTACTCACAAAGAATTTTATTATGATTTTACAGACTTTCTTGGGACAGAAAATACGATTTCAAACTATCCAAATTTTTCAAAATGCCCTCAACTGCGGGTCTGTTTTTGTTTCTGATCCACTGTTGTGGAATATATAAATAAATAAATTAAATAGACCTAATTCTGTTTTGACGCGGTAGATACGTTGCCAGAAAATACGTGTTAGTAAAATTTGCGTAAAGAAAGATACAGTATTGGGGATTGGTTCTCCGTTTGAAAATCCAACTAATATAAAATGATATAAAATGATCGTTAATATGAGAGTTATTAACATTTTTTATTGAAACGAAAAAATACTGATTCCTGCTTTCGCCGAAGGAGTGAAATTCGCGGACAGTAAGATAATTTTCCAATAATTATTTAAATATTTAGCTTCAAGTTTTTGTGTGTTGAGTTTATTTCGTTTGCTTGTTGCAGTGGCTGTATGTTTGTAAGTCCAATACAAAATAGAGCTTAATGCCGGCTTGCATTGAGCTTTTATAAGCTTATGGTACTAAAATTTTATGAACTTTATGTTAACATTATGTTGTAATTGCTTAGGAGAACATTCTATGTTAATTTACATGCGCATGGTTGAATATTTATGTTTAGCTTACAGGGTCCGGCCCTCGAAGTGTAACCAATTAAAAAGGCCATAAATTCATTTTGGAAAATTACCTTTACTCAATTCAAGGTACAAAATGTGTAAAAATAATACGAAATATAGAAACAATTTACTTTCGCTCAATATGACCACCTTTTGCCTTCACTATGGCCTTGAGACGGTCCAAAAATGAATCGCAAGCTGCCCGAATGTGACTTGCAGGTATTTTGGCCCACTCGTGGACAATGGCTTTTTTCAGCGCCTCGAGACTGTTGTATCTTTTAGTTCGGACCTTGCTCTCCAAAATGGCCCAAAGAGAATTACACTGTCCAACAGTGAAAAAGAACTTTTCAAGTGACCTAGTGTACGTTGTAGGTCTTGACGAGTAGATCACGATAGCGTTTTTCAAAATTGTCTAACACCCCCAAAATCGGAAGTTATCGCTTAAAAACCGTTTTTCGGAACTGCGATCACTCCCACTATCACAACGTCGCCATTTTTCAACCGATTTTCGATTGCTTTACGGATTTGGAAAGAAGAAGATTCAAGCTTTAAGATGATATACACTTGTTTATACTTTATACAAAGCAACTACGAGATTTTCTAAAAGAAATCTAAGATTTACACTTTTTTTATTCGATTTTCCCACTTTGAAGTCATTTTTATGTAACATTTTGTTAAAACACCTTTCCTTTTTTACATTTAATCTTAAAGAAATATTAATTCCGAGTAAGAAAAGTTATGGTTTATTAAAATCGGTCGATAAATGTTTAAGTTACGACGCTTATTGTAAACAAGGAAATATCAAATTCCATCGACAAAAAAAAAGTTTTTGATGGATAATTCGTTTGTTCATGAAGATATCGTAACCAAATTTGGTATAATGCTTAAGAACTATAAAAAACTTACAAGTGCCAAATTTGGTCGCAATATTTTAAAAAACAAACGAAATACAACAAATTTAGTTAAAAAATCGATTTTTTGGAAGACAATTACTATGGGAGCTATATGATATAGTCAACCGATTTTGTTCAAATTTGGCGTTTAGAAATTTTTTAAAGCACTTAAGCAATGTGCCAAATTTCAACGAAATCGGTTGACTATATCATATAGCTCCCATAGTAATTGTCTTCCAAAAAATCGATTTTTTAACTAAATTTGTTGTATTTCGTTTGTTTTTTAAAATATTGCGACCAAATTTGGCACTTGTAAGTTTTTTATTGTTCTTAAGCATTATACCAAATTTGGTTACGATATCTTCATGAACAAACGAATTATCCATCTAAAACTTTTTTTTTGTCGATGGAATTGTAATTTCCTTGTTTACAATAAGCGTCGTAACTTAAACATTTATAGACCGATTTGAATAAACCATAACTTTTCTTACTCGGAATTAATATTTCTTTAAGATTAAATGTAAAAAAGTAAAGGTGTTTAAACAAAATGTTTTATAAAAATGACTTCAAAGTGGGAAAATCGAATAAAAAAAGTGTAAATCTTAGATATCTTTTAGAAAATCTCGTAGTTGCTTTGTATAAAGTATAAGCAAGTGTATATCATCTTAAAGCTTGAATCTTCTTCTTTCCAAAGCCGTAAAGCAATCGAAAATCGGTTGAAAAATGGCGACGTTGTGATAGTGGGAGTGATCGCAGTACCCGAAAAACGGTTTTTAAGCGATAACTTCCGATTTTGGGGGTGTTAGACAATTTTGAAAAACACTATCGTGATCTACTCGTCAAGACCTACAACGTACACTAGGTCACTTGAAAAGTTCTTTGATTTTTGTCAATTCTGTAGGACAGTGTTATCCATCGGAATCGCGTCTGGTGAATTCGAGAGCCATTGTGTGGACGTTATGAAGTTCGGAACGTTGTTTTTCAGCCATTCTTGGTTCACTCGAGCTTTGTGAGACGGTGCCGAAGTCCTGTTGAAACGTCCATGGTCTGCCACCAAATGTTTGTCTGCCCACGGCTTCAAAGCAACCTCCAGAATACTTTCCCGATAATATTGCGCATTAACCTTGACGCCAGGCTCGATGAAAACGATTGGAGAGCGCCTATCTGCGGTTCCAGCGGCCCAAACCATTTTCTGTGGCGGGTGCTGCCTCCTGGTATCCAATCGATGACTCAAATTCTCGTATGAACGGTCCCTCAAGTAAACCCTATCGTTTTGAGAGTTTACGAATTGCTCAATTGTAAAATTTTCTCGTCAGAAAACACAATGTTCGGCAATTGGCCGCTTTCGGCCAAGCGAAGCAACTCCTTCGCTCTCTCAAGTCTGACCTGTTGCTGCTTCGGTGTGAGATCATGTGCCTTTTGGATCTTGTAAGGCTTGACCTTGAGATCATTTTTCAGTATGCGACGGATGCTACGGTCAGATATTTTCAGTTCTTTCGCCATTTGATTGGCACTTCGTCGGGGATTTCGCTCAAGTCGCTTCTTCACTTTTTGAACCATCTCACGTGACGTTGCAGTCTTTTGATGATCACCTCCATGACGTTTTGCGATGCTACCAGTATCATTGTAACGAGTTATGGTGCGATAAACGAAAACTTTATTTACTTTAAAGGTGTTCGAGCTCACGAACAATCGCTGGTTGTGATTTTCCAGCTAAATATAATGCAACTACACTAATTACGTTTGAAATCCATTACTGATTTTTTTTTCGCGTTTACTCACGGCAAAAAGCTTTCGTGCGCTTGTAAACAATACTCTAAACTGTCATTTAGCTAACTTACAGACAGCTGATGCCCGTGCGTCAGCTGCGCGAGCGTTCTGAATTTGGTTACACTTCGAGTGCCGGACCCGTAGGTAAGTAAGTAAGTAAGTGTTTAACATATTTAGACTTACATATATGCTATGTTTACATTATTTTAGCTTAAACTATATTATATTTAGTTGTTAGGCTCCACCAAATACAATGAAGAACATTAATTTCACAAAAAGAAAATTTAAATTTATATTATGAATTACCGTTTATTAAGGCCAGGAAAAGACGTCGTTATTTGACATGATTTTATACAATTACCAATTATTGTTTTTACATTAAGAGCTAAAGGAGTTATAATTCAAGAAAACAAGAAAACAAAAAAACATATTTAGGATATTCCCTCATCTAATAAAATAGTCTGCTATCAGCTTTTTTCAAAATGTACAAATATCTATAGCAGCTGTTTTTTCTTTAAAGTGTTTTGAGTTGAAGGTGTTAATTTTAGAAGAGCGTATTCGTTGCAATATAATCCTTTCGACAACTCCGATTGATTTGAATGCTTTTTTTGGATTTGATCTTTGGTCTATTGGGACAAGAATACACACATACACAGGCAGGCAGACACTGACAGATAAACGCATTTAGACAGAGGTGGAGAGAGTGTCTTTCTATCTGCTGAGTCAGGTGGTAAGTTTGGGATGGAGTGACGACACAAGTTTTGCATTTTCACGGTGTGTTCTCCTTTGTCGCCAGATGGTTCTTTTTTTTGCTGCAGTTGGTTAGCGAAGTTAGCAAAGTACGGCTCTTAAGTAGTTAAACAAGTTTTCATAGTTTAGCACCATTTGCGCCCCAAACCTACCAAAGACCAAACCCAGTCAACCCTTTCATTTTCGCTATGTGCAAATTAATTTTTTTCGGTTTGTTTAATAAACTCGCCACTGGGGCACATTTGCGTAAAAGTTTTTCCGTTTTGAGTGCAGTTTGTATTAAAATTTAGATGCAGCTGCAACTGTCACCCTTTTTGAAGTTGGCTGAAGAAAGTTTTTCTTTGCATGTGTGTAAAGTAACAAATTAAAGTAATGCCAGTAAAATTGTTTGTTGCATTAAAAAAGCATGAAATTGACTGAAGTGATCCCAAAAAGGCATATTTACGAAGTTAATCTGCACATTGTCTAGCCCAAGTTTTTTTAGTCTGTTTATCAGTAGCTGAAAGCTCCTTGCAAACTTTGTTGGCTTATGTGGTGTACATGCCACAGCCTTACCCTTACCCTTAAGGCTTTGCTGTGGTCGGCTAAGCGAATCATGTGACAGTTGTAATGCCGTTCAATCAAATGCTAAATCCAACTTTTCAGCGAATGCCACAACATGCGATAAAAAATTCAATGTCAACCCTTTTTGGATTAACAGATCAATGCAAAAAAGACCCAAACAATCGTTTTACCATGGGCTTGTCGCACATTTCAATAAATCCAACAAAGCTGCAGTCCATTTCGTCCTGAGCATACCGACAATGGACCATTGGAATGTGGCTACGGTTGTTGTTCTTTTTGCCAATGATTCTGACCTCTTGACGACAGAAAGCATTTTTGATGGCCCAGTTAATGAGTCTAGCCCGAGTTTGAGCATTCTTAATCTTATTTAGGGTTGCTTCATGCTTTTCTCAACATAAAAGTCAGCTAGATCTAACTCAAGTACCTTATGTTAAATTGGCCGTTAAAAGTTTTGTGACCGTTCACAAGTTTCTTTTTTAAATTTTATTATTTTTTATTCGACTTTGACTTTTCGTACTTCTTCAAATGTATAAATATTCAAGCAGCATCAGAAAACGAAAACTTCCACAAACTACTCATCCTCTTGGCCCTATTGCTATTTACTGGAGCACAAACCCTAGGCAATTAGTGGCCGAATATGCTGCTTAAGAAACTTATTGCGATGGAGCTAGGGCGTTTGGAGTCGTTGGACAGGGTAACTATGGCTTAAGTGTAAATTAAAGGTAAATCCAAACAAACGGCTCGCTCTGACCTTTTTCTTAATACCAAGAAGGCTGCGTACAATTTATTTCTCTGTAGACCACACAGTGGAAGTTAAACTCTTTCATAAATCCAATTTTATTGATGATTTGTTGGTATCAAAATTTCGTCTCTAGTCACTTTGATCATATTTTATCTAACTGTGGGGGTCTCCGACGACTCCTTCTGTATGTTACATACATTTTCGGCTTGCACCAACTTAAGATAAATCTTAATATAAACATTCGAAACCGAAAAATACTACTCTGGAGTTTTTCTCATCTCTATCTCTCCGTTCTAAAACCCATTTGGACATTTGCCATTCAGTTATGTGGCACGGCGAGCGATTTTAATCTTTGAGAAACATTGTTAACGCTCCATGGTATTTTGACACATACTGAAATTCAATAAGATCTAAGAATTTCTCTCAATGTAGATTAGCTGCTCTTTACATTGTTTAAATAATTTTATATAATTTTTTTATAAAGAAAAAATGTGGTACAGTTGAGACGATACAGTTGTACTGTTGAGACGGTCCCCCGCAGTGAAATAACCTGTACTTTATTCCTCGAAAACATTTTTTCTGCATATTCCTACTAAAACTTTCCAATTGGAATTAATTTTTTTTGTGAAATTCGATATTTATACCTATAAAATAGAATAGAAGCTAGGGGGTGTGGGAGAAAACGCGGTAAATCGATTGCGGGGTCTGCATCGATAAAATTTGGATGTAGATTTGTTCATTAGAGCCACATGAATCAGCTTACCAAAAAATGTTATTCGAGGTCACTACACAATTAGGTAGAGTCAGATATATAAGCAGTTTGTATATTTTTGAGTATAGCTTTTGCTGTCCGCTTTTGTTTTTTGAGATACACATGCGTGGAATCAAAGCGCATCACACTGTTAAATTTCAACGGTATGCCCAAAAACCTCGAAAATCTACTGGGGGGAACGGGTGAAGATATTGACATGATTTAACAAACTTCATCTCCCCAGGAAATATGCGCAGTTGGTAAAGTGTGGTGTTTCTGGCTCTTCAAGTCTCCGCGATCTTGGCGTTTATTCCGACGGACGGACGGACGGACATGGCTCAATCGTTACCGGAAGTTATGATAAGCATTTTGGTATAAAGGACTTGGGGTCTGCACAAATCTAGTATACCCTTTGTACTTTTTAGTACAGGGTATAGAAAAGAGCTTTCAGCAAGCAAAAAAAAAAATATGTTCGGCCTTCATGTTCTTCTTCTCAAACTTACAAATATGTTTCTGCGTGATTTTTGCTTAGATATTTGTTTTTTGTTTGCCTGCTGTTAAAATATGAAAACCCCTCCGTCAGTTTTTGTCCTCTGCCCAAGCAATTGACCAAAGGCAACGAAATAGTCGAAAATAAGACAATTGGCTTCTAAAACAATTTGACCAAAGCTATTTTGTGATAACTTTTGAGACACTTTTGCTCGGCTTTTAATATGGGGGTTTTTGGCAAACTGGTATAACAAAGTTTTTCAGCACGTTTTTAATAATGATAAGGGATTGAGCCTACATTGGACTGTGAACCAAAAAACGAACGCAATCATTTTTTTAATGGGGTTTCAATTCAAGCAAAAAGTTTTTTTATATTCCCAGCCGTTTTAATTATACCATAAAAATGCCCAAAACGACGTAACGCCTAAAATTATGCAAAGTACGTCCCTCCAGTTTTTTTATTATTCCTACATGCTGTTTGCTAGATTTATTGAAATTTTTGGGACATTCAATGCTCATTTGTGTGCTGAGCTGTAGTCCCAAAAGGGTTCTTTTTTGAGGCTTAATACATGAATTTCCAATTCGCTTTAGCATCTGAGCGCTTGATATTTTCTTGCTTTTTGGCATCCACTTTTGTTTTTGTGTATTTTATGTAAGATTAGTGAGTGGAAATACAAAAAAAAAAAAATCCTGATGCATTAAGTGGGTCTTGCCCCCATGACAAATATTTGCAAACACTTTAATGCCATCCGCCAAATGTTTATCGCTCAATTTCCTATGGCAGCGACAACATCAACCACAACGCCAGAACCGTCATGTGAGGTCCTGTCAATCAATCGGCCAGTTAGTCAGTCAACGAAATGAAAATGAAACAGATTGGACGGTCTTTGGGGCTGGCTGTACGTAACCAAATAAAATGGCGGATATGGAATTCGTTAAACAAACAAAATGTATTCATTTGTGGTAGTAGTTTCGGTTGCGATTTGGGTTTCGTCTATTTACCAAAACAAATCAAATCAATTCAATGAAGCAAATCAAATTTCATGCGTATTTCGTCGCTCTGTTGGACAATAAAAATGCGAGCCCGAAACTGAGTAAAATCAAATCTGTTTTTCTTGTCGTTGTTGCCTCAGATTGTGGCAAATATTTATAGGCATTGGGAATCCGATAAAAAAAGGCGTCGATTGCGTGACTATATCCAAACAGCACTGCCTGCTCAGGCTTTTCTGTTTTGATAGCAGTCGTGGAACACTACAGAAAGGACAACATAATTTGTGTTCTTTTTTTTTCTTTTTTGGTGTATGCTCTTTTTTTCTTTGTCTGTCTTTAATCCTTGATTTTGTATACTTTGGGAAAGCGACATACTAACACTTTGGTGGATTGACCAAGATGGTTGATTTGCATCGATTTTAACACTTTGGTTAACAGTTTAGTGCCAAACACAAAATTTGTCCAAAGTAGTAGTTAGTCCGCAAAAATTACCAACCAGAGTTATTATTTGCACATTAATTGCATATTATGAAGTATTTCCTCACCATATCATATATTTTCATAACTAGTTTATCTGTCAGACCTAGAATTAGATGATGGATAAATGATTAAGTTTTTGGAAGTTACCGTAACATTCCATTGGTATCAAATTGAATGTAGTCTGATGTTGCTCCGGAATAACATCTAATTTACTTACCATGACAATATTGCCTTAGTATATTGCTTACTGCTAAACTCTTTGATACTCTTAGGTCAACTATAATCAATTGTTAGTTAGCAATGGAAGGTAAAAGTTCATATTATCACGAGATTTGCAAGCTGCTCTGATTCTCAAAGGTTGCAACAAAGGATTATCGCTATCAATTATTGCAACAAATATGAACAAAAAAATTTAAATAATGCCAAGTGATTTTATTGTTGTTGAAGGGTTGGTATTGATGCCATTGGTGTTTCCCCTTTCCCGCTGGGTACATTGTGCACGCTGTATGAGGTGTGGCTATCACTTAATGTGAGCTTTATATCGATACGTTCACGTACACTAATGCACACTGTACCACACTGATTTCTTATCATTCAAAAATTCTAAAATCGCAAATTAAAAAAATGTGGTGCAGTCAAGACGGTGCCCGATAGTGAAATACCCTGTACTATTTCTCTCGAAAACATTTTTTCTGCATATTCCTACTACGAACTTTCCCATTGGAATTGGGGTCTCCGCAACGATAAAATTTGCATGTGGATTTGTTCATTAGAGCCACATGAAACAGCTTACCAAAAATTGAGATTCAAGGTCACCTGTAGTCATCGTAGCTTTTGCTGTATTTGTCCGGTTTTATTAATTTTGACACACACATGCGTGGAACCATATCGCATCACTCTTTCCAATAAAAATAATAAACAGTATGCCCAAAAACCCCGAAAATCTACTGGGTGGGAACGGGTTAAGATATTGACATGATTCAACAAACTTCATCTTGTGAGGAAATATGCGCACCAGCTGGTAAAGTTTGGTATTTCTAGCTCTTTTAGTCTCCGAGATCTAGTCGTTCCTTCGGATCGACGGACGGACACGGCTTTATCGCTATCCGAGGTTATGATAAGCTTTTTGGTACAAGGGACTTGGGGTCTGCCGCGCCTCCTTCTGTCTCGTACATACATTGCACAAATCTAGAATACCCTTTGTACTTTTTAGTATAGGTATATATTAGGCATAAAATCCTTATACAAAACAAAATTTTATAAAAATTTGAGGAAAATGCAATTAGGAACTATAGCCTAACATTGAAATTCAAGAAGTCTTAATATGACTTATGAAGTTTAAACTTGGTGCTAATTATTATTATAAATATTATTAAATTAATTATTTTTGCTGATATCAGAGGTCGTCGTTACGGGGAAAGAGCATAATATTTAACTTAAGCTGCGTACTGATAATAATAACATTTTGCGTTCCATTTGTATTCTACGTGGTTGTCATCTGCATCCAAAGTGAACTCGGTGGATACTTTAATAGAATGAAGTGCTGTCCCTTTTTCCGCGATGAGTTAGGATTGACGTGGTCGTTGGATTGAATAGATATAAAAGTGAAAACGTCGGCATAAAAATATATCAGTCATGAAATACAAACTTACAATGAAAAAATTAACATACATAACTACGAATTTTTTGGGGTACTTTTTTAAAGCCAACACAAAAAATAGTTTCCAGGGAAACACACAAATTCAATTTTCGCAGTAACATGGAACAGTCAATGAAAGTGTTACTGCAGCCTGTGTATCAACCATTTCTTAGAATGTCCAAGAGATCCTACTCAATATATTTATGACAGGACCAAGTGCTTATTAATGCCAAATCTAAAATTGAAATCTGCAGTTTTTAGGTGCACACTAGCCAACAGCAGTTCCAACTCGTCAGATAGCTCTCCAGAGAGTGAGAGTAAGCCACCAACCGGATGACCGGGTGGTCATTTACACTTCGGGAGCATTGAAAAGCTTCTGTAATTTTCTGGTTTCAATAAAAATTTTCCTGTTTTAGTTTTCTAAACTTTCAATTAAGCAAGTTGGCATTTTGACATTTTTCATTACGTTCACAAACTTTGTGGACATCTGCAGCTACCAGCCAAAAATCCACAACCCACTATACAACCAACAGTAATCAGCCGCCCCACCTGCCCAGGTAAACTTATGTTTGTCATTTTGTTTGAAATATACTACATATAATATCTAGAAAGCTGGCAAACAGTGGCTGCCATCCCATCCACAGTGCGAATACAAACACCCAGTCAGTCCAGTAAAAATTCATTTTAATATGGACCCCAAATTGAATTTAAATAAGATAATTGTTTGCATGCCACAAAGATGCACCGCCTGGCCCTGTGGCACTAGAATTGTCCACATATGAAAATCTGGACTATGGGGATTGTGACTGTTATCTGATGGCGGATGCTCTTCCTCTTGCTAAATTAGACAAGTTTTAAAGCAAGAGATTATAAAATCTATAACAAATATTATCCCTGAAAGTCGGGACTGCAGTCGGTTTCTGAAGAGGTTCGGCAGTGATGAGGCAATTCCTTCACGTAGTGCCGCTTCTGCTAAAGAAGCATAGAATTTTTCCCAAGGAAACAGAATATAATAATTTTTTTCAGTTCATGATTGGTCGTGTGACTAGCGCTGCTTAGAGTTGAGTATAAGTAAGTTTTTGGCTTGAAACTAAATTGCTTAAGTTGTGGAATCAAAATTGTTTTTTGAAATTTTTCGAGAAAAAATTATGATTTAAATTGTTGCTTTCTTACATAATTTCTTCCCAAAAGAACTATAAAAACGTACAAGAGTTACAAAATAGCATTATATCTATTTTGGTACTTATCTTTTCGCTTAACTAAGCCACAATAACTGGCACACAGTTTTAACTTTGATTGAAAATAATTTTGAAATAGAAGAAACTTAGAGGTCTGAGGAATAGGAATATATATACTTTATGGGGTCTGCCATACATACGTTTGTAATTCAAGAACGGCTGGATAAATATCGTTGATTTATGAATTTTTGGATTCGTATTTGCCCCGAATAGTAGAATAACTATTAAAATATCCCTAATCTGGTAGATCTACTTCCTTTTATTAACTTCATATTCAAATTTTGTAAAACCTTAAGTTTAAGGCAGGTATAAAGCACAAAAATCAATTTCAAATGGCGCAGATTCAATAGGTTTGCCATAATGCCTATAAAGCTTAACATCATTACAGGAAATTTTAGTGTCATTAAGTCATTAGGATATAAAAGTCATTGTAAGCATTCCTATATAAGATGCTAATGCCACCAGTCACCTATGGTATTTTAACCCTTTCTTTCAGTCACTTAATTCAGCCGAAAGAGATAAAAATCTGAAAAATTGAACACATGCTAATTGTGGGTCGCTGATGACGAATTTGAATTCAGTTTTACTATGGGGTGGCTCCCCTGGGCTTCACGTCTTGTCCAACAAGTTGACCAATGTGACTCTAGGTACCATACCTTTTTGGTTCACATCTAATAATTTCCAAGGTATTACCTGCTTTGAAATTAGCATTTATGATAAATTGGCAATATTTTTTATGTCAGTTTTCTTACATAGAATCAAGAATTAAACAATGAAAAACAAGTTTTTGACAAACAATGAAGAATTTTGCAGTAAATAATGGCAATTTAGCAACGAAAAGTGTTATTTGCTTCGACTACCAAGTGTTCATCTTTTAATTTTTGGGCTTTATAGAAAAGGACGAATTTTAGTTTCGGATAGCATAAATCTAATGAGTCCAGATACTTTTGGAGATCTCACATTTTTAAAAGCATTCAATTGTAAAAATGTTTTTGTTTTAATTTTTAATATAGAAGTTAGGGGTTTTTTGACCAGTAATAACAAATAATATTAATAATAATATAATGTAAAGCAGTATAATATAAAAATAATTCCGTCATAATTCAAAGCCTAAAGACTGTGCTCACTAAAATTTCCAAATAAATGAATTTAAAAAACGATTAAACATATGTATTTGATTATTTATTGTCTTTGTTGTTATTGTGAGATCTTGTAAGCAGTCCCCAGAAACATTAATGTTTTTTGGTTACTCACGAAGCTCATATATGACAACTTTCCAATTACCATATAATATTGTGCAAAATGCAAATTGCAAAAGCGCATCGAGATCATTTTGTTATGTTTTGGATGCGATTCCAGTCCTTGCTTTCAAATGGCCCTATGCATTTTCAATTGCACGTCGCACAGTGGCACGGCAGCCAAAATTTTGATGTAAACATTTGATAAAATCAATACATGTAACTGATTTAGAATTTTCCAAGGATCACGAATATATAAATTTTTTCAATTCGGCAGAATAGTTTAGTTCCTACAGCCGCTCAAAGTTGAGTAAATTTTCAACTATAAAAAAATCTTAATTTTTGGAATAAAAGTTAATGTTTAAAGTTGCTGGTACACGCTTTCTGAATATAGGCTTTAAAATTGTATATATTGCCAGAATACTTCAGAAACATCATAGTTTTGTTTTGATTTTATAAGAACACACATTGCAGTAAAAAGTATTTTTAAATATAATTCGTTAGCAGTGATTTTATAAGTATAACGCTGTCTTTGGAAAACGTAAAATTATTCGAGTTGTTCTAAAACTAAACGAGAAGGAATTCGTTTCGGCATTACAAAGCAAACTTAGTCTAATTTATGCCAAAATAAAAACAAAGTGGCAAAACTCTTATCGCAACCAAGAAAATTTTAGTAAGAAAAACGAAAACTGGCTAAACGGACTTACCCTTATTATCGAAAATATGTCAGAAGAACCTCAGACGTCTACGCACCGAAACAGAGGAAGACCTACAAAATGTTTGGACGAGTGCTCAAATTTTATTCGAAAGAGAAAGCTTTTCGATGCCACAGTCGATATAGCAACGCCTTTAACAAAAGCGATTGCTGATGGCAGCCCTTTGCGACTTAAAAGGATTAAAGAAAGCATACCCACACCGCCAAATTCAAAACTACATCAGAAATAACTGGAGTGGATCCAGAAATTATCAAAAGATTGGTTATTTTAAATATTCTCAACAGCAAGGAAAAAATTAACGGCAACAAATTTGGTGAATATGCGACTAAGACTGTAGAACTGGTAATGGAAAAATATCCGGGAAAGAAACTAGCTCCCACACTTCAAAAAATTTTGGCAAATGGTCAATCTTTAATAGAATATCATTGCCTAGTCATTGTGGAGATGTCAGAAGAAGCCCAGGAATCAAGAAAAAAGGATTATAAAAAATTCAGAGCCGTAAAATATCAAGATCCAGGGAAAACCAGGATATATGTTGTATATGTACAATATGTTGGCAGCCTTTTCAGATCCACTAGTTGCATCCCTTAGACATGTGAGATCCAAAACAGAATTGAAAAGTTATTGAAAAGCAATGCGTAGTCGTTTAGATATCCTCTCAAATGTAAATGTAGATGATTATTTTACAAAAAACTACTGATATAATAATTTTTGTTATATTATGAACAAAAAGTATATCAAAATTTTCTTCATAAAAATGGCAAATATGGCACAGGCAACAAAATCCAACTTCCACAACATATTGCGCAAGCCTAAAGATTTTTCTTTCATTTGCAATTTAATTCATAAAAATATCTCAATTGGTTTAGAAGACATGATTTTTGCAACGGATTTTCAGCTTCCGTGCCACTGTGCGACGTAGACCCACTTCCGGGTCCCAAACTACAAAAATTGGTTCAGGATAGCCAGAGAGGTCATCGACCTGACTTTTGTCTTAAATATTCTATATGACAAAGTCACTTATTGGAGAGTCTTGAAAGATCGCACCATCTCAGATCATAGAGACATTGAAACACAATTATCTAGCTTATCCACTCCAGCCCCAGTTGAGTTTATTAACCGCTAACTGAAAAGCTTTTAATGTAAATTTAACTTAATTAGTCGAGCTCCTTATAAAAAACTTTACGGAAGGATGCAATAAATCACACATAGCTTCCTATCCAAAAAGTAATCCAAGGGAAAAAAGGAAACCACCATAATAGTATTGCATATCATCCTCAGGAGTTCATGAGGCGCCTTTTTTTAATGATGTAATGGATGAAGAAGTCAAGAAGCGCGATGAAGTTTGGTGTCCCACATTATACAAAACAAAAGCAATACCAGCATATCAACCACGAACTTTTACCGGTAAAATTTATTAATGTATTAAAGAATATTGTTAGAACAATGAAAGCCAGTTAAAAATATTGAGTCGAGTTGTAAGCACCTCCAATATAACAAAATGTTACTATTTAGTACATGCAACTAATTTTATCCAATTAAAGATTGGAGTAAAAAAACACATTCTACTAAAACACATCAATGTTAAAATATAATTTAAAATAAAATTTTTTTAAAGAACATACAACATTGCTTAGCCAAATATCATTAAAAGATAAATATGACCTTAATCCAAAAGGAATATAAAAATATAATCAAATTACCTATAACAATGTAATCTTCTAATAAATCTAAGTTAAATAATAACGTTTTTTTCCTAAAATAAAATGGCCGGTCTTGAGTTCAAGTGTTCCGGATTTTAGCACTTTTTTCAAAAAATGTCTCGGTTACGCTCAAAATTCAGTTGGCCACTCTAGTTATGCTCCAAAATAACGTTTGCATATATAATTTATTTGCCTCTAAAAACAACTCATAAGTTCATTACATTTTTGCATCTTCTAGCAAAATACGAGCTGCATTTCGACTACAAATCGAAATAGCAAATTTTAGTAAACAAAACAAGCTTACATTGAACCAAATGTCAAAAAACTCAATTATTTAGTTGTCTAACCCAACTCTGGAAATAATTTTGGAACGAGCGAGCGCATTACCTTATTTTGATTGGCCGCCATGGAGAACATTCCTGAGGAGCAATTAGCCGAATTTAAAGATGCTTTTCAACTCTTTGACAAAGATGGTGGTGGTCAAATAAGTGCGAAAGAGCTGGGCGCCGTTATGCGATCCCTTGGTCAGGCTCCACCCTCAGAGGCTGAGCTGCAGGACATGGTCAACGAGGTGGACACCGATGGCAACGGTGAGATAGACTTCGAAGAGTTTTGCATTATGATGCACAAAATGATGACTGTGTCGAATGATGAGGAAGAGATGCGCGACGCTTTCGTGATCTTTGATAAGGACGGCGATGGTTTTATCTCACCACAAGAGCTGCACGATGTCCTGACTAATTACGGGGAGAGGTTGACTACCGAGGAAATAAACGAGATGATACGTGAGGCTGACACTGATGGGGATGGAATGATTAACTACGAAGAGTTCGTGTTAATGATGACCCAACCCTAAGTTGTCATCCTAGTATGCGCTCTAAAAAAATTTTAATATTTAAATTATGCATTTCGTAGCCCAAACATAAAATCAATTAAAAGTTAGCATCGATAGAATCAAATGTTTTTTGTCTGTCTGCAATCTTAGGCAGTCGAATTTGTCATCCGTTTAATATAATTCGAAAGGAAAGAAAAAGACAGCAGATTAATTGCAGGGAGTGAATTTCATAACCAATTATAAAAGCACAGATATGGAAACATGTAAGTATCCCGCTGGATATATTGTAGAAGCAGCAATTTGAAGATATTGGAAGAAAGCAGTTAGGTTAGGTTAGGTAACGGCGGCAGTTGGGACTGACGTCCCAACTCACTTTGGCCAGCGATAGGCCCGTTGCGATACCGCTACAGTGAGCTATTTCACCACTTGATTGGTCCCCTAAATTGGTGTGGAAGCCATCCGGCTGCCTGGATAAACTTTGAAAAGCATTTTCGACTCTGTTCAGAGAGCTGAGATAAATCGTCAAGAAAGTGCGAATTTAGGAACCTAAATCTTTTACTGCCCAGCCCAGAGCAATGACAGAAAAAGTATTCCACCGCCTCCAGCTCCTCCTCATCGCCCCAGCTTCTAAAGAAGTCATGGTGATAGCACGGATAGCAGATGAGCACTGTGCTCTATACAGACAGCAACATTTTTGGTTCTTTTGCTTCATTCACGATGTCATCGAAAGTAGGGACTTAATAGCCGCTTGGCTGTCCGAGAAGATACAAATGCTCTTATTTCGAACTTGAAGGTTTTTTATTGTTATTAAAGCCTCCCGGATTGCAGTGACCTCTGAAGTGGTCCTGGAGTCGAAAAACAGGTGTAACGTTGAAATAACGTGTATACCTTTATAGAGCCCGCTGGGCCTGGTACACCTGTATTTCACTCCTCCCTGATTGGAATATAGGCTCTGAATTTAAATGTGAAATGTTCCTGCGGTATGCAGTAGTCGGTTCGCTGAACCCTACCTAACTTTTTAAGGTTGGTCCCCTTGTCTAAGGTAGGCCACCAGATCGAGACTTCTTACATCAGTATAGGTCTGACAGTGGCAGTGTACAGCCAGTGAACTATGTTTGGGGACATGCCCCATTTAAGTCCAATGGCAGAAAAGCAGTTAACTGAGAGGGCATTCAAATGCAAACCATTTTTAAACTGTAGTAGACTTTGAATTTTTAGTTTAACAAAACAAAGTTTGAACACAAATTAATACTTTAAGACTGCCAGTTTTCGTAAAATTAAAAACAAAAAAATTAACAATGGAAGTATTGACGGAAGACAAAATTGCCGAATACAAAGAGGCATTCAAACTCTTCGATAAGGATGGCGGCGGAACAATTGATTTCGAAGAGCTTGGCTGTGTCATGCGCACCCTGGGCCATAATCCCACTGATGAGGAGCTCGCTCACCTTATCAAAGAAGTTGATGTCGATTTAGACGGCGAAATTGACTTTAACGAGTTCTGTTCAATGATGGCAAAGCAAGTAATTGAAGGAGACACCGAGCAAGAGCTGCGCGAAGCATTTAAAATCTTTGATAAGGACGGCGATGGTTACATATCGCGAGCCGAACTATGCGATATCATGAACGGTCTTGGTGAAACGATAACTGATGAAGAGATAGATGAAATGATGGATGAGGCTGATAAAGATCGCGATGGTTTGGTTAGCTACAAGGAGTTCGTAAACGTTATCAAGCAATAGTAGAAATACAATATTTTCAAATTTTTCAATATAAATAAATGTAGCTTAACCAAGTTAACGCTTTCTCCCATTCTCGCTTATATACGATTACAGCTCGATGCGAAACACTTTTAAAACTTCTTTTATTTGAGCATAATTTTCAATCGCGGATATTTTAAGACTGCCTCTCTTTTAAACCGACCCTTGGCCCTAGAGTTTCCTTTATTTAGCCGCGGCAACACCAAAGCAAACTTGTCTTTTTGCAGCTGGAAACAAGAGACCATTGTTTATAGTTCGTGACCCACACGAAAAAATCGTGGAAAATATATATGCTGGAACTGAAATTCATAATCAAGTTCAATAGTTTTCGGGCATACATAGAATAGACAAGTTTTTTCAATGCTTTAAAAAATGTAGGTTGCCACACTTTTTCGCTTGTAAGTTGCCACACATCTCTTTTAATTTTTTCCTTTTAATGAATTATCATTGCAACTAATTTGAATTGATTTTAATGCATTTTTATAAATTGTATTAATCATGAGGTTTAATTGCAAGTTTTCTCAAATTTGTATAGATTTTTGTAGGTATGGCAACTTAAAAGCCTTTTTTTTGCTATGGTTTTCAATGCCTTTGAAAAATTGACTATAAAATTCTTATTTTACATAACTAGTTGGGGGCCGATCTGAATTTTGTGGATTACATCTCTTTCTTTTCTCTTTACGGCGATGCCTATGTGAATTTAATATCGAGATAAGAAAAAAAACATATTGTATGACAGTGGTATTTTTTTTGTCCTTGGTATGTTTTTGTGGTATTTATGATAATTTTGTTGCAGTATTTTGGGCATTAGTATAAAATGCAGTTCTTTTAAGGTTTCGTCCCTTTTTCCTTAAGGGATCATTCATAAACTACGTAACGACAAAGGGGCGTAATCGTAATTTTTGTTGCAGATAAGGCAATAGCCTATATGCACTGTGACCAGTTTGATCTATTGTGCACCCCTTAATATTGAGACATTCAGTATGTCGAGGGAACCAGCCCTTTCACAGTGAGCCAAGACAGTTCCTTTAGTGATTAGGGCTGGCGATCTTCAGGTCGTGGTGATTTAAAGGTTTTGAAATTTTATTGCCATTTCTACCCTTTCGAAGTTGACTGTCTAAATAATAATAGTCTTTTTAGGGTTCGCCACATGTCGACATAGAAGCCATTGTTCTGCCCCAGTATGAAGTTAAGAATCTTGAAGGTTTCCAGGTTCTGAGCATTGGGAAAGTAGCCCACTGCGATCCTTGATCCTTAACCATTCCGACGAAGCGGAATACTCAAAGAAAATTTTTTTTGTTTTTGGCGAGAATCCCTTGCTAAAATTCCCCATTATTATTCAAGAAACCATATCCTTGTAGGAGGCATTGGGCTACCACCTCTTGGTTGTGGTAAAATTGATTTAATTTGTTTTCAATAAGTTTACGATTATATCGGATTTTTCAATAGGGACACTACAAAAGTAGACCGATAGGGACAGCAAAAGACGCCATATTTTTTCCCGCTCTCTTGACATTTCTCTTCAGTAACCTTAGCCATTTCATCATGGAAAGATATACGATCCAACAACGAAATTATTAAAATTTACTACCAAAATTCGGAGTCAGTGGCCTCAACTTAAAGAGCGCTACGTCAAATTTATGGTCGTCATAATTGCCCTGCCAGATCAACAATTGAGCGTCTAGTGGAAAAATTTGAATCCACAGGAACAGTACCAAATGTTCCCGTACCAGTGAGACAAAAAAGTGCCCGTAGTGTCGAGAATATTGCTACCGCTAGCGCATCAATTGGGGAAGACCCTAATTAGTCTCTCACACGTCGTTCTCAAGCGTTGGGCATCTCTGTGACGTCGTTTTGGCGAATATTACGAAAAGATCTTGGTCTACATCCTTACAAGATCAAATTGACGCAAGAACTGAAGATGTTTGACCACCAGAAGCGTCGTATGTTCATGAATTGGGCTGAGCAACAACTTGAAAATAAACCGGATTTTCATCGAAAAATCGTCTTCAGAGATGAGGCTCATTTCTGGCTGAATGGCTTCGTCAATAAGTAAAATATACGTTATTGGTCGACTGACCAATCCACACGTACTCCATGAGTCACCATTGCATCTCGAAAAAATTACGGTTTGGTGCGGTTTGTGGGCCGGCGGCGTCATTGGGTCGTACTTCTTCCGTGACGATCAAGACCGGCACGTTACTGTGAATGGGAATCGCTACCGCTCAATGATAACCGAATATCTTGGCCCGAATTGGATGATATGGATTTTGACAATATGTGGTTTCAACAGGACGGTGCCACAAGCCACACAGCGAATGTCACAATCGATTTATTGAAAACCAAGTTTGGTGAACGTGTTATCTCATGAAATGGCCCAGTCAATTGGCCGCATATCGAACGATATCCAAAACCGTTTTTGATTTATTTAAAAAAAACTTTTGTTGCGCTCTTATTGAAAAACCCTTTATAAGAAAGTCCAGCACAATATTCTTTTCTTTTCCACATTAGGTTAAATTACGAAGTCGAGAAACCTTGTTCAGATATTAAAATTGGTGGGTTTCATACTATCACGCATAATGAACCAATTTTTGTATCGTTTTGCGCACTCCAACTTACTAGCTACCAACTAGTTTTGCTTCTGAAGAATAATATTTTTTCGTAAAAAAAACAGCTTATTGTTTTACAGAGTTTGCTAGCTTATATTTTGTTATCAACACAATACTTTTATTTTTGAAATTGTACGGGGTACACCAGAAATCTTTAAAGATTTTAGCCATATAAGAGCTTATATGACAACCCTACTAGTCAACAGCTATTATCAGCGTTGTGAATTGCAAAATTCGTTTGTATACATTTGGAAATGGTCTTGCTGGATAAGGTACTGGAGACTGCCCCCAGCGATTTTCGAAAACTAATGATGTAGTTTGATGTTTTTAAACTTAACGCGTTACGGCTTAATTTAAAAAAATATTTTTCCGAAAACTTCAGCTTACTTCCTGATCATCAATTTTGTTTCAGGGGTGAACATGGCACAATAAAGCAGATACACCGAGTCATAAACCTTGTCCTTCAGGCGTTTGACGACGTAAAACAAGCATTTGCCAGAGATTGCATAGTTGGTCTTCTAGCTAAAATAGCATCAAAGGTCAAATCCAAACTACAAATATTTGTTTTTAACTTTATTTATTTTCATAGGAAAAGTACAAAGGAAAAAGAAAGTAAAATAAAAAATTAAATTAAAAATTTAAAAAACCCCCGACACAAGAACTTAAGTAATTTTCATTTAAAAAGTAAAAAATAATAAAAGAAACTTAATGTTAAAATACCTTAGAATCTATTTATAATTCTATAAAAAATACGTCGCGTTGGGGGACACGCGAGGGAAGACGTCGTTGACGGTCGTATCTTACATGCAAATTTTTTGAAGTAATTCTATGAAAGTTTTTGAAGTATTTTCTTAATTTTGTTTTTAAGTTCATCTTTGTTGCTTAATTAGACTATTTGTATTTAAATTGTTAGTTTAGGAGCGGTCCCCCAAACGCGACGTATTTTTTTAGAATTATTAATAGATTCTTTGGTACTTTAACATTAAGTTTCTTTTATATTTATATATATTATTATTTTATATTTAAAAATACTTTTTAGTGCAATGTGTGTTCTTTTAAAGTCAAAACAAAACTATGATGTTTCTGAAGTATTCAGGCAAATATATACAAATATTAAGCCTTTATCCAGGAAAAAGTAACAGGTGCAAATTAAATTATATTATATGTTTTACAACTACCTGGAAATACAATAAAGGATTGATTAACCCTTTTTTTCAAATGTCACAGGTAGGCTATTTTTTTGTAAAGTCAAAATATAAGCAAACAACTCTCAATTTAGTGCCTGCATCTAGTGCATATTCTTCTTCTTATACCTGCGTCAGAATATTTTGTGGTTGCGTTTCCACGCTTTTACTGGTGTTACAGCCACTAGAGCAAATAAGAGCAAAATGATATTTTTAGAGTAGGTAAATAGATTAATAACAAACATATTTACGTTAAAAAAAATGGAGTATTTTGGGTTTAAATTTTATATACCTTTTTATAGAAATTAAAAAAATAACAATTGGCTGCATTGTTCTTTTACAAAACAACTTTAAACATTAAATTTTTTTCCAAAAATTAAGATTTTTTTTATAGTTGTAAATATACTCATCTTTGAGCGGATGTAGGAACTAAGCTATTCTGCCAAATTGAATAAAATTTATATATTCGTGATCCTTGGAAAATTCTTAATCAGACACATGTATTGGTTTAATAAAGCGATTACATCAAAATTTTGATTTTTGCAACGCTTTTGCGGCTGCCGAGCCACTGTGCGTCGTCGTAGGACATGTAGGCGGACGCTATACGAATAGATTTGGTCTGGAGCGCTACACTAACCAACGTGGTATCACCATCACTGTAATTAAAGAGCAAAAATACATTAAGGTGCCTTTTGCCAAAATACATATATACAGATTTTACCAGCTTCTGGGGCTACCAATAGCCTATACTTTGATGTGCTACAGTGCTTACAGTGATGGAGGTTTATATGCAAGATTCTCAGATTCTCACATCGGCTTCTGCGTTATTGCTGATTTCGTCAGCGGAGTCCTCGCTATCCTGACACAGTGCCTCCAAAGCGCCAAGCAATGACGCGTCGGACATCACCGACTCGCAGTCTTCTACTTCGTGAATTTTTTTCTGTCTTCTACATTTCTGCGGCCAGAACTACTTCCAACTCCTTTTGGCTCTCTGTCTGCCTGGCATCCGATTGATATATAAGGATCTGCACCGAGCTAAACCTCATCAAACATATCAAAATGGATAGTATCGGACAGATACTATAAATCGGTATTTCTCTCTGATTGCCTGTTAAATTTTGTCAGTGGGTGAAAAATCAGCAGACGGTTTATTGCGACCTCTGATATACATATACACTTTGAAGTCCAAAGCCCCCTCTATGACCAAATCCTAGATTCTCGCCTAACAAGGTATGTTGTAGTCGGCTAGTCGCTATTATTAGCAATGGCCGATTCCCAATTGTTGTTGGCTTAGCTTGCAAAAATTTTGCGGATTATATTTTTTGATGCTATATGTATACAGTATGTATGAATTCATTTTGAAGGCGCTAGCGAACCGCAGTGAAGTGTAAATGGGATGATAGCTTGGTTAAATAAGAATTGAATATACGAGAATATCCTCGTCCTTCTGGATATGTATTTATGCATGCACCAACAAAAATTGCATTCAAATTTTGTCTAGGCAGACATTTTTCGATTAACCATATGCAAGCAGTGGACCACACAATGCGCCACTTGGATACAATACAAGTACAGCAGCAATTGTGGAAATGAAGCCAGTCAGAGGCTAGTCATTGGGCAGTTGGTCGCATTGCCAGCATTGGATTCCATCCGAAGTAGTTGTTGCATTCGTTGTCATGATTGACGCTCTACTCCTCCACTATAAAGTTATGTCCTTCAATCAGTTGCTTGTCTGGCACTTTTGCTGTGTCGATGATTCAGCCAACTTATGTATAAAGTTTTTTTTTTCCAGCTGACAGGACAGCACACAATGTAACAATGAGTGTGAGCATTGGCAAACCGGAAATGAAATATGGTTGGGGCAAGCTATCAGCTTAGCTCAGCTCGGCACACTTTTCAAACCAGCAGGTTTTCTCGTAAATTCATTCAATTCCTATTCCGCCTCTACATGCAATGAAAATGCTAGAAGAAAATGGTAGATAAAATGGTAGTTGTAATTGCAGGGGTGCATTGGGCATAAAAACTGTACCATTAACAAATATTTTGCGTTGCTGCAATAACAACAAATCCAAGCCATAAACCAGTGTGATTGGCAACCTTGATTTTACTCCATATCTTGCATTAAAGGCAAGCCACAACTCATAACCTGGCTATAACTGGAAAGTCAAGATAGACCGACATGACGCTTTGATGTATTTTCTATAAAGGGACCCCACACATGTTTTCAGTCCCTATGAGGCTCTTAATTTAATAATCGGCATACATCCTGTGTACTTGGCAACTGCACTTAAGACTTGGGAGACATTTATACTGGGGCTTACAGCATAATCTATTCTCTTTCTTTGTCACCTGTGGCTACATTTTGTCAGGTGGATCAAAAATCATCAAAGCATTCCTTTAAACTTGAATAAAATAAGTAATTGTTTTTTTTTTTTAATTAAGAATAAAACACTCTGAAACTTTTCCGTAAATAAGTAGTTTGCTTGAGAATCAAGCAGACCTAGGATTTATCTCCAAAGAAATTAACACATTTTCATAAAAATATAGACAGACTAGCAGAAAATTCAAAATAAATAATATTCCCAATAAAAAAAAATGTCCATCCTAATTTTATTAAAACGTTTATCACTTTTTTATTTTAAAGCTTATTTCAAGTGAGATACAGTAAGGCTGAAATATTCACATCGTTTTAAAGAGAAACAATTTTTTTTTTTGTAAAATTTGATTTCTAACTGTTTTTCGCCGACTGTGAACTCGCTATATGGAAGGCCACTGTTCATCGTCCTCGGTGTTTATATGACCTGAACGGAATTTAGAAACCAGAGTCCAGAAAACACTCATCAAGCAACTTTTTGTTATCCGAATTATCCGATTTTTTGGAGAAATTACTTTTTATCCATTTCTTCCAAATTTAGTTGCTTTACTCAAAATGCCATATCTCAACAACTAAATTTATAGAGTTATCTTTTGAAGGTTAGTAGTAACTAACAAAGGTAAGGCTTAAGTTCTAACGGCGCCCTCAGGAGCGATCTCGTTCTTAAAATCATTCAAAATATTCTTTAATTAGGAATTTCTCTAAAATCATCTCTCTCATTGTAAAAATTATGTCTTACTTTATAAATTAACAACTTTCTTAAAGAGCTCATTATTTTACCATTATTTCAAAAATACTTCCAAGTATCAGAACTATATTAATTTGTACTTTTTCTAAATATTTAATGAAATACATTTTATTAAATAATTATTTATATTTAATTAAGGATGTTTCGGGACTTGATCTGGCTAAGCAGCTAGTTGGGAGCACGGTGCAGCTTTGCCAAATTGTAATATTTACACATTATTTGACTTTTCCTATAGAAGTCGGTTTCAACCAATGAACTAGTTTTTTACTTCTTTTACCTTAGTTTTCAGTTTGTTAAGAGTAATAAGCTATTTCAATAGCAAATACTTTTGCTCGATACTCTTAAGCTCGTTGTATACTATGGATCCTTCGAAGTTGCTTTGTTGTTGCTTTTATTGAGTTTCCCAACACACACATATTGGCTTTTGGACACGGATTGCATTGGTGGTTGCTATATCAACAGCTTGGTTAAATTGCTCATACGCCCCATGTGTACCAAACTCGTATAAAGTAATTATAGTTCTTCTTCTAGCTGGATTTCTTGTTGTTGGCATCTAGTTAATTAAGTTTTAAACAAAACTTGGCTTTTTCAAGCTACAACGCCCATTTAATTAGTTTTTAATTATTGTACAGCTTTTCGTTGAACGCTTTAAACTTTCCTACACTCAGCACAATAGACCAAACAAACAGGAGGACCTTTAACTCCCTCCGTCCGCCCTGTTTTCTGGCTAGAACTTGGTTAATTTTATTTGTATTTGCATTTGCTGTGTGCTTTGTGCGTTGTTTAGCACATTATTTTTAGACTCTTTGTTTTACTGCAGTTTGTTTGTTTGTGGCCGCGGGCAGCTCGGTCCACTTCGGTCCGGTGGGGTTTGCTTTCTTCTCTGACCAGTTCCTTCCGGGCAAAGTTTTATGTTCAACCATTAGACTAATAGGCGAGCAGTCTAACTGCTAAACACTTGTAGTTTGTGTAGTGTAATTAACTTTGTTTAAAATTAATAAAATTTTAGCATGCCGGCATGGAAATATTTAAGTAAAGTTTGAAAGGTTTAAGGAGCCACTTTATTTTTTCCTTGGATCGCTTTTGAATTTTACTTAGGGCTGCGATTGTTATGCAACAATTATATTAGGCTTAGAACAACCTTAAACAAACCAGATGATAAGTTGAGCACACTTTAATGTTGAGGATCAGTTACTTGGCTAAATATAAGAAGTCAAATTGGCCGTCGACCACATGGAAGTGAATCGTTTTAACTTTAAACATTTAACCCAGAGACAACGAAAAAGAGCATAAATTCACGAAACGTTCCGCCATTGCCAAAGAACAATACAATTTGCAATAAACCAAATGGAATGTTTGGATGGTCTGAAAATTGCCATGGTGGCCTGCCCATATATATATAAAAAGCATGCCAAACAAATAAAGAACCAAATAAAAAGAGCCTCAAACAAAGCAAAATAAAAGGAAAATCATTTTTCATAACCTAAATTGTAGAATGCAAAAAGTGCGACTGGGTGGAAAATCAACACATTCAAAGGCAACAGAAACCGAGCAACTGAAAATGCAGTCATCCGGTTGTGGTCGACTTTATGCAAATATGATACATGGTACTATGTAAAGATGTATTGTATTTGCAAGGCAAGCGTTTAAATTTGTGAAATTATACACTTTAAAATGTTTATATTGAGACAACCCAAAAACGCCACAGAAGTGTAAAAAAAATGTTAGCAAACTTAGGACTAAACTCCTTGGACACCTTCAGATGGCGCAGTCGGCTTGAAGCTGGAAAAAACAACAGCCAAATGTTACAATGCGTAACTTACAATTAAATATTTGAATTGTTTATTATTGTTCAGTTCCGCCTTCAGTTCCGCTCAGGAGGGACATTGTAACGGATAGTGGACTGTGTCGCTTCTGTAGCATGGAGGAAGAAACTTTATCGCATGTATTATGTGAATCCACGGCACTCGCTGGTTAAAGAAACCTGGGCATGTATGTTCTTCCACCAGAGATCGTTGTTACCATAAGTCCAAATAAAATACATGCGTACATGCAGGCCATTGGACTTTTGGAAGAGCTCTGAGCCATGAAGAGGGTAAAATAGATCCACTTGGGTCGCAGTACATTTTACTCACATAATAATAAATAAATAAATTATAACATTAACGATGGATAAAACAATAATAAAATACAAAGGCTCAAATTGTTTATTACAATCGTAAATTGAACCAAAAAGAAACCAGATATTTGACAATTTTGTAAATCATAATTAGGTATCTCGAAATATTAAAGAATGGTTTAAACAAATCGGTTTTAGGTTTGGCGCTTGCCTGTGCGACTTTTTTGTAGTCGGGTCGTTCACATGACTTATTCTCATCCTGCTTTACTTTTTGTTTTTGTAAATTCTGTGATTCATGAAATGCTCGGGTACAGAAGCTGTAGTCTAAACTTCGAAGTAGCTTGTTTTTGCTGCTGCATTCTGTAAAAAAAATTAGTCCGATAATGCTGAGTACTTTTAAATTGAATATTATTATCTTACCTGCAAAAGTAGCTACAGTTACTATTAAAAGAGACCAGCAAATACACGCCATGGTACGTGGACTAAAAAGTATCTAGTGTAACCATTTTTTTACAGACTTTAGTTATATTCAATGGGTGTATCATTTAAACCATGAAAATTGCTTAGTACTTTTGCATGAAGACACACATTTATTCAAAAGCCTTCAGGGTTTTTGATTTTCCGTATCCAATCAATGATTTGACTCCCCCTACATCTTTTTTTTTTTTCATTGTTTTCACTCTTAACTACTTTTGAAAAGATAAGAGCTTCGATTTGCTTAATGCCCTTGAAAAACTCTTTAAGCGGAGCAACTTTGAAGCAGCTCCAGAGCTTTCCGCTTTGAAGTAAGCTTTACCCTAGAACTTTATTTATTTTATTTTTTTCTTTTTCTACGCTTGTTTATCCAATACTTATTTATTCCTCACCTTCGCTTAGGTTAAGTTCTTTTATGTTGGCTTTAATTTATAAAATGGCAGGCGGCAGACCCACTGACTTTCCCACTTCAAAGAGTGCCTTCTACCGAGTGCTTCTGATAAATGACGCACCAAAACGTCGTAGATATTTATATTTAAGTTAAATTCAAATTTAATGGCACTTTGTTCAGTAACTTCTATTCACCTCCAAATGCGCGACTTCATCACAAATTTGTTTGCATTTATTGCACGCCCCTGCAAAATTAAAGCCATAAAAATATTTCGCAAATTCAGGAAGTTGTTACTAGTTGGTAAATTTCAGTAAGAGCTGTTGTAAATGTTTCTGATGTTGTTGCACACACTTAGTACTACCTTCTACTACTACTACAGTGCTTTTACCTAGTGCTAGTGCTTCATGTTGCAACTACATCTCGACACTGTATGCAATTATCACCCAAAGCTGCAGGAGGTAGTAGTTCTAGGTGTTGCTGTTGTCGCTGTACTAGTTGGAAAAAAACATTATGTGCTCAAAATGTAAATGTCATTTGTGTGCCGAGCGTACAAAACAACAACGCCAACACGCCAACAACGACAACAACTGGAGGCAAGTGTTGCACATTTGAAAAATGTGCTACAACTGAAGTGTTGGCATCCCGCCAGTGTTGGTAGGGTGGCAGATGGCAACGGTGACTAACTGTAACTGCCTGGCAGCCGATAGGGGTCTAGGGAGCAGATGGGAATCCATTTAGGCACCAAGCCGCCGTATGAATTAAAGTAAGGCACAATCGAGAGCTGTAAATTCCGAACATACAACAAAGGAAGAATAAAATAGATGCAAACAAAAAATGGGATGGTGAGAAGACAACGAGATGCGAATAATTCCGACCAGAAGGCGCTATAATTGCTGTAATAAAAACTCATGAAATTAAATCGCATTGTGCACGTAGCCCAAGAAGAGGAAAAATAAGAGACTAGTCGGGGCCAGGAGGCTTGGGATAAGAAGCAAATAAGAAATTTTAAAACTATCATGCGTGCTGTTATTTTTCCACTTCTAGTTAAAGATAATGTATGTAGAAAGAGAAGGAGACCTAGGGGATGGATCTCCAAAGTTACATTCAATATGGTCAAGAGAATCAAGTCAATTTTTGATCTATTCTGAAGCAAAGCCTACTATTCCAAAGGGACTGCTTTATTATGTGCGAAGAAAATCTTTTAATTAACTTAAAATAATCGGACCATAAATATCGGAGATAATCGCAATATAGCATTTCATTGCCATAAAATTATGTGTTTTTAAACCAATTTTTTTTTTAATCTAAGTTGTCAAAATGGGATCCTTAAATAAAAGGTAAATATTGATCAATTATAAGAAGTTTCCTCATACTTGAACATATAAAATTTAAAACATATTTTTAAGACAACTAAGATATTTATGGTATCAGTTAGCTTTTTTCTTAAACTTCGGTTAAAAATGATATGTACTGTAGAATGCACCTACTATATATAAATTGATATTGTATGAATTCTTTCAGAAAGATTACTAACTAATACACATTAAGTAATGTATTTTATCATTTTTCAAATATGATAGGCATATTCAAAGAGTTTAGAATGTTATCTCTTTGCGTTTCCAATCCTCAAAGTACTATATCAACACATAATTTGGAGCTCGTACCTTATTTCTATAGCAAAGGCACGCGCAGACATGATCCCGATAGTTACAAAAATGTTTAAATCAGTGCTTTATTTAACAGCTTTTCAACGGTATACGGCTCGACGCAATCAGACACTCCTGTCAGGACCTAGATAGCAAGCGGCTGCGATACCGTGAAATGCAAATTTCGTCGATTCTTTTCAAAATATCTTGTCAGGTGACGTTACGCATTGCCATTAAATCAGCGTAACCTTTGTTCTACTTTTTGATGTGCACTCGCGCACAATGCAATCAGCTAAATTAGTTTCATTTGGAGGATCGATGCGCAAGCTGACTGGCTTGAAGCAGCCATTCAGTACATCAAACTTGTCTCTAACTTATCGGAAAAATTACTTATTCTTCCAATCTATTCACATTTAATCAAAATTTAAAAAAAAATATGTAGTAACTCAATCGACTATATTCATAAAAGTAATTGTTCGGAGCAGCTGCTTAATAGTTTTAGTATTTTGATATATTCTTATCGATATCTTATATTCATTAGCAAACTAATCATTTACTCAATACGCCTTATATTTGTTTGTACCATCTCTGATTAAGCTACAGTTAGCTACAGTTTAAAAAGTTCTTATTCAGTTCAATTTTCGCATCTCTCGAATAAGGCACGGCTATTTGAGTCCTCTTGGCCAATCAATCTTATTTCGTAACGGCACGGTTATTCAAGTCCGCTTGGCTGGCTAACATTTATATCGATAATTCTTAATTGCACAGCCTACATCGGAGCTGCCTGCCATATAATCGCGCTAAAACAATTCTTATGTTTTATAAGTTCTGCCAAAAAAGCCAAATAATCATTGTATAAAAAGTGAATATTTAAGTGCACTTTATTTACTTAATCACAAATTAATTAACTTTCGTTAAATTAAAGCTATTGAAAAAGCTCAGTAGCTCAACAGTAATTAAATAAAAAATATGTATAATAATCAGGCATGTTCTAGATTTCGATTCAGACAAAAAGTGTCGGAATCGAAATGAAAGGTGTTCTAGATTTCGATTCCGACAAGATTTTACTCGTTATGAAAAGTTTGGCTTGCAGCTGTCGAAATGAAAAGTATTTTGTTTTGTTTGCTGAAATAAACGCATGAATGCCACCAAAATTAATTTTGTATTATTTTTTAATGCTTTAAGAAAATTTAGATGTGCTCAATTGAACGAATTAGGGTTAATTTTCATTATATATTTTTATTACAAAAAATGTCTATTAAAATTGTGTATACATGCAAAACCAAAACGAGTGGAATGAAAGTAAGGTGTTCTAGATTTAGACAAAACAAATCTTCGAAATGTGTATTGTGTAGTCGTGTTGTCGTGTTGCACAAGTAAATTCGAAGATAATTTTATTAATGGATGGCTTCAAATATGTATATAAAATAATTTGTACAAAATTGGTAAATAAATAAAAAATGTTTGTCTGTCAGAAAGATGTTGGCAGAAAGAAAAATTAAATTAATAAAGTGGATGTTCGAAAACTTGAGGTAACTCTACAAGTGAACTTATCGATGGTTGATCAGCTGATCAGCTGGCAATTTGCTTGGAATTTGGCGCACTTTTTAAACAAACAACAATGATCAGCTTTTTTTTAGTTAATTGTAGTAATACATTTTTGAAGGATCAAAAAAGGAAGTGCTAAGCAAAACACAATACCAACGTTGTCAAATGTTGGCAAATTTGCAAGCACCAACGATATCAACTACAGGAAATATGACTGTGAGAAAGAAATGTGCCTGTTTAAGCAATGATAATTAACCGCATGACCGATTCAATTGTGAAATGCTTATGGAAAATAAACAAACAACAATTCAACAAAGCGGAATGTAGCAGAGATGTAACTGAAGGTGGCTCTGAAACCGCTGCTTAAAATAATTTGCTGACTTAAATAAAATAAACACGAAAATTTGTATGTTATACTTTTAAAACTAAAATGCAAACTACAAATTGCTTAAGTTTTTACTACGTGTCCATTTTTAAAAGACGGCTGCTGTATGATGCCGCTTCCATTTCAATTTAGCGCCATATAAACAAACATAAACAACACAGCTGCTTCGGGTCTAAATGAAAACGATTCGAAGTGGATTCGAACTCGGTCGAAATCTAGAACACCTTTTGTCGGAATGCACTCGTTATGACTTTTCAAAACGAGTCGAAATCTAGAACAGGCCTGAATATTGTTTGCGTATTTTATCCAAATTTTTATAAAATGTATGTTTCAAATTATGTGTGTTTAGTGGTTGTATTTATGTAGTATAGTATAAGTATCTCATATGTTATAATAGCACAGGTCAACATGGTTCAGTTGTTGGAAAGCAAAGAGTCATTTCCGAAGTAATTTGGTGCGTAGAATCCGAATACGGCGTCAGAACTGGCCCATCACGTCAGGATTTTGAAATATTTGAGGTTATGTACCCAAAAAATGGCGTTTTTTCCTACATTTGAAGTTATGTACAGGGCGCATAAAAAATCCTGACGTGATGGGCCAGTTCTGACGCCGGATTCGGATTCTACGCACCAAATTACTTCGGAAATGACCCTTAGCTTTCCAATAACTCACATGACCCCTGTATTTGTAGACCTGTGTAATTTAATGTTAAACAACGACAACTTGTTCGTGGAGAAATAACAAAGATCTTCGCAGTCAGCGAATTAAACGGAGAGTGAAGTCATGGATTTAAATATGTATGTACGTATATGCCTTCAGTGGCCTAAGACTAATGCTAAAACTAATGCCATAACATTTTCTGTTAACTTAACTTAGAATTAATGTGATCAGTTATGGTGTAATTTTGAAAGATGACGTGATTTAACGAATTCCTATATTATCATTTATTAATATATATAAACTATATACTTTTTTTTTTATTAATATAAAATAAATAAAACAATCAGATAAATAAAAAATGGCGTACGTAAAGTCGGGCGCGGATGACTTTGGGATACCCTTTACCACTAGCTTGCAATAAAATCCGGTTCCTTCATAAAAAACTAAAAACAGAAGAATTTTTAAGCAAACAATTGTTTTTGATCGTTCGTTCCTATGGGAGCTATATGATATAGTCAACCGATTTCGATCAAATTGATAGAGTGCTTTAATACCTTAAAAAAGATCTGAATGCCGATTTGATTCATATTCCTTTACAAACAAATGAAACACATCGAATTTTATATAAAAAACGTTTTTTTTTTTGGACCGATTCCTCCTATGGGAGCTGTATGACATAGTCAACCGATTTTGATTAAATTTAGTACTGTGCTTAGGAGCTATAAAAATCTTAAAAATACCAAATTTGATTTCAATATCTTCACAATCAAACGAAACACAACAAATTTTGTTAAAAAATCGATTTTTTGGAAGATCGGCCCTATGGGAGCAATATGATATAGTCAACCAATTTTATTCATATTTGGTACAATGCTTGGGTACTCTAAAAAACTTCTGAATGCCAAATTTGGTTACGATATCTTTATTGAAAAATTAAATATAGCGAATTTTTTATAAAAATTTTATTTTGGCCGATCGGTCTTATGGGATCTATATGATCAACCGATTTTGATTAAATTTGGTACATTTCTTGGGAACTATAAAAATCTGTCGAATGTCAGATTTGATATTTTCATAAACAAACGAATTATTCATCTAAAACTTTTTTTTTTCAATGTCGTCTGAAACACCCCTATGGGAGCTATATAATTTAACCCCGAGATCAAAAAAATAAAATTGTCTTGTCTCCTATGGAATAATATGGGATCTAATGTATAAATTTGGTTACTCTAGCTCTTACCATCTCTGAGGTCTAGGCGTTCAAACAGACAGACAAATTCAAATTTCACCTTTCAATATGATAGCGCATTTAAATCTCTAAGCAACGGGTATAAGTAGAACTAACTACTATAAGTATTAGCTATGGTTATGGATCACTGCTTACAAGCAATCGTTTTGCATTTCGGGGATGACTCAAAAACTATTGTAAGAATACCAGAAGAGCATTCAATGACCGCAAATTAACCGGAAAGAGCAAATTTAAGGAGAATGTATTTAATTAACCAATTCTAGAGTATGTAATTTAGATATTTATTTCTTTATTCCTTATTTTATTATTGGTAGTGTTATATTTGGTGACTGGGCAATGAAAACGACAAAACAAATGTCACAAATGGGAATAGAATTATATTTCTTAAGAACCTTAAAAAAAGGTAAACTATCTAAATAGTGCAATGAATTTGCTTCTGGGCTATATGCATATAATGTGTTGGATTAAGAACTTATCTATTTAGAAAATTATTTCTAGTTCCTTTCAGAAATGTTAACCACATTAAATAAATTAAGGCGTTGCTTATATATGCAAGCCGGCTTACTTTTCACAGCGGAACGTTTTCATGCGGTATCTAATTGCAACAAAATGTTGCATAAGCTCAAGACGTTGCAACATGCAACCGCTTGTGTCAACTGAACAATAAATAATAGTTGGCTGGTTGGTTTAATGATTGTCAGACAATTAATATTCAGATTATGAGCAGAGAATTTTGTTGCAAACGTCTCTCGTAGCCGCAAACAGCTGATGCGAGCTGGTAATTTATGCTGTCCTTGATATCGTTCATCGACTCAGTCCCGGCTTTAGTTTCAAATTAAGCTTTCTACTTGACGAGCCTCCAATTATGTTCACACGGAGAACAAGTGTTGGAAAATTATGCAAATACTGATGTTCATGCATTATTTAAATAAAATATCACGCATACGCAACGTAGGGCTTTTGTAAATTTGTAATCTTATGCGAGTTTCTTTTGGCCAGTGCTGTATCTACGGTTGTTATCCGTTAAATATTTTATTGGCATCACCCTTGTTTTCTTCCCTTTCTGTTGAGTACATTCATGTAGACTCCCCCCTTACCCACTCACAATTTAATTTATGCCATTCCAAAAAGTATGCAATAAAATTCGTTTTGCTCGGTGTGCTGCTCAATGATTCGCATTGGGGCTCTTGTTTCTCTACAAAGCTCGAGCATATCTGGCTGGCCATTCAAAGATTAACGACCAGCTTTGGAGTGTATCGAAATTTGAACGCCAGGTTAGCGGATGCGTAGCGGACCACCAATTCTTCAGACAAAAGTGCACTCACAAAAGACATTTAAATAGTTATTAATAATCATAATTTGGAACTAGAAAAAGGTATTTTCCTCTTTCACTTAAACACTAGAGTATCCATTTAAAAGTATGCAGAAATAAAATTTATTTAGAGCATTCCACTGTCGTCGCGGCTGAATTCCATTTCTCGATTTGTATTTTTTTGATGTTTGGACTGCATTCATCCACACCTTGTTCAATTTTTTGCTGTGCGGATTTGATTGTTTATGGATACTCAGATATATGCCTTTTTTCGACCCATCCATTATCGTTACATTTCGTGAGCAGAAGACTCTGGAAAGTTTTTTTTAACTTACTTGGCTTTTTGTAGTGATAGAAAGACTGTTTGATGGCAGTACAACAAAATGTAGGGTGGGCCATCTGTTGGTTCGGTTGTTAAACACTTAGTGCATTTTTGCCTCAATAGGGCCGCGAATTCTTAACCTTCTTTTATTTTATTTAATAAAGTTTTAATATACGAGTGAAGACTTAAAATAAGGTAGCTTAAATCGTTAATAAAATAACAGAATGGTCACGAAATCTGTCTTCTAAAGATGTGCTGTAACCATTTCAAAAAACGTCACATTTTTGCCTATATAGATAAAGCAAATATTTTTTGAAAATTTGGGGTCTCTACCACATATAGTATAATCTCTTTTGATACGTTAGTTTAAATGCTGATCAAAAGTATATTATATTAAAAGGTCTGCCACGCCTCTTTGTCCGCCAATACAGGATATAAAAATTAAATAAAATAACGAACAACGAAATATACTCTAAAAACTGGGGGCATATAATGTAGTTAGCCGATTTTGATAAAAGCTGGCTATATAAATAACTTCCTAAATTTATTTCGATAGCCTTATAAGTAAAGGAAAAATAACCAAATTATGAAGTAGTCAACCTATTTTGATAAAAATTGGTACAGTACTTGAGAACTTTAAAAATCACACAAATGTCAAATTTTATGACGATACCTAAACTCGTTTCCCGTGATATAATAAGAAATCTATATAAGAAAGTTTTGTTACTCTAGCTGTTACTAACTGTGCCAATTTTCTTTACAAAATACTAATTGTTAAATATTTTATCAAACGGGAAAGGGGATGACTTAATCTTAACCAAGTTTTCGCCATATCAAAAAAAAAAAAATTCAATAATCCTCGACCAATGCTATAGCCCTCTGTCTCAACTGGAAGTATTTTTGGCCGCTATTGCCAAATAAGCATATTAGAATGAAAATGTGGAATGCATAACATAAATTAAATAAAACATAAAATGGGGGCATCGTGGATACCCTTCAGTATGGAATCTTATGAAAATTATGCATGGAAAACCATTAATATACAATATTCATATGTTACTCGGATAGAGCCGTTTCCGGGAAGTTGGTGGACTATTTAAAATGCCTTATCATTTTTCTTGCTTAAATCGCAATAATCGTCAGAAGAAAGCGTCAGTTTTTTAAAGTTGGTTGCCGTAACTCTGCACCTTTCTATTATATAGTGCGTTTCATAGCTATAGGACAGTCGGGAAATTTTGTTTTCAAGTGTAAATATTACGGTTTATAAGCACGATCCAGCAAAACTTCCTTCTACAAAAACAACTACCTAATATTGGAGCTTTTAATTTACCTGAATGTTATTGCACTGTTGCTTCACACGGTGCTTCGCAATAGCTTATTGATGGATATGTCACTTTTGATGCAATTTTGGCCGTTTCCTTACTATAGGACAGTAGTCTATTATAAGGAAATTAAGTGTAAGGATGGCATAAATACATTTTATTTCAATTTGTAATCACTTTTTGATAATTTTATGATAAATCAACGAAATGTGTGAATATTAGTTTAGGGTAGAGAGACAATATAATTGCAAAAAACGACGTGGGCAGAGAATGGTGTATATTTTATGGAAAAACATATGAACCGATAATTATTGATAAACTTATTTTTTAAAGCTTTCTAGTGCTTAACATTTTTTTAAATAATGAAAGTTATATTTTCACTCAATACCGACCATTTTTAAACGACTTCGCGCAGGTTGATTTCGTCAACCTTATCTTTCGAATAAAGTAACATTAACGCATTTAAGCGATCATCGCCCATTGTTGTTCTCAGATAATTGAGAACTTACTAAATGAGCATTCAAACTCTCTCAAACTCTCATTTTCCGGGCTGCTCTATCGATAAGCCAGCGGAGAGCAGCCCTCTGCCAAACATAACTGGTATCGTCCCAAACATTATTACTTATGACAAGGTTAAATTGGCCATACACAGTTTCAAACCATACAAAGCGCCGGGACCAGACAATATTATCCCAGCGCAACTACAACAAGGAGGAAAATCTGTCATACGGTGGTTGACAGATATTTTCACCAGAACCATGGCCACAGGGATCATCCCAAAAGCTTGGCTTGTATCTAGAGTAGTATATATTCCCAAAGCAGGGAAAGCAACTCATACACTCACAAGCGATTTTCGGCCAATTAGCCTTTCATCGTTTCTTCATGCATATAAAAAAGGCAGCTCCACTGAGACGACTCTACATTCAGTGATCTCTGGAATTGAGAAGTCACTTCATCAAAAAGAATTTTCACTAGTGGCCTTTCTAGACATTGAAGGTGCCTTTAATAACGTCACACCTGAGACAATAATAGACGCACTTAGGGAACTCAGGGTATGTCCAAGGACAGTCAGCCTCATTACTCAGATGCTTAAATGCAGAGTCATCCAAGCCTCTCTTGGCGCTTCCAATATAGTAAGATATGTAAGTAGGGGAACACCGCAAGGCGGAGTCCTGTCTCCCTTCCTTTGGAATGTCGCCATAAATGGACTCCTGCGTACCCTAGATAAGGGTGGATGCAAAATAACTGCATACGCTGATGACGTAGCAGTTTCCTTCTCGAGCAGATACCCACAAACTCTCTGCGAGCGTATGACCTAATCTCTGCGCACGCTCTCAGAATGGGCCACGGTTAGTGGATTGGGGGTAAACCCAAATAAGACAAAGCTCATGCTCTTCACCAAGAAGTACAAAATTCCTCCTCTCATAAATCCAAAGCTAAACGGTACGACCTTACCATTTAGCGACTCAGCCAGATACCTCGGGTTATTACTAGACAGTAAGCTAGACTGGAACCTAAACACAGAGGATCGAAAAAAAAATACCACAATCGCCTTATACACATGCAAGAAAGCCATTGGACTTAATTGGGGAATGTGCCCAAACATAGTCCACTGGCTGTATACTGCCATTGTTAGACCCATACTCATGTATGGAGTCTCGATCTGGTGGCCTACTTTAGGTAAGGGGACTAACCATAAAAGTTAAGTAAGGTTCAGCGAACAGCCGAACTTACAATTAGTGGTGCTCTACGCTCTACACCAAATGAAGCCTTAGATGCTATTTTAAACCTCCTACCACTGAACAAGGTAGGGAAACAACAAGCCATTCTATCAGCTTTACGCATGAGAGGCGAAAAAATGGAATGATCAAGATTTTGGTCATGCAAAGATACTTAAAGGGAACCCACTTATCCCCAAAAGTACAGACTACTGCATACCGCAGGAACATTTCACAACCAACTTCAGAGCCTATATTCCAACCAGAGAGGAGTAAAATACTGGGGTACCAAGCCCAGCAGGCTCGATAAAGGTATACACGGACGGTTCCAAGCTTGACGACCGTGGGGTCTACGTCGAGGATTTCGACATTAAAATTGCTTTTAGGCTCCCGGACCACTGCAGTGTCTTTCAGGCAGAGGTCACAGCAATCCGGGAGGCTTTAACAACAATAAAAAACCTACAAGTCCAAGATAAGAATATCTGTATATATTCGGACAGCCAAGCGGCTATTAAGTCTCTAGTCTCGATGACTTCGTGTATGAAGTCAGTGAATGACTGCCGCTTGTCTCTAGGGGAGATGGCTGAGCAGCTTTCAATTCACCTGATATGGGTTCCAGGACACAGGGACTTTGAAGGAAACTGCATTGCGGATGAACTGGCTAGAAAAGGAACTGCCAGCATCCTCCTTCAAGATAAGGAGGGCCTGGGTATACCCATGGCCAGCTGTAAACTGAGAATTCGAAACTTTTTCGCTCTCTGTGCAAATAAAACGTGGAATCGGACATCGAACACGTGTAGAATCTCGCGGCAAACCTGGCCGACATACTGCAGTAAAACAACCAAAAAACTCTGCTGTCTAAATAGAGCCCAGTGCTCATCTGTCATTCGTGCCATTACGGGACACTGGTTGGTAGGAAACCACGCATCCCGTTTGAATGCTCCCCACCACGACTTCTGTAGAAGCTGTGGCGATGAAGAAGAGCTAGAGACGGTGGAACACTTTTTCTGTCACTGCCCAGGACTGGGCAGAAAAAGATTTAGGTTCCTACAGTCATATTTTCTAAACGATCTAGCTCTCTGAACAGAGTCCAAAATGCCTTTTAAGGTTCATTCAGGCAGCCGGATGGCTTCCTCAACTTTCGAAGGGGACCCATCAAGTGGGGAAATGTGGTGAATTGGCTCACTAGCGGTACCACAAAGGGACTATCCTTGGCCTAAGTGAGTTGGGATGTCGGTCCCAACTGCCGCCCTAACCTAACCTAACCTAAATGAGCATTCACAAGAAGCTGATGTAACTGAAGCGGTGAGAATGTAACAAACAAGTTTGTGCGCCAAGGGAATCACATTTCGGAATCTTAACACTACTTTACAATTATCCCCAAAATTCGCACATCCTTCACATATTCGAAAATAATTTCCAGCTCAGCGAGCAAACATTCTGGTTCTTCATTGAAAAATTCTGGTACTAATTGCACAATAGATGCAATTAATTCGATTGTGACATTGCTCTTCTCAAATGGAAAATGGAATAGTTTCTGTATAGACAAGTAAAAGTAAAAGTAAAAGTTTCTTCCATATTGTCATCAATGCAACACTGACCTAAACTTTTTCCGATAATAAGTCATAAAATCAAAATGGAAAGCTGTTTCAGGATTATCATCATACCTTTTTGATATACGGCGCATTCTGTGATGCTTCGAATAATCATAATACTACGGAGCTATTTTTCAATACATTGATGTCATTATCCATTTGCTTGAATGATGACGAAGTGCTTTTAATCAACAACAGTGCGCCAATCACGTTCAGTTCTTCGGCTTCCAAACTTTCTGTTATATTTTTGACTTTAAATATGACATTTTTAAAAAAAAATAAGGAACTGATAAAATCAAAGTCCAAAATTTTCTTGAGCAAGCCAGTAGCAAAAGTATCAAAGTTATCAAAAAAGTCTGTATCGTTTACGATTTTTTCTAAAACATCTATTATACCTTCAAAAGCAATCCAGCTTTTACTGTTTCAGCTCTAGCAGTCCATCGCTTTTTTGACAAGCTTTTCAACATCAACGAATTTTCAATACTTCTTAATTCTTCGCGTAGATGTTGGATACGATTTTGTACTACCGTAATAAAACACATATGTTACAATGATAATAAAACAGGGAAAAGACCTGTGATCAACGCACTTGCTGTTTCAAGAAAAGTGTTTATTCGATGGGCTTGACATGGGATGTAACGAATTTCTTTTTCACATTTTACAGATAATTTTTTTGGGTATCAATGAATTTTCCCGACATGTTTTTGGCTTAATCATATGACTGAAAAACAATGTTTCTAATTGCGATCCCTAGCGACTGAACTGCCGCTAAAATTTTTTCTGCTAACTCCTTCTCCCGTTTTTATACCCTGTACCGTATGGTACCAAGGGTATATTAAGTTTGTGCAAGCCGAAAATGTATGTAACATATAGAAGGAGACGTCGGAGACACCCCAAAGTTACCTAAATAGATCAGGGTGAATAGAGAAGTCGATATACCCATGTCCGTCTGTCCGTCTGTCCGTCCGTCCGTGTGAACGCCTAGATCTCAGAGATGGTAAGAGCTAGAGTTACCAAACTTTCATCCCATATTATTCCATAGGAGGCAAGTTTATTTTATTTTTTTGATATCGGGGATAAATTATATAGCTCCCATGGTGGTGTTTGAGACGACCTCGACAAAAAAAAAGCGTTTTAGATGATTAACTCGTTTGTTTATGAAGATATCGTATCCAAATTTGGTATTCGAAAGTTTTTTATAGTTCCCAACCACTGTACCAAATTTGATTGAAATCGGTTGACTATATCATATAGCTCCCAAAGGACCGATCGGCCAAAATAACTTTTTTAAAGAAAAATTCGCTATATTTCATTTTTTAATAAAGATATCGTAACCAGACTTGGCGTTTGGAAACTTTTTAAACCACTTAAGCAATGTGCCAAATTTGAACAAAATCGGTTGACTATATCATATAGCTCCCATAGGTCCGATCTTCCAAAAAATCGATTTTTTAACAAAATTTGTTGTGTTTCGTTTGTTTGTTAAGATATTGGGACCAAATTTGACATTCGTGAGTATTTTATAGTTCCTAAGCACTGTACTAAATTTAATCCAAATCGTTTGACTAGATCATATAGCTCCCATAGGACCAATCGGTCCAAAAACACGTTTTTTATACAAAATTCGATGTGTTTTGTTTGTTTGTAAAGATATTTGAAATAAATTTGGCATTCATATCTTTTTTAAGGTATTTAAGCACTGTGTCAAATTTTATTGAAATCGGTTGACTATATCATATAGCTCCCATAGGAACGATCGGTCAAAAAAAAATTTTTGCTTAAAAATTCTTCTGTTTTTGGTTTTTTGTGAAGAAATCGGACTTTATTACAAGCTAGTGGTACAGGGTATCCTAAAGTCGTCCGCGCCCGACTTTACGTCCGCCATTTTTTTAGTTTCAGCTTTAGTTGCATCGTGTTGCTTAGTGGTTCACCCTATGCTCCATAAATTACAAGTCGATTAATATTCCTAAATCTCTGCAGAAAACACATCTAATTTTTCTTTTTGCACGCTACTCCCCTGCCAGTATCCATTTTTTTTTTTTTTAACAACACGGCATCTAATTCGTTTACAAAAAATAAAACAAAGTAACCTAAACTTTTAGACAGAGCTGAGCTGGTGAAAATGAAACTAACTTCCACCTACACCAAGCCAAAAGTCAGCGACTATAAAAGTAGCTAGGACCTCGTTGGCGCATAGCGCCCGGAGCTATGACATAGTTAAGGAACAATCAGTGTGTCACTTTGTTTGTAATTCCACATAATTTTTCATTAGATAAATAGCAGATATGAATACATAGACATAGTAGATGGGATAGCATCTTGGAAAGCTTTAGCAGTAAGTAGAAAAGCAGAAGCTGATTATGGTAATTGCTGAATTACGTGATACGTGGCTGAACTGCTGAGGAAGTTTAAAACACCACTGGCATTCTGGGAACTTGCAATTCATGCTGGACAAATTGACACAACCTGGTGCTGTGTCAGCTGCCAATTTAACTAAAGGATTTATTAATTCGGTAAGAATAAATTTTCTTTTAATAATAATAATATGCTTAGTCGGTAGCAGATGAGTTCTCCTCAAAAACTTTTGAAGCAAGCAGTTTTGCTTGAGGCAACTAAACATATTTAACAAAATTAAGATAATTAAGTTTAAGTTATCGCATAGACAGACAGCTGTATATCGTATCCAGCAGCAGTTCCTTATCCAATTTCGCAGCATCATCGTCATCATGGAACATTGTGGACTTTGGTAAACTTTTCATTGGCAGGCAACAGGCGCGCCCATCAATTGCCGACTAGTCACAAATTTGATTAGCAGTTAATTAATTTCATTAATAGGCATGCCAGCATGGCCAACGTTAGCAACTTGGCCAAGTTAAGGCGAGCAAAAACAAAAATTATAAGAAACAAACTTTTGACAGCGTTGAACGGAAATTGTCTTAAATTAGCAGAAATTGCCAGAAATTCGCTACTTAAAGCAAAACAATCTAAACATATTTGACCTTTCTTAAAGATTGAGATATGAATTATTTTGTTCGCTATTGTAAATATTTAATAGCAATAGAAATAATTATTTATGCTGGTTGGCCCTACAGTTAGTCTGTTAAAACTGTTGTTAAACTTTCCCTTGTTAAAATTTCCAACCAACACCGAGAAAACCATCTGTTACTTAATCTTATATTTAAATGTTTAATTAGATAAGTGTAAAATAATAAGTGTTGTACCCCTATGGTTGCGTCAACTGTAGGTCGAACATCAGGGGCATTCCAGACGACATACTGCAAAAAGCGGTAGACGAATACCAAGATCTAGAGTACGCGGACGATATTTGACAAAAGTCCACCCGACCCGTCTGAATAGATATGCAGACGTAGATGTTTATATAAATAAAGTATATAACAGTCCCATTGAAGAAGTTGCCAATTTCACGTACCATGGAACGTATATCTCCTCGCGGGAAATGGAGCTATTAGCGTGATTGTTGAGGCAAGAATCGGCAAAGCGAAGAAGAATGCGAAGAGTATTGAAAATCCGGTGGCCGAATGTTGTATCAAACAAAGATCTCCACAAGAGATTCAAAGAGTTGCCACTCACCAATGAAATTAAAATTAGGAAATTAGGCTATACCCTTCGAAAACAGCCAAAGGAAATATGGAGACATGCACTGAAGTGAAATCTACAAGGAAACAGACGTAGAAGGCGGCCGAAAACAACTTGGCAAAGAATTCTGCAAAGAAAAGTTCAAGATGGCGAAAAGACCTGGGGTGAATTAAAAGCTCCAGCTCACAACCGGGATCAATGGAAAAATGGCCCTATGTTCTAATAAGAGCAACGGGATATAAGAAGAATTTTACTTATTGGAGGTACCATGGGCATGGATGTATGACGTGTCCAATTAAATAGAAACTTAATAAGATCTCAATTGATACGAATTTGACTTGACTCTGTGTAATCGAAATCGAATTCAAGTGGCGACTTGTTTTGGAACAGAGTGTTGGAGAGACCGGCAGCCGTCACTGTGGAAATTAAGAAAATTACTATACTGTAGTGGGAACTCCTAAAACTAATAGAGAAGAAACATTTTTATCGAAAAGGAAATTTTTATAGTATTATAGAACATAGCTTATTTAAGTAGGCATACAAATAAAATGCAGTTTTAAAGCCGACACTGGTCTTATTTGTGCGGTTGGGAATGGCTGTGGCTTTGTGGTTGCCTGTCATATGTTCAAGTTTTGTGCCAGGCTCATTATTTTGCGGGCTAGGATTTGTATCGATTTTAGCTGGCAGTCGAAAGCTGCCAGAGAAAACTACAAATTGCAAATCCAGCTGTTACAACAACTGCAAATAGTAGAAAAAGAAAATGCTCAAAAAAGGAAAAAATAGTAATCCACAAAACGCAAAAATTGCAATTGAAATGGAGAGTGAGAACTCATACAAGCACCCAGATGGATGTACTATATACCATATGCACAAGGATACGAAAAAAACTGTGCTTAAAATTCTGAAATAAAATTGCAGTACCAGTGTGTGTGCGTGTGGTGTGGGTGTGTGCATGTAACCGAATATGCAAGAACCTTGAATTTGTATTCAATTTTCAGCTGCAAATGCAAAAAAAAAAAAAAACGGGGCAACAAAGCCAAACAACTTCGAAAGGATCTCTGAGCATTGACCAAAAGAGCAACCGTTGCAAACGAACTAAAGGTCTACCCTACCTCCATACATGCACTTGGTCAGCGAATAAGCTAACCAAGAAACGATAGACGGATAGGTCAGTATGGAAACGCCTCGGACGGACAGCGAATAAGCTGACACAGCGCATTTGAAAATTGATCACCGGAACATCCGTGCGTTGACCGGAAATGCACAAATGCAATTGCATTCAGCATCGCTGAGCGTGTGTGAGTTTTGTATCTGATTTATGTGCATTTGTATGTATGACTTCCCACACTTATGTGTGGGGATATGAGTAACTGCTGTGCGTAAAGCAAAAGCATCGAAACTGAAAAGTTCTGGCACATATGGCTTTATGAGAATATTTATTATTATTTATTTACAAAATGCTATGCAATAATTAATATTATAAACTAGCTTAGGAACTAAGAGCGATGCCAGCGAACGAAGTTAGTGCAGTTTTATTTGCTGAGTTGGCTAGGATGTTGATGGGATTAATGCTAATAAAGATTTGGTTGCAATTTTGTCTAAGCCCTATGCAGTGAAGAACATTTGATCATCGGTTATGGGAGTACATTGTGACAGAAAAGTTTCTGGAATTTCTAAATAAAACGCAAAATAGGAAATCTTCTTCAATATTTATTTTGTTTCCTTCAAAATATGCCCCTTCTGAAGCAATACACATATGTCATCGTTTTTGCCAATCTTCGAAACATTTTTAACAGGCTTTAGCCGGTATGGCGTTCAGCTCTCTCATCGCATTATATTTTATGGGCGGTATGGCGTCAAAACGGGTTCCCCGGAGTGGCCATTTTAATTTTGGAAAGAGGACAAAGTCACACGGGGCCAGATCTGGACTATGCGGTGCCTGATCGATGGTATTTTTCGAGTGTTTTGCCTCAAATGCGTTCACTAATGAGATGGATTGGTATTAACAGCTGCCGTAAACAAAATGGTTGACAGATCCCGCTCATTTTTGGCATAGTCATTAAGTACAGTCCTACATACAGAAACTCAAAATATTGAAAAATTAAAAAAAAATCTTTTAAATGGAATGCAAATTTTCCCGAAACTTTTTTGTCACAATGTTAAAGGCTTCGCAGTGCGAGTGCGGCTATTGCGACTAGTGTTGCCAGAAATTAGGAGGCAAAATATAGTACAGTATAAGGGAGACAATTGTGGCAAAAAAAAGAGTCCTTGTTTTAGGTTTAAAAACGATTTTTTTTTATTTATAGGTATTGGACTAATATATGCTGGTACGGTTTTTGCATGATATATTTTTTTCTATCAAACTTGATAGAAGATGATTTAATAATGGAAATTTTTTTCAAAATTATCTATCAAACAAGAGTTAAGTCATTTTAAGTTTAAGGGTTAAAGAACAATGACTGTTTAATGTTTTAAATTGTGTTTGTTGGCTTTCGAATAACTTGCAAATAAGGTCCGTAATGATCCCTGAAAGTTGCTACCATTAAGCATTTTTTTCCAGATGATAAAGCTTCTAAAATAAGCTACAAGTCAAGGGTTTATACATATATTAAATATATTCTTAAGAGAAAAAAGGATAATTGTTAGATTTTACTCTTGAATTACAATAGTTTAAAAAGTCTTAAATTTATTTTCACTTGAATTTTCTATACAAATTTTTGGTTTGCCCTAATTTCTGATTCTGTTTTGGCTGAATAAAAATTAGTTCCAAATTGGTAATTCTCTTTATCAAAATAAATGAATAGCTTATTCTTTCCCAAAATAAATGCTTTTTTCCAAATGAAATTTAATTTTTTATGAACAAGATTTTGAGACTTTTAAGTATCCTGCCAAAAACTCTTGTTTAAAGTCATGAATAATAATTCTAGAGTTCGGATTGTCATGAAATTATACAAATAACTGCTTCAAAGAAACCCAAATTTTTAAGCTCTGATTACTTCCCAATTACGACCCATAGGCACCACTGTTTGGTATTTTAATATTAGTGGAAAATATGAAAATTGGCAGAATGTTGAATCAAGCTGAGATGAAAAGCATATTCCTATTACTTTTGCAGACACTTAATTTTCCGGAAATTGTCCGGAAAAATGTTACAATTTGATATTCATTTTGCCTCCTTTAAAATATGCCCCTTTTGAAGCGATGGGCATATGACAAAGCTTTTTCGAAAGCAACGGGTTCCACGGTGTGGCAACTTTAATTTTGGAAACAAAAAAAGTAATTTAGGGCCAACATTTATCGACGATATTAAATGCGTTTTTGACCTTATAATCTAGCTACTCTAGAGGCATGCTAAAATGGCATCACTGATTGCCACATCAATGCCTGTTGGACCCCCTTTGTACGTCAAAAATTCCTCTGCTGGAGATCCAGTACAATTAAAATAATTATATAAGTACCAACTAATACTCTGTCATATAAATATATTTTTTAAAGATATGTATTTATTTTAGCCAATATTATTTAATTATTATATTATAAATTTTAGTTACAAAATGTATTATTTTAAGTTCCCGAGAAGTATTCAAAATTTGCCATGTAAAATTTACATTTTTAATATTATTATGTATTAAAACTGTAGTGACCATGCACATGGAATATATGATATATGATAATTAAAGTTACAAACTAATAATTAACATAGAAGATAGATAGATATTTTACAATCTAAATTGTCACTCATTTTTGTTGGCATTGTCTACATGTTTATTCAATTCAATTTTGTTGCAATTCATTGGCAAAGGATTGTTAGGATTTCATTAAATTTTAACACACAGATTCATTCATATAGGTACGACCCCAGCTTTCAGGCGAATTTCCCAAAAGTAGGATATCAACATACAGTTAGCACAACTTTTATTCGTACATCACTAAATCTCGGGCTCAATGCGGACCAAGATTTATAGCATATTGAAGAATATCATTAACGTTTTGATAGCAAACGAAGCTCTTTAAAAGAAAGAAAGTTACTATTTTGGCTTAGGACGTATGCTCAAGGAGAGATTCGTGCCGTGTTGGCAGGCAGGGTGCTATCAAGGCTTTAAGGGTGAGCTTATTCGTCACACTGTGAGTAGTGTATGTAGTGTGGTAATACCTGCCAGCAAGGGGGCGCCCTGCCATAAGGCAAGTTACGAAGACTGTCACAACCACGGCAGAACGACAATGTTCGTTTGTTAAATCTACTGAGTACTTTGGCCAATACAAGATCAAAGAACATGACAGAAATTGCAGCGGTACTTAGGAAAATCATTTCTTTTAAAGATTTGGGCATTGGAATTTTTTAATTCAACAAACTTCTCCTGGAATTATATCCATCTGCAAGAAATTTTTTGAATCTTTATAGTCTACATAATTTGTACTTATTTTTCTTTATTTATTGCATAATATTCTCAAATTAGAGCTTTTGTCGTATTTGTCCATATATAAGCTAAGATAAAGAAAATGCAACTGTCGCGCAAATGGTTTGTAAGTAGTTGCAACAACATTGCACGAGTATATGCATCACATCCACAACATCCATAACAGGCAGTCTCACATGTGCTATAAAAAAAGAGTGTTCCCAATCTTGGACGACATAGGAGGAGGACAGGGAGTTGGAGCGTCAATGCTTAAGCTTAAGTGAAACTGCAATAAAGACAAAAAGTAAATAAGACTTTGGGCCGCTGGGCTGGGACTTAGCCTGGCATGCTACAAAGTTTCTACTAAAGAACTCACTCAGATTTATTTCAATGCACTGCGCCTAGAGGTGGCAAAAGCATCAGCAACAAAGGACTCTAAGCGTCAGACTTTTGAGCAGGGCAACTTAAGATAAACGCATAGGAAAAAGTCTTGCCTCAGTCTGTTGGTAGCACTGAAAAACTTGGATACTGCCAGGGGATGGGAAGCTGGGATACAGCCAGCGGGACGGTAACGGACGAACAGTTGCTTAAACTGTGTCAGTTGTTGAGGAGCAGGGAATAATATTAAGTATACGCAGGGCAACAAGAAAATGTACATTACTTTACCAAGTGGTTGCAAATATTTTCCAAAGTAATATGCAAAAATGTTGAGCAAAAGTGATGAGAAGTCAAGCAAAGTTATTTATTTAACTAAAAATTTACTTAAAGTAAGCTGCAGGCGCCCGTCCCTTGCCACTATTGTTGTTGCAGTTGCAGTTGCTGTTGCACGTGGCTTCACAAGGAATAGAAGACTATAGCAAATTGTTTTTCAGTAGCTAAAAATAATGGATTATACAAAAAAAGTTAAGTTAAGTCAATGCTGTTTTAGCTCTAGCTTATAAATTATGCTTTTTGGCCAATTGTGTTGCTTTTCTTACGGCAACATCTTATGTGACCTTGGAGAATTGCTTAGCTCTGCGTAAAAGTTAATGAAATTTTTAACTGTAAAGGAACTCTAAGAGTACAACAATGAGCCGTATGGTAAACTTAATAGATATATTTTTTTTATTTAAATTTTATGTAATTTATGTATAAGCACGCCTTTAAAAAGGTATTTGAAATATGATCGGATTGTCATTTACACCACGATTTGGTGGAAGTACCTTTAATTACATTTACCTGAAATAATCTCACTTATCTATGTCTTAGGCACAGCGCTTAGTTATTCCAAAAACTTCTGTATTAAGTCCTAAGGGCGCTATATGTAGTCTTTGTATAGGACGCATTTTTTTTTTGCTTTTGAAGATATCGTTATCAAACCCTTCAGTTTTAATTTTGCTGTATTCTTTAGAATATTGGAAAATTGAGAAAATGGTGCAAAATATGGGTCAGGATCGAAATCAATCTTTATATTATAAAAGTATTTCCCATACAAATGGAACCAGGTAGAACCAGGAGACGGACATAGAATTCTTTTTATATAACACAAACACTTTTTATATAACAAAAAAGCATCTGACATGGAATAACAAATCGCAAATGTCAGCTAAACTGGTTAAGAAGAGAATTTGTAATCTGACAAGAAATATATAATCATCAGTAATTTGTATTCTCTTTGAATCATCATTAACAAGGCCGCGACCAAAACGATCGAATCTTCCCCGACAAAACCGTATTGCAAGAAGGATACGAAGCATTGCGAATGAAATAATTGAAGAAGCAAAAGGAATTGCCCGTGAAGAGCGCAGCGGTAGTATGGCTCGACTTCGTGCTTCTCAATCACAAGAGCAAAGCGAGGCAGCCCGTGAAACGGCTCGGTTGGCAATGCGAAATCGTCGAGCGAATAACAGAGATGAAGAAGTAAATGATTTTCGACGCACAAGAAGAGATTTATCAAGTGCTGATTTCAATCGAGCAGCGTTTTGATATGATTGCAGCACTGATTCCTGCTTGCAGCCTATTGAATTGTCAATCGGATTGAAATTGTCAATATTGACTCCGCCACCTGAGCCATTGCATTCATTGCTTTGTGGCGAAATACCAGAATCACGTCATTTTCATGCAAACAGTCAAAAATACAATGGTTGTTTCCAAATTACCTCATTTGGGGCAGACATTATCAAAACCAAGGATTTAATCCGACATTTTATTTATTAGTTTAGTATTCCTATTGTATTATAATTAGTCTATATATATAAAACAAACTTATGTTTTACGTGTTACGGATGTTCTCATTAACGCGTCGATGAATTTCAAATCTTTGCATGTGTTGAGGTTTTCAATACGGAGGTTTTAAGCCTGTTGCGATGTGTTTGTGTGTATTGGTTCGTGAGATATACGCATTTTTTTTATTCTTATTTTATCGGTTTTTGTGTGTATATTGCGATATATAATATACAAAAACTGGTTTGGTTTTTAATCAATGTTCGATGTCCAACATCGTTTCAATCATTGAGAACAGTGAATGGCGTACTGTGTGGAACGTATCATCGAGAATTTGTTGGAAAATGGTTTGCACTTGGATCGAACTTTAGCAGATGCTGCTATTACTGCATATTCATATCAAATACGTGTTATATTTGCGATTATTTTGGCAACATGTTTTCCATCAAATCCATCTGAATTATGGATAAAATATCAAGATTATTTATCAGAAGATATTTTGTTTCGAGTACGTCAAGCAAAACGTAATCCAGTGATGGAATTTACGCCAGAAGTGAAGCTTTAACTCATATTGAAGATCTATGCTTGGCGATGGCTAATAAAGCATTTGGACAATTGGGAATGCCGTCTCCTAATCGATCAATGCATGATGTATTTCAACTGGAAGAAATGAAACGAATCAAATTAATTACACCGGCACACAAAAAAAATTTTTGTTCTGTACACCGGACGCCACCTACCTACGGGCATGTTTTTCGACCCGCTGAATCCGAATTTTGAGTTAGTTTTGGCCGGTCACCCCCCAATTTCGAGTAAATTGCAAAAAATCCTAAAAAATAGCGAAAATTTGATGTTTTCGTTACAAAAAAAATTTGTGGATATAGGAAACGCATAATTTTTATGTATTCTGATCCGTTTAATACTAATTTCATATGTACTTAGACAATAAGCCGTTTTATATTCAAGAAAATTGTAAAAAAACCCACAAAAATTGCAATAAATCGGGATTATCTTGATAAAAAAAAATTTTCAGGCTCGGATCGAAAGAGATTTTCATGTCATTTGATCTGCTCAATTCGAATCTACAATAAACTCGGCCCATCTTCCCTCAAACACTCAAAAAATTGCATAAAACCGATAAAATAGTAAAAAATTACAGTTGAAAAAAGTGAACATGCCCGTAGGTAGGTGGCGTCCGGTGTACAGAACAAAAATTTTTTTTTGTGTGCCGGTGTTATCAATCGAATCGTACTGATCAGGAACGTGAAGATCGCAATGAACGTGAATAAATTTGGTTAAGACAGATCCGTGAAGCGCGACATTCGACTAATAATGGTGCAAGTTTGAATCGAGCTGCAAACTTATCTAAAAATCTTATATTTTTCTAGATAAGCTAACTAGAGAATCTTACGAAATTTATGCACTTTAAGAGTATTAAAAAAGTAGGATAGGACAATGTTTGCCGGGCTCACTAGTTAAAAATAAAATTACCCACGAAATAGACAATTTGTTTATGTTTTTTGCAAGGGCTGGCAGGGCATTTCGAAATAGCTACGCCAAATTTTACCGCCATCTATCATGAAGTTCCTTTTTGGCGATAATCTAGACAAGTAAACTATAGATTCGATGTCCACACCACCATTCACAAAATGCTGATTCACGGCACACAGATCATTAAAGCCTCTTTACTTATTGTTGATTGTTTGGGAAAGCATGCCACAGTGGTGTGGATAAGTTTTTAGCCCCGCAAAAATCAATTTTGAAATTTGCTAGCTATGCCAATATTTTTTATTTTTTCGATAGCTAATAGAATACACGATTTTGTTTAATTTTTTTAGCATGACTCTTTGAATTCCCTTACAAATGTGAGCTCTCAAAGTTTGCATTCGTAGTAACATGCACGAAAATTTGTTCTAGTAATTTCGAACAGCAAACTTCAAATTCAAAAAAAAAGGTAAAATATTGGATTATCGTCTAATCCTTTGATTATTATACACTTTTACAAGTATCAACTGCCTATTTGGAAGAAACAAAAATGGCATATACATATTTATATATGTTCATAACTGTTCAGACATGAACATGTGACGACGCATCGGATCCCTTGCGGCCCACATTAAAGGGATAGTTTATGACTATTCTTACTATTTAGGCCTCAAGTGGCCTGCATATGTGTGGGATCTTGTATGTGGTACATAAACTGTAAGGGATAAACGGCCTGCATTGGAGTTCGACTGTTTAGCGTTCGATGGGTCAAATATTACTTGTGCTCCCATAAAGTTAAGGCGGCGCACTTGACATTCACATATGTATACATTTTAGATACCTAGTACGCTGCTGCTTACAACACAGTGTTTGTTATGTAACATAGAAATAAGATTTAAATATTGAATAAATGGAAGCCTACTCGCAAGGATGGGAATCAGTACCAAAACTACATCCAACGCGTACTGTGTTGCGTCACAAAGTCTATTGCGCACAGAGCGGAAGTACAATAGCATTGCCTGCTCTTAAGGTGTACATTCTTGTACAATAACTATGATTAGACTTAGTTATATTGCGCTTCGAAGTTGATTCTCGGACAAACGTTCGAATTGACTACATTGTTGAATTAAATTTATCGTTTGTTTTAAATTTTTTTAACAAATGCACATGCTCCGCAAACCAAAAAAATCCAAACCGAATAATATTATTCTGTCGATAATTTCCCTTTTTATTTTCGATACATTTGTATTTATTTCCCTTATTTTATCGATTAATTTAAATTTGGTGTAACCAGCTGACTGTACATTGGAAATTTTAATTTATTTACTCAACATCTTGTTTTGAAGCTAAAATAAGGCGTAAAATTGTTAAAGAATCATGTCCTACTCGCTGTTTTTGTGTTTTCCCCAGCAATAAGTATATTTCTTAGCATTACATGGTTTTGATTAAACTTCTACTTAAATTGTGTTTGTTGGCACGAAATGTTCTTTCTTTGATTCAAAACAGCTGACATGGCTGCCACATTTTTGCGCCTTTTTATTTGTACGCACTTAATTTTTATAAATATATTGCTAGTTCTTTATTATTATATTTTTTAATAACAAAATAATAAAAAATAAAAATTATTAATTTACCAACAACGTTTATTAAATTTAAAGACGAATTAACTATTTTTGTTACAAGGGAAATTTTATTTCTGCAACTCGGCAACCCTGTAGCATTTATCGGCCATGTGGGTTGAGTCAGAAAAATAATTGTCAATAATAATCAATTTAAAGTAAGCATATTTAGAATCTGAGAATATCAAATAATATTTACAAAATTATTTCAGTACAACATTTATTCGATTTCATTACACTAGCAACAAAACATTCGGTTTCAAAGCACATGATAAATTCGGTTTGGTGGAAATAGGAGCATAAAACATTCAGTTTCAAAACGAATCCGAATAAATTGTTTTGCATTCTGATTCCGAAGCACGGCCGATAATACGCATATTATTGTCCATTTTAGACTGAGGCTAGTTAGTGCAGAATAAAGGAAATCCCCAAATAATTGTTTTGAAAATTAAAGCAGCAAAACAGGAGAGGGTCATACAAGTTCAAGTATATGTAAAACGAAGCCGTCCCAACGGTTAAAATTTGCTTTCGAATGCCACTTGAGAATTTAATATAAAAAACACTAAATGCAAAACACTCCGACGAAAGGTGGCAAGAAAGACACGAAAGAAAAAGAACACAAAGAGAAGAATGAATGGCAAAAACGAAATTGTTTTCACAAATGCCGGTTAAATATTTTGGGCAAATGACGCCAAAAGCTGCACCCCTCCAACCACCCGTTACTAGCAGCATCACTCCGCGCACGGAAACAGCCTTTTAGACAAAAATAAATCAGCCGGTGGGCGTTGACAAACTGGGGGCGCGGCACTGGCCTATGCCAAGCTAAACACATTCCCCACAGGAGAGCGGCAATCCTGCTAGGCCCTTGAGTTGATTTATGGCAATGGCAGGTAAGGCCTTTTTGCATAATACAAAACCAAATTGTTCGAGCGTTTCTGTAATACTCAAGAGGCGCACGCACACAAACTCAAAGATAGGCTCATACTTATAGAGCTCAACAACAATTGACAAGGAGTAATCTAGTACGAGGTACTGTCTGCCAGATAAGGAGAACCTACTTAACTTCGATAGGTATTGAAGTTAGAGCTAACAAAAGAGCAAATACAATCAAAGCCACAAATACTGCTGACTGCTGTCTGCTGTAACTGATGTATATCAGTCAGTCAGTCATTTTTAAAAAAGCTACATCTGCTCTAAGGATTAGGTTCCGATTAAGTTTTCGTCAAAATAGGAGGAAACACTTCCCGAGTTTACAAGTCCTGGAATGGCTAATGGAGGTCATGTGTTAAGATATCACTCATCAGCACCACCAACTTAGTCATGAAGGTCTTGATGCAGATAGTAGAGGTTAGATGATGAGATTAGAAAGGCCGATTCTGGTAGTCAACGAAAGTATATTGTGTTGCACATTTTCGTCGAAAGAAATAATTCTGACAAAATCACTCTGCTCTATTTTGCCTAACCAAGTTGCAATACTGCCCATTTCGCCCATTAGTGTTGAAGTGATGCTGAACGACGAATCTTACAAGTGTGAACCCAATGACTATGTACCTTGACTTAACATAATTTTAGCGAAGAATAATTCAACTGATCTGCTAGCTTGGTCATGAGCTAGGAACCTGGGGGGGATGTAAGTTAGTGTTACATGCCACCGTTGTATTATCCAGCCTCTTAACGCACCAGTTATCCTTGACATCACGGAGTTGAACACTCGTGCGTAAGGCAAATGCATCTGATTTGACGCGCTGCTTCGATGGATTTTAGTGTAGATCTGGAATGTAAATTAGTTACCTTACTTAAGATTAATAATGTTACTTAAAATATTTGCCTAGCACTTCAAAGTATAATTTCGACCAATAGACTCAATTTTAACTAAACATATAGACTCATAAAAACCATTTTATACCCTGTACCCAATGCCAAAAAAGGTTATACAGACTGCTTTGGTTCTCCATAAATCTATTTTGCTTAGCTTAGGAAAGGAAATCTTTTCATTTTTCGTCTCGATTTGTAGAATCAAATGTGTTTAAGAAAATATGCATAAGAACAGCTAAAAAATTTGTTTTTAAATATTTGTGTGTTGTATAGTTGAAATAGTTTTATATAATTTACTGATTGTTTTTAGCAGATTGTAAATAAAAATTGTGATAAAAAAAATTTTATATTTGTGCTAATAAAAAGCAAACTAAAAATTGACAATATTGTAAAATTTTGTTCACGAAATATTCACGAATAACTTAAGTAAAACAATACCCAAAATATCTTTTTCAAAAATATCTTGAAAATAGTTCGAAAGAAAATTAAATGAATGTAATTTTTGTATTTTTCAACCCAAAATTACCCTTAAAAATTCTTTCATTTTAATACATTAAGTTCTAATTAGGAAGTAAAAGTTACCATATTACTTCAGGACACATTAGTCACATTCCTCTGTGCGAGGCACCTGATTCTCGGAGCAATACAAAGCTAGTAACATAAGGTTTTGTCAAAAGCTGTACCTTTGAGTTCAATATTTTAGGTGGTAGTCGAAGGGGCAGGACATCTTGCAGTCGGGATACAACTTTTCCATTGGTTCCGTTTAGAACCGATAAAAAAAATAAGATACTAAATTCGAAACAAAATGAGATACATTCTTCTGACATATTTTCCATAAGGGTAAGTCCTTTTTTTTCTGTGTTATTAATACAATTTTTTTGGTTGCGATAAGAGTTTTGCCACTTTATTTTAATTTTGGCATAAATTAGACTGAATTTGCTTTGTAAGGTATCCAAATTTCTGTGTATTTGCTTTCTTAACCACTCAAATAAAGACATCGTTACACTTATAAAATCAGCGCTTGCGAATTATATTTAAAAATACTTTTCACTGCAATATGTGCTCTCATAAAGACAAAACAAAACAATGAGGTCTCTGAAGTAATATATACAATTTTTAAGCCTATATCCAGAAAACGTGTAACAGGAACAAATTAAATTACATTAAATGTCTTAAAACATGGATACACCAAAAAATTGGGATGATTAATCCTTTTTTTTTTAAATGTTACAAGCTTTAAAGTGAAAATATAAGCAAAAACCTCTAAATTTAGTAGCTGCATCTACCGCGTGTTCTTCTTCTTATACATGCGGCAGCATATTTTGGAGTTGGGTTTCTTGGCTTTTACTGGTCTTACTGCCATAATCTCAAAAAATCGCATACAATTTTTTTAGAGCAGGTAAATAATTTAATAGCCAAAACATTTATATTAAAACAAAAAATGTGTTTTTTGGTAAATAAATAAAGATATAAAGTCATATTTTTCTTTATTATATTTAAATTGCATGCACCTTTTTATAGAAATCAAGAAAATTGTAATTGGATGCATCGTTTTTTTACAAAACAACCTTAAACATGAATTTTTATTCCAAAAATTTATATTTTTTTTATAGTTGAAAAAATATTCAACTTTGAGCGGCTGTAGCAATCAAACTTTTCTTACAAATCGAATAAAACTTTTATATTCTTTATCCTTCGAAAATTCTAAATCAGAAACATGTATTGATTTTATAAAACTTTTACAATAAAATTTTGATTTTTGAAACGCTTTTGCGGCTGCCGTGACACTAAAAAATATTTTTTGCTGCAATTAAGCTATCTAACTGCATATTCTAATAAACTCTCCAATCTAGGTATAATAACTTCCGTATTCCTCACTCTTACGTTGTACTATTAAAGAGCAGCCCAACAATAAGATATGGAAAAAGATGCGTTCAATCAATGCCTGTCCAACACCTTTAGCAAGAACGAAATTTCATTAGACTAATGTGTTCCACGTCACATCTATATCAGCCACATTGTAACAAGCAAATGTGAAAATGCGAATTCCAACTCCTCCAGCTGCAGGATTCCAAGTGCAGGATACACATGTGGACCACCTTTTCAGTCACCAGATGCTGCTCCTCTTTACCCAGTCTGTCACGGCTTGGTGCAGCTGAAGCTAAAGCTGACGTTGCTGCTTGCCTTCTTGTCACTGCATCTTGTCATCCATTGTGAGGTTGATGTCGCTTCTCTTGTTGTTGTTGTTGTGCAGTTGTAGTTGATGATTTTGTTGTTTGTTCCGTAGCAGCTGGCAGTGTTTTTCAAGCAACTTGAAACTTTGCATTCATACATCTTCGTCTTTCCAATGCAGTAGTCCTTGTGAACAAACACATATCTGGAATGCTGCGTCTGACCCAGAAAGTCGCATTAAAGTGCAATATTTATGGATCGTTTTAATAAAATTAAATAAAACTTGTGTAAGCAAACAAAATATTCTTGCCTTATTACCTTTATTGCTTTACAAAAACTTGTCAATTATAATTTTAAATTGAGTTTGTTAGAATTTAATTTACTTTAATTATTATATAACATAAAATCATAATCATCTATAAAAGCTACAAATTTCAAAATGCTATCCATTTTACACTATTTACCACCAAAACTACCCTCATAGAAAATTGAAACAATAAATGAGCCATATAGAAAGGAAAATATTGTATAACGGGGTGTAACCAATATTTACATTAGCCAAAGATAAGAAAAGTCGGTGCCAAGATCACGGTTCTTCTATAATAATAATATAGTAATAAAAAGCAGAATATTAAATTCTCATCAAGAAAAAGTCTATGTATGTATCTTTATTAGCGGCACTGAAATTAATTACTCCGAAATTCTTCTGAGGGGAGCTGTTCAAGATAGGAGGCGTAAAACTAAGCTCAGTTGAACTTATCTTTAAAAAAAAAAGTACATTTTTTTAGAAAAGAAAAATAGAAGGTATAACTATAAAGATATACACCATCTCAAATCAAGAACTGAACAGATACTTGGACTTATAATATAAAAGTTGAAACAAGGAATCAAGATAGAAATTAAACATTATATCACAAAAAGGGCAAAGGGAACACCGTTGAGCAAAAGGTGACCTACTCATTATATCAAGATAACTTGTAAGGGTCGTTAAACTCTTTAGACCAACGCTTAATAAAAGCAAATTTAGTTAACTTAGTAGAGTCTCCGCCGTCTCCTTCTTTGTGCCACATACTTTTTCGGCATAAACCAACTTAATATAGCAGTTGTACCATTAGATGCAAGGTACACACAAAAAATTACATTGCTTTTGGATACTCTCATTTGCAATCCCATATTTAATTGGCAATGCACTTCCGATGTCCATTTTGTTGCTGCGTACATTAGTTCCCAAAAAGGTATATCATTGTGCCCAATTTAAATATTACTCCGTACCAAGGTAACAAAAAAATTTCAGTACCCCCTCTTCCTCTATGGAAGATTTATTTCAATCTTTAAAAACTTTTTTGAACGTTTTTCCTCTCTAAAGGTCTCATTTTGGTTCTGTGGCATTTATGGACATCATTTAAACACACGTGCACCAAGACTGTTACCAAAACAAAGCCAATAGAAAGCCCCAACCAAACTAACCGCAGAAACTGCCGCCACAGCTGTGGGCCACTTAAAAATCCTGACTACGGACAGCTAAATGTGGCTGGGTTGATTCTCTCCAGCTAGCATGGTTTATGGACCAAGTAACACGTGTTTTTGGCAGCATTTTTCCATTGGTCTATGGTAGAACTGCTCGTTGGCCACAAAATTCATAGCCACTTAAATGCTGGAAAATTGAACGTGTTATAGACCGTTTCAAGCTGCAGCTACTAAAACGCAAAGGTTTAAGTTAAATCTTTTGCCTTTTCACCTTTTTTAAGGGATACGTTTCCTGCACACCTGTATACACCGTTGAAACCAATTTTTATACCTTGAACCTTTACAATGAAGGGTATTAAGCCTTCGTGCAATGCTAGTGAAAGGCAAACGGAGCCTTGGAGATGTGTTCCACAATGCTTAATATAGGCTTTGATATCAATAGACCCATATTTTACCAATATAACCAAGCAGTAAGTATTTTCAGACTATCAAAAAAAATAGTGGCCGGTCAGATATAACAATCCGAAAGAAACGCTTAGAACTATAGATATTTTTGGGACCAAACAATGAATATGAGGGATTATATATTTTACATGCTATGAATTATATACTGTTCAGGTGAGCACTTAGATAGGATATTGGGAATATATGGGATAAACTTCATACGAAGTAGTTTGAGAGAGAGATTTCTTAGAGTAGCTTTATTGATTTAAAGTTCTTTGAGTTTATTTTGAAACCCTTTTTAGTTTTCATTTAAGCATTTTTAGCTTTTCTAGCCTAAATTCCTACTATCTTGTATCTTGTATGTATAATAGCTAGTTTTATCATCCATGAGGTTAAGTATTGCACTTCTAACTGAATGCCTGTGGGCAAACTAATTTCTATTCTTCAAAAAAATACAACTGTGCTCGTTTCTACAAGCTTTGCTAAACACCAATCAGTTGCAAACCCATCCATACTACCCCAAGGCAATGAAAATCAATTTCAATTGTCGCACACAAATAATTTGAACGAAACAGGAAAAAAATTAAGATAAAATGCCAAAGCATAGTGAGATTAAAAGACAGCGATGTCGGTTGCACCAGGAGCAGCACAGAAATGCAAATAGCTCCGAATGCATTTGATGATGCTGAGATTTGAATTCGATATACCCAGAGAGTCTGGCTGGTCCCTAAACGTCACGGCGTCTATTGCCTTCACAAAAACCATATCGCAACTCCGTGTTGACTTTCAATTTCTGTTTGCGCGCACTTTAGATTATAATTCCTTGTCGCTGACGATGGAGGCGACGAAAGCTATGGCGGCAATGCCATTTGTAGCGGAATTTGGTTCATTCAAGAAATTTCGCATAGAACTCGGCAAGAGTTTTGAGTTCTGCATATTAAAGTGAAATTTGAGAATCCTGGATTGGCAAGGCTTAAGTGCTATATATATACTAAGGGAAAGTACAGCCCTGAGTATCGACAATGAACCAACAGCTTCCGAACAAAATTCGACCAGTGCATAAATGCCGGTACGAATGTATGCTTTTGTTGTCCTTGAAATTTCAACTTGATTGCACCGCCAACGTTAAGCTTGATTGCGAATACAGAACGCCTTTGTTAACTTAAGGAATGGGCGAGGCAGGACCCTGCCAGTAGTGGCTGATTTGACTGCCTTATCGCCAAGGCGTGCACACTCGCCGTCGTATACGCAACATTTTTATATTTTATTCGCTCGAGTGCAGTGTATCTCTTCTCATCTTGCAACATCTTTATGCATATTGTCAGCTCGGGAACTATGTCAATTCAAGCGGCAGCAAAAACAACAACTGCAGACTCACTCACAATCGTTGTTAGTGCTAAGCAAACACGCTCCAGCAGCTTGTAAGCCAAGCCCAAAGACATCGCCAGACAAGCACATACAACAACAACATTAAAACAAAAAAACTTTGTTAATTTTCGCCAGCGCACGCAATAAAGCAGCAGCTCCAACAGCTGCCGCAAACGGATCACAGAGAAGGGAGCAGAGTAAAGGGCGTGGCAGCGTCACGTTCGCATTTAAGTTGCAAGTTACAACGTCGACGTGCAAACAGCAACCACACACACACACACAGATACTGACACACACAAGAACGCAGATACACACACACAGACAGCTAGTTAACGCGTGTCAGTGTAAATTTTATACACAACGAAACCTGACGCAGCATACAAACTATGGAAAGCTGGCAAGAGTCGCATCCTGCGGTACATTCAGTGCAAACGCGCGTGTGCAATAAAAATATATAAGCCAAAAAAAAGGAAAAATTAAACTTTTGGTGTCTATGGTATATGGACCAAATAACACGCACCAAACACTAACACTGAGCAAATAAAGCCCTGTTTTCACAACATGAGTTACTCTGAGTGCTCTGTCCTGGTGTTCACCATTGCTGAGTCGACTCAGCTGAGCCGTTCTTACCAATCTACGTTTATCTGACAGCAGACGTTAATTTTTGGTCTCTACAATGTTGGGATACGTTTACATTCGAGACAAAAGTTTTTTTTTTGATGTTCCCTAAAGTATGATCAGGGTGACTAGAGAAGTCGTCTGCGTGTCTGTCTATCAGCTAGAAAACCTAGATCTCGGAGATGGTAAGAGGTAGAGCACCAAACTTTCACATCTTGTTGTCAATACAGACGGATGGACGAACATACGGAAAGATAATTTTGATACAAGGGAATTGGAGTCTGCTGCGCCTCCTTCTGTTCGTTATATACATTGCCCAAATCTAGTATACCCTTTTTACCTATGGTACAGGGTATAAAATGCTTAAGCTTAAACCATCATCTAAGTATCCTTGCTTAGAATCTACCATAAGCAATAAGAGCTCCACTATAAAGAATATAGCAAAATGTAAACGCTATGCCCAAAAGTTTCCTATTCCTGTGAATCACTCGCTATTCTTATTCTAGGACCTGGTTCTGCATAATCAACGACGTTGCGGCAAAGTTGCTAACATTTATCAAATGAAATGCACGTGCGCATTTCCATCCCTTCCGTGCGCCAAAAGGAGCAGCTCTTGATAAGAAATGTAGTTTCTCTGTGCTAGTGTGTATCTGTGTCTGAGTGTGCAGTGTGTAGATGAACAACAGCTGAATACCTGGGAAGCATGTTTGCATGTGGATTTGTGTGTTTGTGGAATTGTGTGTTCCGACAGCTGCCAGATGCAGCGACTTTTGCATAATTTTTAATGAGCAAAGTTTAAAGTGGCAAAGACTGGCTAGCAGATGTCGGGATGGCCTGAATTAACTCTGAATGGCCTGCTGGCCTGCCTGATACATGTAGCACAAAATACTACCAAAGCAAATAAATACGCCTGATCTTTAGCATTGATGAGCCACATGTCAACTTTAAGTCCAGACGTTTCCACCTTCTAGTGGAAACCCATTCGCTCTTTAAACTTTGGGCGCCTGGGTATAAATTGAGTTTTGCTGTTGCAAAAAGTTGAGTGCATTCAGCTGCACCTTGAACCAAATGCCACAGCTCCTTGACTGCTTGATATTCTTATAATTGTTGTAGCTGTTGTTGTAGTTGTGGAACTGCTTCAAATACTTAAGTGCCGTGCATTGAGTTGTTTTCCGTGTAAATGCAACTGGGGAAAATCAATACTGAACAAACTGTTTTTCTCCTGCAGCACTTTAACTTGAAAATGTTGTGTTAAAGTATTTGTTGTTTATGGTAAAGGTCCATGAGGTTACGTACTATGTAAATATGAAAAATGAAAAGTAATATACACTGGTATAAAAAACTTTAAGATGTGTCAGCTTAAATTCTTAGCAAGTTTAAGGAATATAAGAAAATAGAAAACTAGAAATAATTTTGCCAAAAAGCAACCAAAGTTATAACAGCATGGCTTGTCAAAACCATCCAGTAGTACATAGAACCACAAATGGATACATATATATACGTCAGATAACGTGGACTGAGGTCTGACGAGAATTTCGCAACTTGCAGCAAGTGCAATTCGGTGGAAGATAATAGAGAGGCTTTCGGGTGACTGACAAGTAGGAAGAGGAAAGTGGCTTGGGATTTCTGTCGCTGTCGAAAAACAAGCGAAACGAAATTGGTAAAACAATTGTCAATGCGTCAATTTGAATGGATTTAGCGAGCAGCAGCGACAACAACGATAAAAACGACAAAAACAAGGAGAAAAACAACAGCAGATAAAAACATCAACAGAAACTTTTGAAAAACTTTCATAAAGTGAAGGAAACAAAAAAGTTGCAAGAAATAAAGATCCAGTTGAGAAAAGGTATCCCTTGATAAAACTAGCAACATTGTCAACTTTCTGAATGGCATCATTTACAAGCAACAAAAGTTAGCACTTCATGAAACGAATCATGTTTAACTGATTGTCCAGCAAGCATCCTTGGAAAATGTAGCCATGGTCCACTTACATTCTGAAGTACACAATCCACATAAGCATGGCTGGCAATCACAATGACAGCAGTCCGTTCTTTTAAAATTACTACTACCGTACCCAAACAAGCAAAATTATTTGGGATTATTCTACTCGGAAAAGATTCCTCTTTCATCTCATTTGGTGTGTGCCTGGCTGGATACCACGCTCTCGCCGTGGCAATTCATGTGCTCTAACATCCATATTTCATTGTCCTTAAAGGTTTTTTATTATTATTGAGTCTGTAACAATTTTGAGTTTGGTCCCTACACTGCTTTAAAATAAACTGGAAACTTAGCATAACATGCTATGCATCTGAGAAGTATCTTATCTTCTTGTGTGTTTAGAATTGCGAATTTTCATTTTTATTGCTAGCTAATATTTGTTATTACTTAGCAAATAAATAGATATTTCAGCTTTTAGTTAAGGCTAGTAGCGTCTCTTATCATCATTATCTTATCAGAATCTACATTACCCTGACACAGCTTAATTGAAAATTATTTCTAGTTTGATTAATTTTTCAGTTTCTTGGCCACTGTCAAACGCAATGACAGCACCTGCCTGGCTCAACGCTGCCTACATTGAGCAAGCCCTACGTGAACACCACCATTCACCGGGCCTTGAGGTAACATCCATAGATTTGAAGCCTGCAGTAGGAGATGGTGAAAACTATGGAGCCGTATTGACGCGTATTCGCGTTGAATACAATAACGGCATCGCAACGCATCTGGTACAACACATTATAGCCAAGACTGTGTTGGAGAATGAAGATGAAGTAACTCGTGAAAAAAAAGCACCCTATGACATTCACAACCGGGAGATGGATCTCTATGAGCGAGTTCTTCCACAACTGCGGCGTCTGTGTGATGAACAGCTGTGTCCTCTTGCATTGCATGTGGATCGGCAAAACGAAGTGTTATTGCTTGAGGACTTGACTGCTCGTGAATATGTAATGGCAGCACGTCTCGAGCGTCTGGACGAGCAACATATACGACTGGTGCTACGAAAGTTGGCCAAGCTGCAAGCGGCCTCGGTGCTGCTGCAGAATGAGCTCCAACTGGAGCGTTACGATTGTGGGTTTTTCAATAAGCATACGGAAAGCTATCGCTCCTACTACGTCGGCTGTTTGATGGCCTGCTCGCAGTGGCTCGATGGAAAGCACGGATTTGAATCGTACGCTAGAAAGCTGATGCAGTTGGCGCCCCATTATATGGCTCTGGGATTGCGCTGCTTTGAGCCGGAGGTTGGCCATTTAAACGTGCTTACTCATGGCGATCTTTGGACCAATAATATAATGTTTAAGTATAATAAGGCAACGGGTGCACCTTGTGATGTGCTACTAATTGACTTTCAATATGCATTCTGGGGTTCGTCCACATTGGATATACATCATTTGCTAAACACATCGGCCGTCGAACTGGTTCGGCAGAAAATGCAGATGCCATTGCGCCAGTTTTATTATAATGTATTTATGGATACACTAGGCAGGTTGAACTACAAAGATAAACTACTTCCAAGTCTTAAACAGTTTCATTTGGAATCGGACCAAAAGCGTTTCTATGGTGATTAACTAGCTAAAGTCTCTGTAAACATTTGACTGTCCTCTTTATCGTTTTGACAGCTGTACACTGTGCTCTGCTGCTGCAGCCAGTCCTACTGAACAACGATGCCACCGATGCGGACTTTGCAGCCCTACTCTCAGATAAGGAGCGTGGCATTAACATGAAGCGCCGTTTATACCTAAACGAGGCAATTCAAGATTCCGTAAAAGCATTGGTGAGGGAATTCGAGCAGGAAGGCCTACTGGATGCAGAGCAGTATATGGGGCGTATGTGTAATGGACCTTGATAAGAGCCTAATGAACTTTTTATAAACTCAGTGAAGGCTTTTTTACTTTATTTTGTTTAGACAAACAGTCGAAGCTAAATACACAGAAAAGCCACAGATTATAAACATGAAAGACACACAAAACCCAAGCAAACATTCATAAAAACAAACCCACATGCGGCAATTAGGGCATAAGGGAAACCACAGCCAGCTGCTGCCTTTAATTTTTGAATTATGAGCAGCAGTGGCAGCTTCCAATCGTCGGGCGGGGGCGAAGGAAAGCACAACAAATGTGAAAAGTTACAAAGTGTCAGATACTTTTCAACCTTTAATCTAACAACTCCAACGCCTAAGCATATCACAATTAATTACTCTATGTACATACTCTATGTACATACTATATATTTTTGATCAGCTTAGACATGTCTATCTGCCCGTCTGTCCGCATTAGTAAAGTGATCTCAGAAATTAGAGGGCAATAAAATAAAGTTATGAACGCAGCACAGAGAAAACTTGGAGTTTAGGATTACTACACAAGGAACACTATGCATAGAAGACACATCAGAGCAAACTTAAAAAGGAGAGTGATACATTAATTAATACGTTAATTGAATACGTTAGGCAAGAAGAGCAATAAGGAACGCAGGCTAGGGTTGACCCAACACGTTGTTTAATTGAGGTAGCATGAGATATAATTAATAGGAGAATTGCAAGAATACAGTTAAGCAACGTTAATAAGGATTGGGCTGCTGTCGACAGCGACCTCTATATATGATCTTAGATTGCGATATAAAGGAACCGTATTTTTTCCACTATTTAAAAGACATACGATCTTCCCCTGCGCATTTAGGCATCGGACAAGAAGAAAGTTACATTCGTTAGTACAGGGTACTTAAAAGTGATTCGAACCGATAGAAGCCATAACCAACCTTTAATATTGGCTAGAAGCTGTACATGAAACTCATTAAATTCGAAGAGGACTATAAAAAAAGTGGCCCGCTTTACTTATTTTCGCCATATGGATGCAGAAAATTTGTAATGAGGTAAATATGATAAACAGATTTTGGAAAACATATACAATAACACAGATGGGGTAACGCTTTGAGAGATCTGCGAAAACTGATGTACCCTAAAAATATATGCTTTGGAAAACCGTACTGATTTTTCCAAGTTTATACCCAAGTTTCGACGATATGTATTTATATTGACGTTTGGTTTCCATTTTTAACAACACCTCCCAGTCCTAGGTCCAACGCATCCCTGATGCATGTACTTCCGTTTAACGATAAAATAAATTGGTTTAGTTTTTCTGCGTTGACAAGAATTTTCCTATAATATGATTATTTTGGGAAAATTTAAGCACTTTTAGTGAATAACATCATCGTGCCAGACAGAATCCAACGCATCTCTTATATTTAATTAGATAATTGTTGATAATTTTGTCATCTTAATTCTTGAAAGTAGATGGACTATGCACTCGTCGGATTGCAAACTAAAATAAAGACAGAATGTCGTTTTTACGGCACCGTCGAATAGGTTAATAAAGTGGCTAATCGTATTCTTAAAGCGTTTGACGACAAACAATACTGTTTTAGGTTACATTTAGACGTCAAACAGACGTTTGACACAGTTTAGCTGATCGGTTTCGGCTAAAATGAAGACCTTGCTACCTGCTTTTCACCTTGGCACATTGCGATCATACCCCAAGGACAGAAGTTTCCATGAAAAAATTTAAAGTATACTTTCCAGTGATAGGCCGATGAGAGCTGGAGTATCTCAAGGAAGCGTTCTTGTGCAGCTTCTTTACAACCTGTACACTGCCGACATCCATACCCCAATGGAGTTAATGGCTGTAGTGAACGAAAAAATGCTAATCGCTTCATACGCTGAGAATCTGGCCGATGTTGGGATACAAGAGTACATCCATCTGCTTGAGAGCTGGACTCGCAGGAGGAATGTTACCTTAAATCTTCTTCTTTGAGCCACTGGAAACCCACGCCAATAAGATGGCATATGGCAGCATCTAGCTGCGTAGGTTCGATGCTAGTAATTGATATTACTGATCCGAGCAAATTATTATGCACTGCACATTATGGCACTAAGGGTATATTATGTTTGTGCCATTAGAAAGTGTCTGACATACCCATGTCTTTCTGTTTATCTGTATGAACAACTAGATTTCAGAGATGGTAATAGCTAGAGTAACCAAACCTTCAGATTAGGTATTATTAGGTAATTATTATTTTAAAGATATCACATATTTGTTGCTTAGAAGTCCTTTAAAGTTACCATGGACCTGATATGGGTCCCAGGACACAGGGACTTTGAGGAAAAATGCATTGCGGATGAACTGGCTAGAAAAGGAACCACCAGCATCCTCCTTTAAGACAAGGAGGGCCATGGCCAGCTGTAAACTGAGAATACGAAATTTGTTCGCTCTCTGTGCAAATAAATCGTGGAATCGAACACGCGTCAGATCTCGCGGCAAACTTGGCCGACATACTGCAGTAAAAGAACCAAAAAATAGAGCCCAGTGCTCATCTGTCATCCGTGACATTACGGGACACTGGTTGGTAGGAAACCACTTCTTCTGTCACTGTCCAGAGATTTAGGTTCCTACAGTCACATTTTCTAAATGATCTATCTCAGCTCTCTGAACAGAGTCCAAAATGCCTTTTAAGGTTTATTCAGGCAGCCGGATGGCTTCCTCAACTTTCGTAGGGGACCTATCAAGTGTGTTACATATGTAACACTAGTTGAAATCATTTTTCGTATTTGTTTTTGTGAACGTCCTTGCGCCACAGGGGATCATTCTCCATTTAACTGCAGAAGCTATTTGTGGAAATGGATTAAAATTGTGTCAATGTGATAGGAACCAAAAGAACTTTTCTTGTTATGTGTTATTTTTGTCGAGAATAAATAAAATCAGGCACGTGTCTGTAAATGCAGGCCTAAAGTATATATGTATAGTATATAGTATATAAAATGTTGCTCGAACTCGTACACTTCAACTTACACATAACACACACACACACCACACACACGCAACCATGGCGAGATTTATTTTCTTAATCCAAATAATGTCAAAAAAGCCACAAACAAGCGACAGAAACATAAAACAACTTAGCAAATGAGCAGAGACACATAAATACTCACATACACAATGCACATACACAAGCACATAACGTATGTATGCATGTGTATGTGTGGTAAAAGGCACAAAAAGTAAACACAAAGAAAAATGAAATTTATTGTTATAACGAAAATAAATAGAAAGAAAGCTGGAGGAAATTGGGAGAACGAAGCCAACAGGCGACACCCACAGAATGCAGCACTAAAATTGTGGCAAATAAAAGCATAGAAATTAAGCAACTGACCGCTGGCCAAATAAACCGACACAACACCAACATAACCACAAAAATATAAGCACACACCCACACACACACACACCGGCATAAAGCAGTGGCCATTTTGTACGCCATTATATATTGTAAATACAGTAGTATTGCTTATGTGTGCGTTTACATGTGATTCTCTAACCAACAACAGTAACTTAATTTATATGTATGTGGCAAGTTGGCCTGCTCCAGTTCCATTATATTAATAACCTGAACAGAAGCTTCTTGACTTTTGATAACATAAACACAAGAATTAGTTTCAAAGCAAACAAACCAAACCAAACCAAGTGATTACTTCTGCAGTGTTGGAAAGCTACGCAATGCTTTTGTGCCAAAATGTTAATTGCCAGCACTTACTCAATTCAAACATATTGACAAAGCTGCACTACACACACACACACACACACACATATATTTAATAGGCTTCATCAGATTTTAAGCCAAATCATCATCCATCTGCATTAATGGTGGTCTTTTTAAAATGGCTTCTAGTCAAGATGGCAACACATAATGCCTCGACAACAAATCAAATTCGAATTTTTTCTTCGTTCTTTTTAATTTTTCGTAAGATCTTAATAATTTTAAGTTTAACAAAATTTTCTATTGCTTTTAGCAACAATACAAAATTTAAAAAATCCTCTGAAAGCAACAATTTTATATTGGCATTTAGTGCCATAATAATAATAACATTGATAATTTTTGGTATAATTAAGTGATAATAAATGCAAAAAACATTGACTTAAGTTATTAAGAGTTAACATATAAAATATACAGGGCCGTAGAGAGAATATTCGGGCCCCGGGGGAAATCTTGGTTCCCGGCCCCTATCAATTTTTCTTAGTTCATGAAAATACGTATAATGGTTGAAAAGTGTAAGATCAACATAAAAAAGAATAGAAAGGATTTCTGAGAGAATTGATGATTTGATAAAATCATAATAAATTCATAAAACTCTCCGACAGCTACGCAACATATTTATTCTTTACATCGCGATCGATGCATCGATCAAAAATAATCGTAAGGAATCTTTAGTATCACCATATTATATTCTATTATTGGGTTGCCCAAAAAGTAATTGCGGATTTTTCATATAGTCGGCGTTTATAATTATTTTAACAGCTTGTGACTATTTAATTGTATTTTTTCTTTTGACATTTATTAGCTGTCACTATTAGCTTGCTTTAGAAAAAAGTGCGCGTAATTTTGTTTACATTTGTTTGTTTGGCGCCCTTTTTAATATGGAGTCCACAAAAGAGCATTTCCGTCATATTTTATGTTATTATTTCCGTAAAGGAAAAAACGCAGAGCAGGTTGCTAAAAAGTTACGTGATGTATATGGTGATAAAGCCTTAAAATAAAGACAGTGTCAAAATTGGTTTCGCAAATTCCGTTCTGGAGATTTTTCACTTAAAGATGAGCCACGTTCAGGTCGGCCAAATGAAGTTGATGATGACCAAATCAAAGCATTAATCGAATTGGATCGTCATGTAACTGAGCGTGAGATTGGAGAGAAGTTAAATATACCAAAATCAACCGTTCATTATAACATAAAAAGTCTTGGACTGGTGAAAAAGCTTGATATTTGGGTACCACATAAATTGAAAGAAATTCATTTAACAAACCGAATCAACGCTTGGGATATGCATCTTAAACGCAATGAATTCGATCCGTTTTTAAAGCGAATCATAACTGGAGATGAAAAATGGATTGTTTACAATAACGTTAATCGAAAACGATCATGGTCCAAGCATGGTGAACCAGCTCAAACCACTTCAAAGGCTGATATCCCCCAAAAGAAGGTTATGCTGTCTGTTTGGTGGGATTGGAAGGGTGTGGTATATATGGTTGTCAAAAAAGTCTTGCGGTATTTTTATTGAATTTTCAATTGTTCATAAAATTGGTTATAATAATGCGATTTAAGTCAAATATGCGCCGTTTTGTTCGATGACGAGTTCCCAACGAGATGCCAACTTCATAATGCCCCTCTTATAGAAGCTCGCTTCCCTATTGTCAAAAAACTCGGAGAGCCAATTTTCACAGGACTCTCTTGTGGACAACTTCCGATTACCAAGCGCGTTCGTCATGGACAGAAATAGGTGGTAATCACTTGGTGCGAGATCCGGACTATACGGTGGATGCAAAAGAACCTCCCATCCGAGCTCCCGGAGCTTCTGGCGCGTCACCAAAGATGTGTGTGGCCTGGCGTTGTCCTGATGGAAGACAATTCGGCCTCTGTTGATCAAAGATGGCCTCTTCTGCATGAGTGCTGCATTCAAGCGGTCCAGTTGTTGGCAGTACAGGTCCGAATTGAGCGTTTGGCCATAGGGGAACAGCTCATAGTGAATGATTCCCTGCCAATCCCACCAAACACATAGAATAACCTTCCTGGCCGTCAATCCAGGCTTGGCCACCGTCTGGGCAGCTTCCCCGCTTTTCGACCACGACCGTCTACGCTTCACGTTGTCGTAAGTGACCCACTTTTCATCGCCAGTCACCATCCGCTTCAAAAACGGGTCGATTTTGTTGCGATTCAGAAGCGATTCGCATGCATCCATACGGTCAAAAATGTTTTTTTGCGTCAAGTCGTGTGGCACCCATACATCGAGCTTCTTTTTCAATCCAAGCTTCTTCAAATGGTTTATAACGGTTTGATGACTCATGCCCAGCTCTTGGCCGATGCTACGGCTGCTACTATGCCGGTCTCTTTCGATCAATTCAGCGATTTTATCGCAATTTTGGACAACAGGCCTTCCGGACCGTGGCGCATCTTCGATCACCTCTGCACCAGAACGAAAACGTTGAAACCATCGTTGTGCGGTAGAAATGGAAACTGTATCGGGTCCATAAACTGCACAAATTTTATTGGCAGCATGAGATGCATTTTTGCCTTTATCGTAGTAGTACTGTAAAATATGCCGTATTTTCTCTTTATTTTGCTCCATGTTTGCGACGCTATAACTCACGAACGACTAAAAGCAAACAACAATTAATCAAACACGTGTTAGCACGTGAAAAGAGCTTTCAAAAAGCTTTAGCGTGAACCGATGCGACGAATACAACTAGAACTACGCGCTTGCAAAGACAAGCTTGCGGAAATACCGCAAGACTTTTTGACAACCTAATATTTTGAGCTGCTTCCAAGGAACCAAACGATTAATTCGGATGTTTACTGTCAACAACTGGACAAATTGAATGCAGCCATCAACGAGAAACGGGCAGAATTGATCAATCGTAAAGGTGTCATATTCCATCAGGACAACGCCAGACCACACACATCTTTGATGACCCGGCAAAAACTGAGAGAGCTTGGCTGGGAAGTTTTGATGCATCCACCATATTGCCCTGACCTTGCACCATCAGACTACCATTTATTTCGATCTTTGCAGAACTCCTTAAATGGTAAAACTTTCGGCAATGATGAGGCTATAACATCGCACTTGGTTCAGTTTTTTGCAGATAAAGGCCAGAAGTTCTATGAGCGCGGAATACAAAATTTGCCGGGAAGATGGCAAAAGGTTATCGAACAAAATGGAAATTATATATTTGATTAAAGTTCATTCTAAGTTTTATTAAAAATGCATTTACTTTCTTTTAAAAAATCCGCAATTACTTTTTGGGCAACCCAATATTTTCATATCAAAGTATGGTACGGATCTCAGGTAGAATGATAATTTACTATATTTTTTTGTAAGAAAAAAACTTTTTCGGGCCCGGGGAAAAAAGTCCCCGACTTTTACTTCATTAACTAAAGATTCTTTATAGATCCTGTCCCCAACTAGTCAATGGTGTTTTGATCAATGAAAAGTTTTGTAACAGACAAACCAAATTTATCATGTGCGTATGACTGTCCATAATTGTATGAAAGAAATTCAAATTCATGTTTTTCAGAGTAAACACACAGAAAATTTTACAAAAATTGTCAATCTCTGGTGCTACTTATTCATAATTTTATGAAATTTTAAAGATAGCGTATCCTTTGGGAGCTATATTTTATAGTCAACCGATTTTGATCAATTTTGGTAGAGTGCTGGGGGTCTCCACAAAAATTTGTTGCAACTTGTACACAACCTCATAAGTAGGAAAAAAAAACGAAATTTTTAATAAAACTTGCCTTTGAGGCAAAAATCTAGTTGGTGATGCAAGTCTTTAATTAAGCGCATTGGGTATTTTAAGAATTTAAATACTCAATTAGTTCGTAACGGACCCAACATCTTCAAAGCAAGTTTTTTTTGTCTCAATAGTCTGGTAGCCCACTATAAGAATTCTAGTATTTAAATACTGCAACTTCCAATGTCAAATTGACATTATAGCAGAAACAAGCAGAAAACTGAATTTCCAGTCATTTCGGCTATATATACAGAGATTTTAGCTCGATCTAACCTTTTATATTTAAATTTTGTACAAGTCAACAGCAGACTACGCTGATTCCAAAAATCGTACTACATCTTTACATACTACTTTGTCCAAAAACTAGTAGGAATTTTTTTTATAAATCCCTTCAAAATAGTCGCCTCCCGATATAATACACTTATGCCACCGCTTTTTCCAGTCCTTGAAGCATGCCAAAAAGTCCGATTCACGGTTAATGTCTTCAATCGACTCAAAACGGTTTCTTCGCAGTGGCCTTTTGAGTCTCGGAAATAGCTAGAAGTCACACGGAGCCAAATCAGGTGAATTAGGTGGTTGCGGAACGATATTGGTTGCATTTTTGTCGAAAAAGTCACAAAGAATCAGTTCTGTTTTTGAGAAAATTCAGCATTTTTGGTACCAATCGTAAATTGACATGTTTAACTTAAACTTAAACGGTTAAGGGCCCATAATATCTTCCAAAATGGTATTAATTGATCATTTTGGTACGCCAATTTCATCAGCAATGCCGCTTATAGTTCGACGGTTTGCAAGCGCTAATTCTTTTACTTTTTGAATGTGATCATCGTCAGTTGAGGTCGATGGTCGACCAGGGCATTCTACGTCTTCAAAGCGTTCTCTACCTTCTTTGAACCATTTATACCAATCATGTGTTATTGAGTTTGGTAGAACTCGTCCCCATAAGCCTTCTTCAACAGTTTTAACGCCTCTGCAGCATTTATTCCATTCAGGAAACAAAATTTTTTTTTTGAATAATTTCAGACATTGTAAAAATCGGCAAATGCACTTTTGTGTCGCACAAAAACAAGTGTAACTCAAACACTAATGAATATTTTGTAATATAATTTGGCATGGAAGTCAGTAGCAGTTGTACCAACTTAAAAAAAAAATTGGGGGAAAATATGTACACCTGTAATTTAATTCGAAAAATTCCACCTAGTTTTTGGGCTCACAACGCAACACATTCATCACCTGCGATAATATTGTAAAACTAATTTTTTTTTGGATGAATTTAATTTGGGTGAGTGAGAAATACTTGTTTATAATGATCTGCTGTCGTATAGTAAATCTAAGAAACAAGATCAAGTAAGAAATTATGAAGTAAAAAGTTTAACGAAAAGACGTATTCTCAGGAACCAATTTAACGAAAAAAAATTTTTGAGAAATGAAACCTAAGAAATTGTAATAAGGCACAGTTAAGCAACTTGTTATACCAAACAGAAAGAAAAAAAGAAGCAACAAAAAAATGTTAAAAACCAAATTCAACTAACTTGATCTTCTCAGGAAATATGTGCATCAGGTGTTGTGTGTCGTGTCTCTAGGTCGTATAGTCTCGTATTCCGAGATAAGGGTGTTCATGCCGACGGACATAAGGACGGACAGACAAGGCTCAATCGCTGCCCGAGAAAAGGTATATTTTGGTATAAGCCACTTGGGGTCTGCCTCGCCTCCTCTGTGCGTTATATACATTACACAAATCTAGTGTACGTACAGATGCAGGGTATAAAAATAATTTTGACGTTTCGAAGGAATTTTCGACTTATCCCGTGCCTTGAATATTTTCCTTTTTTCTGTTATAACAAACAAAAATTTGTACAAATATCACATAAATGTCTAATAGAAAAACAACAACAAAAATTCCTTATATAGAATAATACCTACATCTGTCAAATCGAAAAAGTTGATATTACAAGTGGTCAGCTTTACTTATTCTCACCTATATGTAAACAAATATAAAGTTGTCCTGCAATGTGATGAAACAGGGTATCTCAAAGTCAGCTGAGGCTGACTGAATCGCTACCCAAATTCGTTAGACAAAAGTGAGAATTAATTAACCAATAAAAGTCATGGGATGAACTGTAAATTTATGGAAGAAGGTCCCTTAATTATGTTTTATTACTGTTAACTTAAGTTAAAAATGTATTTTACGAGTATTTTCGGGATGACAATTTGGCACGTGTCCCCTTGATTTAAATTAAAAACTTTTCTTATTGCAATGTGGACAGTTCTTTTGTTGGAAACAATTTGTTTACCTTAACACAAATCCAGTTTCGAGATTCACGGTTAGACAGATTGGCTGGATGGATACAGTCCCTGGTGAGTCAAAATGATTTATTACAACAAAGTTTTTGTAGCATATTTGTTTTTGGTGCACTCTCAACTACTACCATATTTCGCAAAGTATTCGTTAAACTGGACTACTAAAAATTTTACTACTTCTGAAGGGAATTTTTTTATTGATAACAAAAATTCTACTCGTGATAAATAGCTATATCCTATGTTCGCATACTAACGAGCCATACCAGCGAATATCGTAAATTTTATAGCGCCATCTATTGCTCGCTAGTTTTCTAAAAGTTTATAAAACAATACGTTTTAGAGTGGCCTTTGGGCGCTCGAGGATTAAACTGCAGCTCAAAGTAGAGTCTAAGAGCGGAATTATTGTAACGTTGAACTAGCCGTGACCTTGCCCACTAACCTAGCCTCGTGTAATAGTCCATTTCCATTTTACACGTTGGCCAGTGAAATTCGAATATTTGCAAGTGCTTAAAAGAGCGCCTTTTGAAATGCGAAAAATTTAAGAAAAATATCTGCAAATGGGAGTAGTGCATAAGTATATGTATATATGTATATAAAGATACACCTATCTTGTTGCTTAATAGTTTTTATTCATAACGACAATTAAATCAATTGCACTTTCATGCACGTGCATATACTATACGAGGTGTGTTCAAAAAGTAAGGTCAAGGTTTCAAATTTCGCAAGATGTTCGCGAAGAGTGTACCAACACAACAAAACAAAAAAATCGATAATCGAAAATACGTTGCCCGCGAAATTGCCTAAGTCACCTTACTCTTTGAACACACCTCGTATATTGACTGCTCTGAATCTGTGTGTCATACACACTACTGAGAACTCTACACAGATACAATCTGTATCCCGTTTATAGCTTTGAGGTAATAACAAAATCTGATTCAACTATGTCCAAATTTGGTAAGCTTAAATGCGAAAAAGGGTACAAAAATTACCCATGAAGCATAGGAGTGGAAATGAATTCCGGGAGAGGAAGAGCACTCGCGATTTCGCACCCGCTTAGAGAGAGTGGATAACAGCATTGACCGAAAGCTTTTATTCGCGCCTCCCTTTGTGATACGTTCGTTGCTAGATTTTAAGATCATTAGTGAAATTTCTAAGACTAAGAATACAAATAGCTTAAAATATTTTTAGATTAGAAATCACATTGTGAAGTCGCTAGGTTCACAGTAATTCGCTGACTTTAAATAGAGAAGCTAAAGAATAAAAGAACAAAAAATACAGAATAGTGAGAAACTAAAGTAAACAAAATTATTTGAGAAAAAAGATAAGACTTGGTAAGATAAAGATAAATATATTAATTTGATTGTTATTAAGAGTGCCATTCTGATAATTTAAAAAGCTTAATAACGTAGTTTTAGCTTGATTTAGGTTATTATTCTTTATTTTCCCTAACGCATCAAAACAGCGAAAGATCTTTTGTCATGGGACGTGAATTGTCGTAGTGTTTAAATCAAGCATACCTGTGTAAAGTATTTGAGTTAAGCTAAAAATACTAAAGCTACAGATATTTGGGGTTACAAAAACAAAACAAAGAAAGGAGCTACGTTTATAATATAATGACTTAAATGATTAAACACAATATTATTAATGTAATATTATTTTGTAAACATAAAATGTTACATTTTTGACACCACCTATAAGATATTATTAACTTTCTTTATATTTAATCATTTTGTTTTTTTGCCTTGATAAGAAAAATTCTGTGTGTAACATAGCTTAGAGTGAAATGATTAAATTAAATGATTAAATGATTAAATTAATTAAATTAAATTTAAATGATTTGTTAATATTTGTTTCTCTCTGATATAATCAGCTAAAACAATAATGTAGTGAAGTCGTTTATGAGGTTCTTCGGTAACTTGTTTATTTTTCTTTCCGAGCACCATGGTTGGGTGGATACAGACCGTGGGTAATAGTACCATCTTTCTCATCACACCATTAGATTGTCAGATAAAAGAATTTCAACCATATTGCCGCTTATTCAGTATATTAATTTTAAAAGTGCTCACTTGTTACATGCAAAGTTTGGATTATCGTTTGATTAGTTCAGACTGGTAGTGTCTACAGGGAGTCCATAATAAAGTTTTATGTGGTCCGAGTATTTCGCAGTGGCCAAAACCCCTCCAAGTCGCGTTGATTTAGTACGCCATCAAAGTGTCCCGATTTGCTGTCTGCTTATACTTTTATTTAACATTTAGTCCAGGACCAGAACTATCTTCTTTTATCTTTAAGTTCTGATCTAAATATAATTAATTAATAATTGTTACTACACCCATCGCCTGATTTTTTTATTATTTTAATCGATAGATACAATAAATCCGGTTTCAAATGTATCGGATTTGCGTACCTCAAATTTAAAAAAAAATAAGATAATTAATTCCTCTGGATTAACGAAGCCAATGGTCATAACTATACAGGCTGCAAAGCTGAAGATCGAGGCGACAATAATAGGTCAAAAACAATTAAGCTTCCAACTTAGTAAGAGTTTGCCAAGAGCCGTCACAGTATTTATTTACTTTATCCAATATGCAGTTGCGATTTGCACAAGTGGAAGTAACTACAATGATTGACTGAGGCACGGAACTTAACTTCGATACATGTAAATAAGTTGCAAGTCCATCGTGGCTCTAAACATTTTCTCCTTCGAAATGGCATAAAAATATTGCATACATAGCTGACTTAAAAATAGTTACCGTTCCTATCTATGTTGACTGTTTTTTCCTACTACTGCCTAACTGAGCGTCAATGGCAACAACAGCCATCACATAAACAGGGCGTATGTGGGCTGGGTTGGTGACTGATGGTGCTTGGCGAGGTCAGATACAGTTGACTAAACATTTCCAGCAAGCATCTGTGTCAGTGAACCAAAAGACCAGAGGTTGCCTAAAGTCAATGAGTTTTGTGCGATGCCACGTGGCGTATGCGTCATATTTGGTTTTTGAACTTGTTACAATATATTGGCAATTGGCTTTAACGAAAGCTGCCGCCTGTTGGCCTTGACGTTTTCTAAATGATTTCATTAAGTAAATTTGCAGCCGATGCCAATGAAATCAGCGCCAACATGGTCTCTTCGCCTTTGAAACATGAATCGGCTCCCACTACCACAGGAAACTTTTTAATTATGGCATTTCCTGTTTGCACACTCATTCACCCAACTTAAGACATATTCAACTTCCTTCTTACAGAAAAAGGAAAATATATTCATAATTACTTGGCACTGCTTTCACTTTTGTGGCGTGTTATTTGCTTCCATAATGAAAGCGCTAATGGCGGCAGTCTGCGCTCAACAACATCAATTCTAATTGAAAATTAATATTTACATATTAATTACAAGTAATTCCTAAGCAGGCCAATGCAAAAGTAATTAAGAATCGGGTTGAATACTCCAGAATGAGTTATAGATGTAAGCTCGTGTTGAAGGTAAATTTCAAAATATACTATTGTCTTGGAATGGATGTTTATTATAGAAAAGGAATTCAGAGTTATGTCGAGTAAAAACATTAATAACTTTCTAATAAATAAGAAAATAAATTAAAATTTTACAGATTCACTTTCAAATTAAAATTATCTCAATTTTTCTAAGAATTTTGTTTACCTACAAAATTTCAAAAAGTTGAATGTTTATGCAATTCTGGAAACCAATTGCTTCAAAATTAATAATAATGCATGGTTGATTTCTCAGAAACCAAGAATAAGGCAAAGTCGAAGCGAAGCGAAGCAAAGAAAATTAAAGTTGTGTCTCTAATTCCTTGATACATAATGAAAAGCAAACAAAGCATACTTTGAGGCAGTGCAGTTGTCAGCCGATGTTTTAATACGTGTAGTATATATGTACATAGTATATAGTATGCGTGAGTGTTATTTTTGTGTACGTGTGATAAGCCCACACATACACATGCACATACACATACACATACAGCGTTCAAAGTTCAAAGACACGCATACAAAGAAAGAAAAAAATTAAAAGGGATTAGCCAAAGAAAAACCAACACAGTTGCTGGAGGGGACGGAATAGGCACCGGGGTGGGTGCCAGCCAGACAGTAATGGGATCAGTCGACGCACGAAATGCGCAAAAAGGAGATAAACCGTTTAATGCGGCAACAAACATAATTGAAAAGTTATTACTGAAATGATGTGAAGGAGCTACGGAAAAATAAAATTGCCGAATATCGAAATGTCAATCAGGATAATTCGATCAATTCAAGGCTATTTGTGTTGCTTGCGGTTAAATGGCTTTCAGCTGAATTCGGCTAACATGCTTTTACAATTTCGAATAAAATTGAATCGATTCCAATTTTTAAATAAATATACATTATATTAATGCATGAATCAATTTTATTTATAAATTTTTTAAAATTTGTTACAAACCGCATTAAAAATTAAGAGCTCATAAAGCTTGCTCATAAGAGAGAGCACGCTCTTTTAAACTTAATGTCGCTCCATGTTGTGCTCTGAGAGAAGAACAGCTGCACAAAAGCTCTGCCCAAAGCTTACTTAGCACTCAGAACATAAAAGGATGCTGGGTTTTGAGCGAAAGTCCTAAATTACGCTCAGGTAAGCAATTCAATGCTCATTGAGTGAAAAATTCCGTGCCATTGAGTAGTCATTGAGTAAACTGAGAGCAAACTCTTAACATCTTTGCACTTTTGATGTTTCATTGTACCTGCTTTCACATGATTTTTATCCATATAATCAGCTTTGGTTATCCATGCAAGCTATTATTTTTAGCCGCATCTTCCTTTTTTATATTTTTCTCTTTTTAAGAGTATAAATTATGTACTCTAATAATTTTTGTTTCTGGCAGAGTAAAACTTTATACAAAGTTTCTTTTTATTATTAATATCTTTTGATATTTTTAAAGTTTTCGGGTTGCATAGATTTTCTGAGATCCCTTAAACAGTCTCTATATGCAAATCTCAAGCAGCCACTAGGGATTTTTTTACTTCAATTCTTTGGTTAGTTGGTCTTTCAATCGGCTTGGTAACTAGACTTCTAGTTGTCTTAAATAATGGGTTTTGTAGTTACCTTTGATTCGTAAGCTTTTTTTGGCTTTTAATTAGCATCATGGCATTGCCAGGAATCAGAACTCTACATTCATACTGAGCTTTTAATTGAGGTGAAGACTTACAAAATCTCATCATGAATCTCATTTGACTATTTATCTTATACTTGTTGATATTAAGAACAACATCCAGCACAGCTTTCTATTCGAGACTGAAGGCGAGCCTGTTCTATCTTCGAGATTTAGATAAGGGTATATAAAAGAGTTAGTTGACATTTTCGACATGATATGCTTTAAATACGCTAATTAAAGGCACGAGCTTTTGTCCGACAGATTCCGTCATTGCCAACAAGTAAAATTTCTGCTTCAGCTGCAAAAATGGCAACTTAATTACACGGCGATGGAATCCGCCGTTAAGCATGTAGCTTCTCGTCGTCTGTGCCGTCAATGAGATGTCAAGGTGCAACAGGATCTGGCGTCCCTACTTACCCACTCGCACAGCTTCACAATTAACTACTAATTGCTCATACGCCACGTGTTACGTGGAATGAATGGCTGACAACAATTTTATAACAAAGTCAGGTACGCCATGCAGTTCTTCCGCCATTGTTCCAGTTGTCTTGTGTCCTCGTTGTTAGTGTAGGAGGGCATCTTTCTGCTTTCTGGCTTTTGCACTAATTATCTGTGGGTGGGTGAATTGTGCTCTAAATTAGGTTTTAAATTTTTATTAAATGCTTTGCGCATTTTTGTGTTCCCTACTTTCGCTTACATTCCTTTACTCTCTTAATTTCTCACAGCTCAGCCGTTGAAGCTACTGTAATTAGTTTTTAATTGCTTTTCAGTTTTGCAACTATGCAACACACACACCTCCCCCTGCTCTATAAATAGTTGCACTTCTGCCACTACAGTGGTCCTAATGTGCGGGAGGGACTCTAAATATTTTTCATTTCAACTTTTCGCAGCCGCAGCTGCGCCGTGTGGCAAAGTCAATCAGCATTGGGTCGAGTCCGACTCAAAACGACGTCAACGGCATGTTAAAATATGTATATATGCCACCAAGGACACCAAGCGGTGCCAGGCAGGCAAGGCACAAAAAGTAATCATAAAACTTTTGCAATAAATCTATGAAAATAATGAAAAACCAGTGCCACGCCTTCAACCATCATACCGACCTATTGGCAGGGCAATAGACCTCCTGTTACAATTTAAATAATTCAGCATGCCACATACATAAGGTTAAGGTATAAAATTAATTCCGGCTGCTCGTTACAATCATTCTCTCAACAATAGGGTTCTTTAGGATTTAAGACTTCTATGTCTTGGAAACGGAAGTGAGTCAATTTTTATGGCCTTCTTTACTCGTCAGATGCATATGTCAAACACATGTCGAAAAGGCAAAACATTGTCAAACAAAATGAAAAATTTGTAAAAATGAAAGAATATATATGTATGTATGGGAGAAAGAAGATATGCCCTCTCCGCGAATGCTGGAACAATTTTTGCCAAATATTTTGGCGTTTTTCGCTTTTTTCCCTCTCTGAATATTTTCGGCTTATACTTGTTGTTGTTGCTGACGATTTCCCTGTCAACTTCCAACTCATTTCGTTCGAATGAGATGCCATTTTGTGTGGCAAGTGGCAAATATATTACATTCTCGGCATATTTGCTCAACATTTTGCAAGGTGCAGCTGCTGCTATTCACTCATACGCAACGCTGGCTCTACGCATTGAATAGCATCAATTGCCGTTTGATGGTTCATTAAAATGTTGCTGCACGTTGCACAATAAATATAGTTAAGGTGCAGGCACCGGAAAGCACCATCCAAGTATATTGATGCAGACATATTAAATTATTCCATGCTGCACGAAGCTAATGCAAATTTATATATGTTACGTATATATATTATTATGCCGGAAGCAAACACAGTTTCTTAACAAATAAAATGCTAAGCGAATCAAGGACCCTTACTCTAGTAATTAGCATATTTCACGCTCCAAAAGGATGTATGGTAATGAAAACGAGTGGGGTGTCAGGAGGCGCAGGCGATTAATCCAAAGTCTGCCACTGTAACGCGCATTACACTTGCAAATTGGGAAGCTAATGGAATCAAACAAAGACACGAAGATGGGGCACCTTAAATTAGGAGCAAACGTTGCAATTACGCGCCTCATTCGGGCCAAAAACAGTTGACAACTTTCTTTTCTCACTTTTATTTTCTTTTCGTAAGCAAATGTTAATGACTTAAAGTGGCTGAAAGTAAAAGCAAAGAAATGTTGCGTACAAAAAAACCGTCTACAAAAAAGGAAGACATCGCAATGCCACAGGTTGACAAACACATTGACGGAATGACTGACTTTTGAGTGAAGTTCAGACTGCGACCGGAAATAGCTACCAAGCTAATGCCGCATCTCGTCGCGACTTGACTAAAAATGGCTGTTTGTTGCTTCCGGCATCTCTGTGGGTGTGTGTGTGTGTGTGTGTGTGTGTGTCTGTGTTCACGTGAAAGCAAAAACATTGCACACACTCTTCGTATGGGAAGTAGCTGCTCCCGGTTTCTTCCATTACCTCCGCCTCATTCTCAGCCCGAACCGAAGCCATTATACTAGTATACTTTATGCAACAACAAAAACTCGGCAAAATGCCACAAAGCAGCATACGAAAGAACCCCTCTACCCTGACCCTCTTATCTCTTATAAGCGCAAAAATAAATATTTATAAAGCAGCATAGATGCGCGGCAGGTTAGGAACCGCAGAGTCAAATGAAAACCCGCGTTCACAAAAAAGAAAGAAGCTTAGTTCATATTAATAATTCATAAAAATTTATGTGAAATAGGCGGCACTTGTGTCATCTTGAGGAATGGCAGCTGTTTGAAGCACCCGATGTATGCCTTGGTCCCATTTGCTAGCTCCACATTTCTATACGCTGTTGTCATAAAATTATGTTTACGTATCTGCCTCTTTCTTGAATAATAAGGATCATAAGAAGAGAAGATTTTTATTATTAACACCCACACCCATACATGACATACTGATTTTTAGATCTAACAAATCATCTGAGAGTAAATTGCAAACAATGTTTAAGGGTCTTCAAGAGTCGAGTTTCCCAGACTTAAACCGTTTCATTTGTTAATTTTGGAACCATTGCTTTAAGCATGCACTTTACAAATATCAATGACAACAATATAATTTAGTCGAGCCTTTAAGACCCTCAATTGACTTGCGCAATTTCGGTAAATTATACAAGGGCAAGCTGTCAAGTAATTGGACAACCGGATTAAACTTAGAGACAATGATGGCGTACGTTAAAGTCGGGCGCGGACGACTTTGGGATACCCTGTACCACTAGCTAGCAATAAAATCAATTATATTGCTTAACAGCACCAAAAGTCATTTGATTGCAACAGCAACCAAAAACAGAAGAATTTTTAAGCAAAAATGTTTTGATCACATTTGGCACAGTGCTTTGGTACTCTAAAATCTTAGTACCGAATTCGGTTCAAATATCTTTACAAACAAAACAACGAATTTTGTATCACAAACGTTTTGGGACGGATTGGTCGCATAGGAGCTATATAATATAGTCAACCGATTTTAATCAAATTTGGTACAGTGCTTGAGACCTATAAAAAAATGGCGTACGTAAACTCGGGCGCGGACGACTTTAGGATACCCTGTACCACTAGCTTGTAATAAAGTCCGATTTCTTTACAAAAAACCAAAAACAGAAGAATTTTTAAGCAAAAATTTTTTTTTGACCAATAGTTCCTATGGGAGCTATATGATATAGTCAACCGATTTCAATAAAATTTGACGCTGAGCTTAAATACTTTAAAAAAGATCTAAGTGCCAAATTTATTTCAAATATCTTTACAAACAAACAAAACACATCGAATTTTGTATAAAAAACGTGTTTTTGGACCGATTATATATAGCTCCCATAGGACCGATCGGCCAAAATAACTTTTTTAAAGAAAAATTCGCTATATTTCGTTTTTTTAGACCACTTAAGCAATGTGCCAAATTTGAACAAAATCGGTTGACTATATCATATAACTCCCATAGGTCCGATCTTCCAAAAAATCGATTTTTTAACAAAATTTGTTGTGTTTCGTTTGTTTGTTAAGATATTGGGACCAAATTTGACATTCGTGAGTATTTTATAGTTCATAAGCACTGTACTTAATTTAATCCAAATCGTTTGACTAGATCATATAGCTCCCATAGGACCAATCGGTCCAAAAACACGTTTTTTTTACAAAATTCGATGTGTTTTGTTTGTTTGTAAAGATATTTGAAATAAATTTGGCCTTCAGATATTTTTTAAGGTATTTAGGCACTGCGTCAAATTTTATTAAAATCGGGTGACTATATCATATAGCTCCCATAGGAACGATTGGTCAAAAACAAATTTTTGCTTAAAAATGCTTCTGTTTTTGATTTTTGTGAAGAAATCGGACTTTATTACAAGCTAGTGGTACAGGGTAACCTAAAGTCGTCCGCGCCCGACTTTACGTACGCCATTTTTAGTTATCGCTTTCATTAGCATTGTTACTAATAATAAAATAAGAAATAAAGTTGCAAATCAAGTATTCATTTATATTTAAAAAAATTGAATTACTATTTTTCTAAATACCTATATAAATTCATTTGAAAAATTTTGCGTTAAGAAATATTAGCTCATAATTTATATGCCGAAATTATTGGTGAAATTTAGACGCCGGTGTAGACCGTATAGTCTAGCAATGTGGAAGCTATGTATAAAATACAATAAACAATTATATTACCTAGTGGACCTTGTCTGTATTGCGCTCTTAGTTGTCCTCACTATTACGATTCCTATTTACGGAATGGTCTATGTACTACCCGAGTTCATGGACCCATCCAGTAGTCTCTTCAAACTGCATTGGATTCTTGTCTTTTACTTCCTGCACAATATCTTAGGTAATATGATTGCCTGCCAGATTACGGACACCAGTCTTGCTGCTGTAGCACCTGCTCGAAGACAGCCGAAGGGTTCAGAATCACAATATTGGCGTATGTGCAATGACTGCCAACAGCTGGAGCCACCTCGCTCGTGGCACTGCGTAAGATGTAACCGATGCATTTTGAAACGGGATCACCACTGCAACTTTACTGGCTGCTGCATCGGTCATACCAATCATCGGTACTTTATTGGAATGGTGATACACTTAGCCCTTGGGACTACCATAGCGTTGATTTATAGTATTCTGGACTGTGTTTACCACAGAAGTGGAATGATGGAGGTTCCAATGATGTTAATGTTTAAATCGCTTGGTGCTTATGTGCCCAATACGGACAGTGAAGATTTCTACAAAAAAGTTGTAAAATTGATGGTTCTGCAGGTGATTACTTTGATTTTTTGTTTCATCATTTCGTTTCTGATTGGGCAACTTTTGATCTGCTGTCGGGGTGCAACGATGCATAGAAGAAAAGATCGCACCTACGATCTAGGCGTGAGAAAGAACTTGGAGCTTGTGCTTGGCCGAGGTATGTGGTCTATTCTATTATCGCCGCTAATCTACAGTCCTCTACCACACGATGGACTTGAATGGCAAAAGGCCAAGCAGTGCACTTAGTATACAAAGCAATATTTTAATTCTTGGTCGAAATCATGTTTCACGATTCATTAAACGAACAAACCATAAACGAATAATTTATAGTACATGGGATTCGGCATGGGTATAAAGGGTGCCGTACTTCGAGAAAGACGGGCGAGGATAGTGCCAGGTCCGCGCCACGTGCCGTTTCTGATGCTGCATTCTGCAGAAAGTCGATACCAAAAAACAATGCTCAGCCTTGGTGATGTATCTTCGAATGAGCGGTAGCTTGTTGACTGCTGGTTGCTACCTTTTGCCACAGCCAAAAACACTTGTCAAATGTCAAAAAAACAAAAACACTCTTGAAAAATGATGAAACGGTCGAAGAGTCGGAACTTTTGAGAATTAATGATGTTGCATGTCAGCGACAAGCCTCCAAGCATCGCATCAAAGTCATGGCGGGCGGGCGGTCGCTGAATGAATGGTGGGCGTGAACCATTTCATGAAAAATGTAATAGGTGCGAAATCTCTCAGTTCTAAACAACATAATTGCCAAATAAAAAAGTCACTGCTACTGCGATACCATAACCGACATTGACTTAAAGCTCTGACCATTAATCAAAAACTGAGGTCATGTCCCGAAGCTATGGGCTGAAAAATGCGAACATGAACACGGGGCTGCCTCCGGTCTCCAAAAATGTGAGAAATGCTTTGTCAACACTTTTAAGAGACATCGGCCAATCAGCAGGCCGCGTAGAGAGGGGTGGGAGTGTCTCGTCCTCGGGCTAGTACACAAGGCTTGTGTTCTAAGAGCTGTCTAAGCAGCGTTTAACTAACATTACAGCAGTAGACTTATAAAGGGCATTGATTGCATTGCCAATTGCAGGACTTCCTTTCGCTGCTCAATTCGATTGCCCGGCTTCCGGCGAAGGCTCGTTAGAATCATCGGCGACAGCTAATGCGACGTGGACGGCTAAAAAACAAACAAAACTGTTTTTGAGTAAAACAGAAATCAAAAATAAACCAAGATATGTTTACCTACCATGTACATATGCTAGGGGTAACCCCTAACAAGAGAAAACTTACCACAAAAGAGTGGATATGAGCAGCAACATAATCATACGCCGCATTGTTCACAGCACGAGCTGATGAGTTTTCCGGGCTGTTGTTGTCATACGTAGTTGGTGGATGGAGATTTTAAGCTGCGGGTCTTTTGCCAGTAAATTTTGCTGGAGACTACCAATTAAACAGCCTCCTTCATTTGTTTGTGTTTTGGGTGTTCTTCCTATTGCCCTGGTTGAGGTAAGGTTTGTGACCAATGCTGGATATGGAGGCCTAAGTAGATATATGTACAAACCCCTGACTATTTCGGTTTTGCTATTCAAAAATTACCTCTAACCTTTTGCCAACATGATGCGGCTTTACAAAGAGCCTGACAAATAAACTGAGCGACAGGCGCGCACACAGCAACTTTTACTGTGGGCCGGGATCATGGGGGTCATTGTAATCACAACGGCAACGTCGACTCTGCCCGATTGCGACAGTGAGCGAAAGAGACACACAGTCAGTTTGAAAAAAATCAACTAAAAGGCTCTAAATTATTAAAATCTCAAAAAAAAAATAGTCCATACAGGGTAATACAATTGCTTATAATTGACATTACAGCGCTTCTTTTACTAGTTCCAAAATGGAGTCAATTGACGATAAACCATGACCAGTCAGTCTGCTATAACATTTTGGCAAACAAACAAAAGCAATCCATTGCTCCCATTTATGAAGATGCTACAGCCAAAGCGACGACATGGACATGCCAGCAGCACAGCTGGCTTCAACTGCGACTGCGACTGTGCTTCGCTGCTGCCTTCTCCCAATCTCATTCCAGTATCGCTCAGCCAACTGCGGGCTGATGGACAAATGGGAAACCAAAGTAAAAAGCTAAGCGGAGCCACGGACAGAACCACGACCAGAACCAACGTGGCGACACTTTTTATGATTTTCTGTTGCGAGTCCTCAGTTTGCTTTGTTTGCTTTGCAATTATTTCCCCTGCTGTGTGTGGAATGTAACCTTTTTACTGTTTATTAAACGGTAAATGTTTCTGTTAGTTCTTCTGTTAGCCCACACCTTCAAGAAGTTACTTACGATCCACTCGTTACCACCTTGTCAATTGTCACTGTTGTTTTCCTCTAATTCCCACTGCGTATTTCCTTTGAAATTCAATACTTTCAATATGTAGTGCAATACATATGTGCCTTAATTTTAAAACCATTTGTGAAATTCTTGTAAAATTTTGAAAAATTTGCATAATTGTGGGGTGCATATAATTTTTTAACTCTACCCTACCTATAAGGTGCATATTAAATCTAAATCTACGTTTTAAAGTTAATCTAAATTTACGTTTAAGAGTTAATCTAAAAATCTACGTTTTAGAGTTAATCCAGAAAAACGTCAAATAGTTCATTTCAAAACAATCAGTATGAAAAAAATTTAAAATGTCTTCTCAAATTTCGTTTTAAATTATATTAGATTTTCATAAATTATATTTAAGTAAAAGCAGTTTTCTTAAATGCCTTATTCGAATTGAAACCTGCCTAATGTATATTTTCTTGCATAGATAAAAACTTTTAATATAAATAAAAAATTCAATTAGTTCTTAATTACAAGTTTTCATGTTTGAAGTGAATTATTCTGAAGCCAAAAAAAACAAAAGCAGGCTTCAGGTCGTTGCTGTCCAAGAATATTGTAAAGTCGGTAGGACGGGAACATTATCTACATGATCTAAATTGAATAAAGAAGACCACACGAGGGTTGGTATGCGAACCTAATAGTAATAGTACTATGCATTCGGGGTGTGTTCAAAAAGTAAGGCAACTTAAGCAATTTCGCCAGCAACGTATTTTCGATTATCGATTTTTTTTTATTTTGTTGTGTTGGTACACTCTTCCCGAGCATCTGTACCAAATTTCAAGTGAATGACATTTTTTGTTTGGTTGTGAGAGGCTTAAAGGTTATAAGTGTTTTGCGTGCTCGGCGATTTTTTTTTTCGGTCTTGGCTCTTCTGGCAGCTTCCATTGGTACGATTCGGCTTTGGTTTCGATATCATAACCATATACCCATGATTCATCACCAGTTATGACCCTTTTGAGTAAATCTGGCTCTTGAGCGATGACCATGCGACGGTTCTTTTGGTCAAAATTTAGCAATTTCGGAACAAACTTCGCTGACCCCATATTTTTATGGTGATTCTAAATATTAGTTATTGCAGATCTTATTATACCCACTTATTCGTTGAAAAATATCTGGCGATACAAAAAATTGTACAAATATTTCAAAGAATTAGTTCTTAGAGGAACAACAGACAAAATAAACAGGTTCGGCCATGAATTGCCCATTTCCATTTAATGGTTGTTTTCACTGATTTTTCACTGATGTTGATTGCGGTAGTGCTTTCTGGCTCGCTGATTCATATGAAGCCGACGAACCAATATCAGTCTCGCTCATTCGTTCAATAACCAGATGAGTTTTCGTAAAAACAAAAGTGGAAAATTACGACATTATTTTTTATGTTAAATGAGTACTTTCAAACTTCCATTTGGTATGTAGTCATTTTGTTGGAAAATACACAAATGAAATGGACTTAAAAGAAACAGCATATGACCCACCCTATATTAATTATTCCGAGTAGTTGTGGCTCCTTTAGCATTAAGAAGTCTTATCGTTGCTTTAGAGTATGTTATAGCCGATATTTTCCAAATGTGTTTCTCTGTTCCGCTCTTTCCGCATTTCTTTAGGAGTAATTGAATTTTCCATCAGTTTTTTAGTTTGGCTTTGCACTGGGGTCGATTGTTGGCAACTTTGCACATGGAATATCAAAAAGGGGGCTCAATTTCTGGCAACAAAATTTCCATTGTTTGTTTGCTCATGTGTTTGGATGCCTCATATGTGTTTATGTCAAGCATTAAAGTGCCTGCCTGACTACTACCCGGTTTTATTTGCATAGCACTTCACATAATACCCTCATGTACATATGCCAATACTACCCCAGCATAGTGTGGCACCCCTCATATGTGTTTGTTGCTTGTCTTTGCGGTCATTTAACTGATGTTTCTTTCTTGTTCACCCTACAATGCTCCCACCCACCCCCGTTCCCACTCATTGGATTGTTTCCGCTCATTCGGCTGCTCCTACTTTGCACACTCTTGGTTAAATCTTTTTCTTGATGTCCTGGGCCTTGATATTCCTGGCACCAGCAAATGTTGAAATCGTGCAAAAAATTAAATAAATGACCCGGTCGGTTGCCAAACTGCTGAAAGTTGTTTCTACTCGTCCTTCGTTGGGACACCCAACAACCCTTTCTCAATCATTTTATTTATGGCTTTAATGTGCTATAATTTTGCATTGATTTCAAGGCATGCCCGAGTTACCTGCGTCATTTTGATCACTGCCTTTTGACACTTCCTGGCCATTCTTCAATACAACAAATTGGCCATTTGCACACTCTCCCTTGCAAATTGGTGCTATATATGTAAGGACGAAAAAATCGTTTCATAATGCCAATTCTGTGAATATTTTTTTGAGCTTTTTGTCAATTAAGAATTTGTGCATGCTGGACACGCACACAGCAGATGAACTATGGAACATGCAAACAATGAAATGCGGTTCTTTTATGGGGTAAGGATACAGGACAACCATGGTCAGCGTCAATTTGCGTTGTCACACGTGACCTCAAATTTTTCCTCATTCATGCATATCATGAATAAAAACTTTTAATTTTCAATTGGGCATGTAACGATTTCAAAGAATCGTGGTCTAGAGTCCATAGAGCCGTTTTGTAGGCAGACGCTATAAAATGTGCGATATTGTCTGTGGCATATTGTTCCAGCACAATATCTTTGGGTAAAGGCTCTCTTTAAAGTCATCCTTCATCGCAATATGTCATATGAGCTCCGGAAGTTTGGGTTACGTCGCATCTCCATCACATGAAGATTGACAGGCAAGAGCAGCCAATAAAGTTGACAGCGTTCCAGCACGCGAACGTGACAGTTGCAAATTGAAGGCGAATGCTTTGGGCTGGCATTGGGCCGCCATCTGTTAGCCCAGCTAGTTGGCTTTCTGTCTGGGTGGCCACGTTTCGTCTAGTCAGTTGACTGGGAACTTGACTTCCAACCGGCGTCACACCGGATATCAAACAGTTTGGCAGTTTGTTTGATTCGAATGTGGGAACAGGATCTAAAACCTTTATACATAGTATGGCAAGATTAGTTATATGGCAGCCCATTTACCCAAACATACGCAAACATTTGTGTGCACACATATTGATAAACACAAATGCCCTAAGAGATTTGTTCCCAAGGACAATGCTTTTTCCTAGCAACAGCTGCTTATCGCCAACCTAGCCTGATGAGCAGAAACCCAATTCATTTTGGGTTCGAGCTGATTTCTATAACTCTGTCAAGCTTGACAACGCGCAGAACTCCTCTGCCCATGACCCTGCCTGGCAAATGCGCAATTCAAGTTTCTAATCGAAGCAAATTGAATCCCGTGTCCTTTGACGCGATAAGCCCACACGGCCGCTGGCGACCCTCAGTCCAGCGTGTTGCATGCACCACAAATGTCCAAACAAAGCTAACAAGAAAGTGCTTGTCAGACCGGGAGAACGTTACCCTTTTAAAAGGTGGCATAAATCAGATACGGTAAGAGGTAGTAGGGCCGGTTGTCGGTCATCAAATAATCATGTTTAAAATTTTTATTTTTCAGAAATTGATTTTTAACATTAGCATTTCAACTGGATTGATGTACAATGCAATTGGGAAAACATTTTACAGCTCTTTTTTTAGTAAAATAAATATTTTAGTAAGAAAAGCTACTCTCTCTAATGATACTTATCGAGTTCATCAAATCTTTTCTTTATTTGTTTACCTTTTGCCCCTTTTATATTTTCCATAAAGTTTACATTTTATGTCACTTTATAAAAACTGATCAACAAAAAACACACACATCTGTGATGCATCCTATAACCCGGACCTTGTACCTTTAGATTATCATTAATTGTTTCGATTTCTTTAGATGCCTGTAGAAAACACTTGGATCAGTTTTTCGCTTATTAAATAACAAGTTCAGTACATATGGAACTATGATGTTAGCCCAAAAATGGTACGATTAATACGGCACATATTATACTTGAAAAAGATTGTTTCGAATATAAGAAAAAATTGGTTGCTTTTGGGTAAAATTTGTAACCGTGCTTTTTCGAATACCTAATATTTATAAATTCACCTGAGCTTATTTGTACTCCTTGAATAAAAAAATAAATTAATATTTAATATTATTTTTATCTTTGTCAAATTTTGTTCCGTTCTATATCCTTAATAACTTTAAAGACCCAGATCAATTAATTGCAACGGAATGACAAGTTTTTAGAAGCACTAATTTGTTTTCTATCTAAACTTTCAAACGCTTGCTTAACAAATGAATGTACACCTTATTCTGTTTTTATAAATATCGTGATCTGTTCCACAAAAAAACTATGCAAAAAGTACCTTGTTTAAAAAGACATGAAGTAAATCCTTAAGCTGCTAGGACTGCAGAAAATATATTATGCATGTTTTTAATAGAAAAAAGATATCATGCAAAACCGTACCAATATGCCACGGGGGCAGTGCCACGCCGCCTACCCACGAATACAAAATTTTGGTGTTGGACTTAGAACAAGTTCCCTTACGAACCCTTTCAGTTTTATTCATTTTATTCCAGCAGACGTCTTTTTGATCCTTTGTTTACTGTAATATTTCAAAACTGTGTAAACACCAAAACGCACTGCAAAATTTCTTTACTATTTTTTCCCGCATCATTCTATATAACAAGTTAGTCCCGACACAGACCCTCTTTTATTACCTATCCGCAAGAGCAAACAATTTTAAAATCCGTTGGAGATTTCGGGATAGTTCGTAGTTCTGGGTTAAACAAACTTGGTCTTCCTTTGTCTTTCCTCTAGTATACAAACTCTGTTTGACAGATGGAGGATAAAGCTGCTATAAAAAAATTAAAGAAGCGTCTATCGCACCCTTACATTTTTTTGAACGAAATTATGATGCCTTTAAAACTTTACTGTAGGGTATACAAATTATGTGCGTATGACCAAGATAGCGTCGAGTAAAACCTTACAAGTTTCAGTACAATGTATTCGGCAAGAAATAATAAATCTATGGGAGTTATTTTCAAAATTTAACGAACTGCTGCTTTTTTTTTTATTGTACTTTCATATAAATTTAATCAATACAATCTTAAAAGAAACAAATTAAAATAATAATAAAAACTTTTGTAAAAAGATTCAAACAGCAAAATCGGTATGTAATGGAGAGACTGAAAATATACTTAACATAGTTCAGTAAGGAATTGAGATCATACTCCAATTTCATTTTTTGTTACTGAAATGGTAAAAATTCTCTATTTAGAGTTTTAGTTCAAAAAAAAAATGTTGGAAGCTCATTTAAATTATTCCCAATATATTGGTGAACTTGATTTACATAAAATAATAATTCATTTATTTTAATACCTATAAATAAGTTATGCGCCGTTGGTTTTTTATAAACAAAAGTTTTGGTATGAGAACAGATACTCTGCGTCTTCCATAGTCACCACAATAATTTGTAACTCCGGGTCTCGCACCCACGTTGAGGAAAATTAATTTACGAGGTGAAACTTATTTGCGAAATCCTTTTTCGCTTGTCTGCAGTCCATTGAAGCGTTTAAATTGCTGTCAACAAAAGGCAAACAAATAAATAAACGACAGCCCTGGGTTCAAACAACTGGAGTGGGCGTCCAAATGGGTGCAGAAAACAAATGTGTTTACAAATTCCAAGCCAGCAAAACAACTTCCTTGACAATGCCATGCAAACTTGGGCCAAGTTAAATGATAAATACTAGGCTGCAGCGGGTACACCCCAAACTATTGATTCTTAAGTATTTTTTGTTTATGGATACTTTGGATTTAAATCCTTTCCGTCGTCACATTTTTTGATGATATATTAATTACACAGTACTACAAAATCAAAAAAAATCAAAATACTTTTCAAGTGACCTAGTGTACGTTGCAGGTCTTGACGAGTAGATCACGATAATGTGTTTCAAAATTGTCTAACACCCCGAAATTCTCAAGTTATTGCTTAAAACCCGTTTTTCGTGTACTGCGATCACTCCAACAATCACAACGTCGTCATTTTTCAACCGATTTTCAATTGCTTTACGGTTTTGGAAAGAAGAAGATTCAAGCTTAAAGATGATATACATTTGTCTATACTTCATACAAAACAACTACGAGATTTTGCAAAAGTTATCTAAGACTTACACTTTTTTTCCCCGTTTTTCACACTTTGACGTCTTTTTTATGTAACATTTTAATAAAACACCTTTACTTTTTTACATTTGATCTTGAAGAAATATTAATGTCAAGTAAAAAAAATCACGGTTTATCAAAATCGGACGATAAATGTTTAAGTTACGACGCTTATTGTAAACAAGAAAATTAAACTTCCATCAACAAAAAAAAAGTTTTAGATGGATAATGCGTTTGTTCATGAAGATATCATAACCAAATTTGGTATTTAAAAGATTTTTATAGTTTCCAAGCACTGTACCAAATTTGATCAAAATCGGTTGACTATATTGTATAGCTCCCATAGGACCGATCGGCCAAAATAACTTTTTTGAAGGAAGATTAGCTTTATTTTTGTTTTTAATAAAGATATAGTAACCAGATTTGGCGTTTGGAAGTTTTTTAGAGCACTTAAGCAATGTGCCAAATTTCAACAAAATCGGTTGACTATATCATTAAGGTCCCATAGGACCGATCTCCAAAAAAATCGATTTTTAGATGGATAATTCGTTTGTTCATGAAGATATCGTAACCAAAAATGGTATAATGCTTAAGAATTATAAAAAACTTACAATTGGCAAATTTGGTCCCAATATTTTAACAAACAAACGAAATACAACAAATTTTGTTCAAAAAATCGTTTTTTATAATATATATCTTCACCTAATATAGATATCTCCATGAACAAACGAATTATCCATCTAAAACTTATTTTTTTGTCGATGGAAGCTTAATTTTCTTGTTTACAATAAGCGTCGTAACTTAAACATTTATCGTCCGATTTTGATAAACCGTGATTTTTTTTACTTGACATTAATATTTCTTCAAGATCAAATGTAAAAAAGTAAAGGTGTTTTATTAAAATGTTACATAAAAAAGACGTCAAAGTGTGAAAAACGGGGAAAAAAAGTGTAAGTCTTAGATAACTTTTGCAAAATCTCGTAGTTGTTTTGTATGAAGTATAGACTAATGTATATCATCTTTAAGCTTGAATCTTCTTCTTTCCAAAACCGTAAAGCAATTGAAAATCGGTTGAAAAATGACGACGTTGTGATTGTTGGAGTGATCGCAGTACACGAAAAACGGGTTTTAAGCAATAACTTGAGAATTTCGGGGTGTTAGACAATTTTGAAACACATTATCGTGATCTACTCGTCAAGACCTACAACGTACACTAGGTTACTTGAAAAGTGCTAAATCACTGTAGTGCAGTGTTATTATTTGCTTATAAGTTATGTCACTTTATATGCTTATCCAAACTAAGAACTTTTACTAGTGAAGTGAAGCCAAGCAATATAGAAATGGCCAGCAAAGGTCCTTTGCTCTATATTTAAACAGTGTTTATATACGAGTATGTAATAAATTTAAAGCCCGCCAAAAGAGCAACAGATACTCCGGCTAATCCATCTGCACTCTGTGGACATACGCTTCGAATTCTCATATTCATTTGCACATTGGCCACACAAATTGGCAGTCGTCCTCAGGACAATTGAGTGGTTGCAGCACATAATCGCTTGTTGATCCCTTATAAACACAGTTGACAGGCACAACGTGTCCTCGACAGCCTTACCACGGAGCTGACGAACTAGGTATGTGACCAAGGTGAGTTGAGGGTGGTAGATGCGGGTAAATGAAAGTATAATTCCTTTCTGCTGTCGGTCGTTACAGCAGCTGTTTGGATTTGTGAGCTCCGAACCGGCTCAATGTGACATAATCAAATCAATAATTTATGAGTCCACTTCACTTTAAGCAGCTTTTCTTCGCCTGCACTCATCCGGAGCATGGCGAAAAGTTTTGAAAGGGAAAAGCTATTGAAAAAAGATACAGAAACTGAAACTGATATCAATTAAGTGGAAAGTGATAAGTTGGCCGTCGTCGCCTGGGACCGGCAGTTTGTTGCTTGCGACCTATCTTATCCGTCAACTTTTTTGACTTTTCCGCAGACTGAGGTAAGGAAAAAGAAACTACGCGCAGACTCGGTTCGCTGTGGAAGTCATTCGACTGTGTGGATGATATTGCTTATGGCTAATGCGGCGCGTGCTCGAAGCAGCAAAGCGTGCAATATGTGGGGAGTACCCAATGAGCCTTTGTTGACAGCAACCACCAGGCAGCTAAAGAAACAATATATTCCAAGGGTCACAATTACCAGTAAGCTGCCGCATTTCACATACACAAAACAGGGGAAATAATTCCAGTCAAGAAATAAAACACAGTGATCCAAAGGACAAAAATCATAAGAGCACGCTGCTCCGGAACTGTCTCTGACGCGAGTAGTAGTTATTATTTCACTTTGGGTTGCTACAATTCTGAGAGCCCGCAGCAGGAGCCACTATATATAGAATAAACTGGGCTGGTAAAACACACGAGGGTCTACCATTACAATACCGTCCGAACAAACCAGTTCAACTGTAGTCAGTGTCGTTGGTGCTTCGGCATTTCATAAGTTAAGTCCATTAGGAAAGTTTTGGTTGCTTGCCAAAATGTGCATACACATTTTTAGTCGTCAATTGACTTAATTTTGAGAAATCAGTTTTGCAATTTTGCTACTTGGAACAAGCTTAGCTGAAAATTTTGCATTGCAAACTAAAATCCATTCCCATCGGGCGCAGGCATCACTTTATGCAAAACTCAACAAAACAACACCAAATCAAATCGTCAGAAATTGTTAATTTTTTGATACGCTTATTAGGGAGAAAATACAATTAAAATATTCCAGTGGTGGGCACAAAAATATAGTCTTTCCTACTCAAATGACCACTTTACCTATCCGTGGTATACTCTGCTGAGGCGTACGAAGCTCTGTCAAGGGGGCAGATGCGGCCAGAAGTAACGATTTACAATGACTACTGTTGGCTTGAAATTCAGGCTTAGTTTCCGATTTTGGAACGGTAAAGACACTCCTAAAACAAACTATCGTTTCTGGCCCTCTCAAAAGTCAGATCTCGTTCACAAGATGATCTTGCACTGATTTATCGCGGTAAGATCATAAGCTGGGGTTGGAATCCTACCGTCTAACGAAACTGAAAAGATACAAAAATAGAGTGATAATAGCTAGATTCCCACCCCGTGCAAGGAATCTGACTTGTATTCACTATAACGCATAGTTGGAGAGTTCACTAGTTTCGACTAATCGAAGAGATATTAAACTAATTTTGGGCGCTGATAAGCCCCGCCAACACAAATTTTGAAAGAATAATGCACAAACATTGATTTGTCAGGAAATTTGTAAATGCTGAAACTCTCTACCTAGCATTCGACTTTTTCTTTATTTTATCATAACAAAATACATCTCAGGCATTAATTATGCGTCATCCGCTATATGGGCACATCGATTTCCAACAATATAAGACATTAGGACACCCAATTTTGAAAATAATCTTTTTTCAGCTCAAAGGTCTAAAATATATTTATCTTGACAGAACTTCTCGTCATAGCGAATCAATGCTATAAATTTATGTGCCAGAAATTAAAAAATCAGACAAACTTCACCCTCTTGCTCCTTGGTAACGCTAAAGTATTTTGACAGTTCTGGTTTGGACCATCTTTACAAAAGCATCTTTACAAAAACGACCAACTTAACTCCAAATTTGGTAATCAAGCTTACATTGCGCCACCGAAAATCAAAATTTTAAGGTTAGTTTCCTTTGCCAAAGATTAGGGCAGGTGTCAAATCTTAGATTTATGTCTATGACCCTCAAACCAAACAACCATCAATAGTATTCATCTGTATCCAACATGGTCTCACTGTTTGGTCTGAAGTGGCACCGCCAAAGCCAAATTATTATTATCACGATATTTCGTAATCGCACGCATCGACTCAGAAAATTACGTTTTTTAGCGACTCTGAATAGGTATGATCATCGGCTGCGGTACAGTCCTGTTTTAGCTCCCAAATTGCATGTTCAGTGCAATTGGCTTGAGAGCATAAAAAAGTCCATTGATGTTCCGATTTATACTTTTAGGCGCAAAATATAAAAAGTCGCAAAATATAAAAAGTCGCCCGAGTATAATATCTTATGCAGCCTCACGAAAGTCTGTTTTCTCCCACACTTCCCGGCGTATTTGTCATTTTGTAAGCTTTCGTTTATGTAAAAAAAAAAATAATAATTTTCAACTGGAAAAATGTGGACCTAACAGCTACATATTTAATATTTTATTTATTATACAATATATAATATAATTTTTAAATAAGAATATGCTTCTCCATAATTTCTCCAAACAAAACACCCTTACATAAATATAATTAAAGGCGGTCCATTCAAAGTGAGACTTGACCGTAATTACTTCTCTACATATATAATTTATTTTTAATTGCAAAATATGTTTAAATCAAGGAGGATGTTTAGCTGCCTGCAGATTAAACGGATGCATTGCCTTCGGCAAGGCTCATACCTGAACACCCGCAGTTTTACATCTCCTTCCATCACAATGCAAACTTTTTTTTTCGACTACAAAGTACTCCAGCCTCTCTCACTTCTGCTCTGCTTTATTCTATATATATTTTTTTTTCAGTTGTCTAGGCCATGGACGTACGGAGCACAAATTTACTGGTAGTGTAGACCCTTTTGTGGTTAGTAATCTCCTCGGGCAGGAGCAATTGCAAAAGATAAAGCGGATTTGATTGTCCTTTTTGATGCTTGCCATGCTTATTTTATGTTCCTCTATAATACTAAGTTTGGTCAAGGGTATATCAGAATTGGAAAATGTATATTGTAAAAATACTTTAAAAAAACTTGTTCTTTATCAAATCTTATTTTTTAATTGACCCATCCCACTGCACAGTATTTTATATATTATAACTGATTCAGATTTGCGATAGGGCTTGCTTTAAGGTGTTGGCGGGATAGAAGAGTAATAGGTTACCCCACACAAATATTTATTATAATTAGGGTATACAAAGAATTAACATATTACAAGTTTTAACAGGTGTAGTACTATTTAGTGCACCTATTTACGCATGTGGTAAAAAATGTACTACGCCTGTTAAAACTTGTTATAAGTGGATGGGTTAAAAAAAAATTATTTGTTTTCAAGAGGGTGTGAAGATGCACTCTAATTCTATCTAGTACTTCAAAAAAACCTTTGAGTACGAATTTGGTTGCGTCATCTTCGTAAACAGCAAATAATGCTCAGATAACTTTTATTTTCGAATGATCGGTCCCATGAAGACCACACCATATATAATATAATTTCCATTAAATTTTTCGTGGCGCTTGAGAAAATTTAAAAACTCCCAAACTCTAAATTTTGTTGCATAAAAGTGTTTTGTTTTTTTTGAATTGCTGTATAATATAATGTACCGATGGGAGCTATTCAACGTAACACCGATATCGCTAAAATAAAAAATCGTTATCTTTCATGATATACTAGTTAGGGGCTCTAGCCCTTATCATCGCTGAGATTTAGGTTTCATACGAAATTTCCCCAATATAAATAAGCCCATTGTACCTTATGGCACAGGGTATAAAAAGTTTAAGGTTTATGGATATTTGCTTCCCAATTTAAGCAAAGAAGTGTAAATATATCGAATTGCTTTTATACTGACGCTATTATAATGGTGTTAATGGGATCAAACAGAAAGCCAACATCTGGAATTTTAAAGATGCGTTCATGGCTGGAATAGGCTAATGAGTAGCTAACCAAAAGAAGCATGAACCAAGATCTGCAATTCTTCAGCCTTAAAAAACGTTCATCATACGTCTCGGTGCACTATTTAAGGTTTGGCAAGCTCAGCTGCACCAAACGCAAGAGCAAATCTTCAGTGGAAGGTCGAATGGAATGTGGTAAAGCATGGAAGGATGTAGCTTGGAGAAAAAATGTTGTGCTGGTTGGCTTTTGGCTACTTGCATGGAGCTACTATTCTCCCTATACTAGAATACAGAATCAACAACAAACAAAACCAGGAGCACACAACAACTGAGACTGCGGAAAGTTTAACAAGCAGAAGGACCAAAGCAAATGCCGCCCCAAGGAAGACAAATACCAGCACTTGGGCCGGGGTCCCATTTACTTACTCGACTTGGCCTGCAGCGACCGCAACGCCTTTTGCTGCAACTTGTGGCAAGTTTGGTAGTCTTCTGAATGCCACACTATAAATATAACATTAATTTTTATGATTTTATATTTAGCTACGCATCAGTAAACACCAAAAACACAGATACACGCACGCACACACACACACACACACAAACACACATATATCTATAAGGACGCAGTTAGATAAAGCTACTATTGAATGACGTTTATGAGCTATATAGCTTGCTGTTGCTGTCGCTGTCGACGTAGACGTCAGCAGCGCGTATCCTTTTGTGCCGTATTCGTGCTTCTGGCCAACATTGCCCCGTCTGTCACGTGGCTTAACAGCAGCATCCACACTGTTAACAGAACGCTGTTACTATTAGTGGCGTCGCTGCGTTTCTTTCTGCTGCTGCGCTGCCAGCACCCATTGTCATTCTGCCTCATGTGAAATTTAGGATTACTTCTTGGCCGACGTTTCATTCATTCATTCGCTGTTTACATTTCGTTAGTGCCAAGCACCGTGTGTGCAGTCTTTGTCTTGTAGAGAGTAAGAGACAGAGAGAGAGCGCGATCCGACTTGATCCTTTTGAGGATCTAATATCGGTTGTGTGTCAGGACACTTGAAAAGCCGCCATATAGTGAATTTAATCAATCAAATACAAAGTTAAGAACAAAAAAGTAATTTGTTTGAAAAATTGTTGAAAAAATAAATCAAAGCAAACAAATAACATACTAAAAATGATTAAACAAATTGTGATAGTTACAACAAATTTCAACCACTCAATAGCTAAGGCCTGTGACTATCCAGCCAATCAATAGAGCAGCTGCCAAATTCAAGCCCCACTTAGTTGGTTTATCTGCGTCAAGACCACTTAACCAATTTACGTATCAACGCAACTTCAACTCACGTAGAACCCAAACCCATCGACATTTGCAGACTGTTAAGTGCAGCGCATTCATTCCGATTAGATGCGATTCCATTGCGATTTTTAACGCCTGCAATTAGAAATGCACTCCTGCTGTTGTCACTTCCACTAAATCCACACCCCGAGTGATGCTTGACAAATGATTTACGTTGATAAATCATAAATTATGAAATTCAAGTGGCCACCGCCATATGCAGCATCGATGACAATTTGATGATGATGATGTGGATGATGCTGAGAGTCTTTGATGAGTTGATAATAATAATAATGCTGTACTATCCACTATTCCGACCTTTTGTCTATCTATTCACATATAGTACATCTCGTCCACCTGCGTGGGGCAGCTGCAACTTCGTCAGTTATTATCGTCAGAGCTCTTATCGACATATTAAAATTTCGCACCTTTTAATTCCAATTTGCTAGAAATGTTCAGTTGGCGTCGGTCACTGATGCGTGTAACACCTAAAACTTTCGTCTGTTCGCAAAAAGTATTCAAGATAAGTGAAGGATTGTAATTTTGGGGTTTTACCGTATCGTTTTAATTTAATTTTGACCGATAAGAGTCGGAACGGAAGTCGCGTGCTGCTTTGAATATTGTCAAGTAGATAGCTTCAATTGTACCTGCTATCTGTACAATGTATTTAAGTGATTTTTATGTGCTTAAATTATTTTTTATAGTGTTTTGCTCTATATGGATTAATCAAGGTTGGTGGTAGCTGAGGTTATTAACCGAAGATATTAGAAAATAACACTTTTAAATTGAAAACATTTATGTAACATCTATCTAGTGAGTTTCCTTGTTCTTATCCTTCTATGCAGTCGGTTTTCTTTCATAAATCGCTAAGCATTCATAAACAAATCGCCTCATCGAAAGAAACACTCTTAACAATTTTTACAAGAGTACTCTCTGATAAAACGATCTGTAGAAATTTAAGAGCAATCTCATAGATACTTGTACTTGACGAGACAAGACAACTTCGTATTCATTCGTACATTTGACTTGTTGGCGAATTCTTGGCACACCGATGAGCAGGCCCCCAAGAGATAAACACGAGTATGCATTGCCCGAAAGAGAGCGATCATTTTTCCGTGAGCTTGGTCAGTTTTATAATGTGGTTCAAATGCAGTCGCAAATTGTCAAGACCAATCCAGTTGTAAAACGCGCGTTGAACAAGACAGTAAATTTTTTACGACGATCTTTTAGCCTTGTTAACAACAAGCAGTTCAAATCGAAATGTATGAATAGATTCAAGATATAGATAGAATGGCTTATTTGTTATTAAAAATAAAAAATAAAAAAAGATTGCTATTAAATAGTTGAATGCAGCTAGAGCACGTGTCAAAACAAGTTGTTACCTTGGAATTGTGTCGATATGATAAGCGTGCGACGGAGCTAGAACCAAGAAATAATTAGTCTGAATTTTGATCACACAAAATACTCATGCAAAATGTGCCGCGTGCCAAAAATACATTTCTACATATCTATAAATACAAAAAGAAATCTTTCAATTTATAAATGTCATTTAAGATTTTATTCCAACGACCGACGGCGACGGCGACGTCGACTCATAGACTGTTCGTCCGTATTCGGGTTTAAATGATAACAGCAACGTCCACAGATTTAATAATAATAAAATGGCAATAGTTTGATTAACTTCAATGTGCTTGTGTGAGTTTTAGCTTATTTTTTGTTGTTATTTTGTTTTTTAATTTGTAGAGCGTCGCGTGTCTGTCTACGTATGCGTACATCGTACGATTTTAACCAGTTTTGCGGCTTTTTCGGTCATCTCTCGGCGCGCACTCTTCTTGGCGGCGCTCTTTGAATTTTTTTACTGTTGCGATTTTAAATTTTAGAGAATTTTTGGCAAGAATTTTATTGTTGATTCTTCTTTTGAATAAGATGTTTATAAGATATTTCAAGTGTTTATTTTTAAGCTGACGCCCAACTGATTAGATAATTTAAATGGATTTCGCGCTTCCTGGCAAATACGCAAATAATTAACCAAAAATGTATTTTTCTATTATTGTGCAGCATAAGAAATAAACTTAAAAGATACAGAGACAAAGACTAACTATATAGTAGATATAAAAGTGTAAAACTGTTGAAATCAAGCGAAAAGTGTGAATAGACAGCTCAAAGACCATACAATGGCCATAGAGTTTAACTCTAAAATCTTTGCAAGTGATAACACAGCAACAACAACAACAGCAACAACTAAAGCAAGAGCAACAAAAACAACAAGAAGCAGCACCAAAAGCTGCTCAGGTGGCAGCAAAAAAAACCAAAGCCAATTGAAACAGCTGTTTCGTTGCACTTGCGCGAATGCTTATTTCGTATTGATCACCATTATGTTGACCCTGAGCAAATGCTGCAGTACCACGCCCCTCAGCCCCCTCAGCACGCAAAACAACAGCAGTGACAATAGCAACAACAATAACAATCACACCAACACGCACATCATCAATGCAACAATGTTGCCAGGCGCAACTCTAGCCAAACTGATCGATGGCAAAGGTTTCCTTAGCATGGGATTCCAATTTCTCAATGTTTCCGGCAAAATTGGCACACCGTTGGGCATAGGTGAGCAAAACATAAAAATATGTATACCAAAAAAAGAAGTAAAGAAAATGGATTGGAAAGTCGCCCACAATGTTGTCAAGTGCTCTTGCAGCTGTAGCCAACGTTCATCCATAGATCGTAGCCATTTCCTTAATTTTGTTTATTGATTTCCGCAATTTGCAGTTAATTTTCGGCCATCATATCTTTAGATAACGATTTGCAAGCGCCTAACCAATTTTGGATTATCAGTCTTATTCATTGTTAGATTTTTGTTTCACTTTTTCGCCTGTCGCTGAAATCTTATCGAATGCCGAAGGCCCACAAAACAATTAAAATGGAATGCAGTCAAGACAGTGTAATACCCTGAATTTTTTTTTTTGTTAAAATGTTATTCCTGCATTGCCTTGTAAGAACTTTCCTATTGGATTTTTATTTTTTTTTTCAAGAAAGGTGTTAAATTTTAACTAATTTTGATGAATATTGAAATTTACGTCAAAGAAAGTATTTGGGGTAAATTTCAAGTGGATATTTTGAGGGGTGTAGGAGATCTGCATCGATAAAATTTGTATTTGGTTTTTATTATTAGAGCCGCATGAATTAGCTTTCCAAAAATTGTCACTCTAGGTTACCATAATTACAAAGAGTAAAATATTCATGGAGTTTACAGGCAGGAAGAAGTGAAATTAGTATTAGTATTTCGATTTTGCTCAATTTTTCCACACAGATACATGTTTCAGATGAAAATATTAAACGGTGTGCCTAAAAACGGGGAAGATATCGATATGATTCAAAAACTTCATCTTCTGAGCAAATATTCGCATCAGCTGATAAAGAATCTTACCTTTATGATGATGTTATGTCTCCTTACATACATTGCGCAAATCTAATATACCATTTGTACCTATAGGTATAGGGTATAGTAAAAAAGTGCTGCAAGCTTTATAAGTAACGAGGCTTTCCTAAAACCCTAACATGTTGGTAAAGTCTTTTGAGGTTATGTCACAACGCAGCCCTGCTGGATGTTTTGAACCTTGGACCCCAAAACATATAGTAAATATTTCTATATTTTCTAAAATAACCTTAAAAATATAGCGTTTTATGAGGGTTTTTAAGGCTATGTCAGAACCGTTGAGTATTTCGGTCTTTTAAACCTTTGATTCGAATTAAGTGTTCCATGGAAAGTTAACTTCAACGGCTTTCTTCTGTTTTGTTGTACAATTTAAAATATTGTATTTAAATTTATTTAGTGCGTATATCTTTTTAGATATTTTGCGAAAGGAAAAATTTTCTTTTTTCTTAAATTGCAACTTTGTACTTTGTCCAACGCCTTTTGGACTTTGTTCAAAGTAAACAAAACGTAAATGGTCTATATACAAGTTAATACATATAGTAAAAATAAAAACAAATTCAAATGGCGCATTTAGAATTTTTTAAATGTCATGCGTATGCAAAGGCTAAAATATATAAAAATATACATATATCATAAATTTATCTACGTATGCATATAGAGATATGTATGTACATCTGAAGTATATTCGAAACGCTTAAAATTCTTTTTAGGATTAACAATCGTTCTTATAATCATATATGTACAGGCCCGTCGAGAGGGGATCGGAGACTTTTTCCCCGAGCTCTCGGAGGGGCCCGGACTCGAGAGTCATTACATTGTAGTTTTATAAAATGCATTATTATGATTTTATCTAATTATCAGTTCTCTCAGAAATCCTTTTTATAATTTTTATGTTATGATCTCACACTTTGCAATAAATAAGATTTCCCCCGGGGCCCGAATATTCTCTACGCCCCTGTATATGTATGTATGTATCTCATTAAGATGATCATTTTAAAAAGACAAGCCCCTTTTTGTAAAAGTTTACTTATCTCTTTCTCAGCTGTAAAAGATGAGAGACATTTTAAATTTCGTTTTTGTTAATTTTGTTATACTCGTATTATGTACTTGTTATGCACATACTCGTAAATACTATAAACTATAGTATATAAGTATTAAAGAATTGTTGTTGTTATCGTTCGTCCGTTCTTTTCCCAATGGCTGTCACATAAATTTAGAATCTTATCCACGAGACAAGGTCGCAAATAAGATGAAAAAAAACAAATGTTTTTGCTTTTTCTTTTATAGTTTCAGTTCATTTAATTTTCTAGACAATTTATTTAAATTTTATTTATTTTTGCTTCCACATCCCAACAATTTCCAAGCCTGTGAAACTAGTTTTAGCTGTAATTGAACTATGTATATATACATATATACTATATGTAAATAAATGTATATAGAAACAACAACAAAAAGATACACTGCAAGTTGTGGGCGTGTTTTTAATGCAGCTTACTTAAATATTATATAGGAAAAATAATTAATATGACTCAGACTCCTTTAATTGTTTTGTTATTGTTTTTCACTGAAATTGGCAAAGAAATATGTTTGGATTTCTCAGTATTACATTAAAGGGCGTGACTGGGTTGCCATTGATTTGTTTACATCTTTTATCTAGATCTCGCCACACTGGTTTGCTAGTCGAATTGCGCACTTTTCGTTCTACAAACATAAGCTATCGTTGGAATAAACAAAAATCACATGTTATGTCACTATAAATATACAAATACTCATAATAATTCTATTTGACAACTGACAATTATCACAGAAATTCATTGGCATTGGCATTGGCATTGAACTTGAATTCATATTCAGTCATTCTCGCTGCTTATCAAATATTTACTAGCTAGCCAAGCCTCAATCCACAATAGACGCTAAATGAGTTACCACAGATTAAAATAAATTTTCCTAGCACTCAAACACTATCGATAATTATTTTAATGTTTGCTAAGCTTTTCTTTTATTTGTTTATAGCGATGGCTTTATCTGAAAAAATCAGATTAATACAGCGTTTGAAAAGTGTGCCTGAACTCAGAAGAACCAAGACTCTCGAGAGTTATTGTTAGTATTGATTATACAATTGAAAGCTTAAATTAAAAATTTAAAATAAACCAATCAAGCTGCGAGGCGAGATAAGTAAGAAAAGATGAAGGAGTTGAAGTATTATTGGGATGCGATATCTCAAGTTATGATAAACGGAAAACTCTTGTTGGGTATCGAGCCTAAATACAAATATTGATACGATTATGCTTATAATTATAATTAATGAACTAATCGATATGAATAGAACTAGAAATCCTTTTCTTTTTGCATACACTTTCGATTTGTACAAACTTGTATATCCTCAATAACTTACTCGTGCATCGGTAGAGAACTTAAAATCATTTCCGATTTCGGTGACTTTGGATTATTACCAAATTTGGCAAAGTTTTTATTGACAAAAGTGTTTACTTGCGAAATTTAAAAAATTTTTCACCAACTCTTGGTTTTTCTGTAATATTTAAATATGAAAAACAAAGTAAGCACAAAAACTCGATGAGGTGACCAATGTCGAATGGGCTAGTGGAGAAATCGATACTAAGAGAAAGGAACCGCATTAAAAGCTATTATTTAAAAGCTTATAGAATTTTCAAACCCCTGATAAGAATAGTGCCTTTGAATTTGATAAAGAAAATTGAATTCTTCATTATAAACAGAATTAAACTCCTTGTAAAAAGGAAAACTTTTATTCGTGAAACCACATGTTCGATATTCCCAATTTCACAAAAAATAAATTTGTGTGTGGTTTGAAAGCAATTACTTTGCTGCAAGTACTTTCATAAAACTCAAAAGCTTACGCCATTTAAACTGAATTAATTTGTGATATTCTTGAATTATATTTATGGTAAAATTGAGTTAGATATTTATTGATAATCATTTTTAATTATTGATTATCTAAATTAACCCGAAATAAAGCAAACACAACTCAAAAATATGGTTCATGTCTTGAATAAACAAATTTCTCTTGTACCAAGATTAGCATAGTCGGAGTGAATTTCAATCGAAAACAAAGAGTTAGGTTAATTGGTGTGACAGAAAAAATGGGAGCACGCAAAAATGAAAATGAAAAAAAATTTATTCGATTTGTTTTGTGTTTTCTGGAACACGGCTTATTGACCAAATCCTTCCAATATTCATCTGAATATTAAGTCAAGATTGTTAAATTGTGGCTAAGTGTGTAAGTGTATGGTAAAAATATTGCTCGGTTTTCTTAATTTTTGACACTAAGCGCTGCCAAGGATATCAGGATATCAAAATAATTCATCAAAATTAATCTGTCAAAAGATAAGAAGCATTCGTTGATTATGTTTTGTGTCTAGCCCTTATTCTGACATAACATCTTCTACCTGTTACATTCATTGAACAAATAATCTCTTGACCCTTTGGGTATAAAAAGAGGGAGTGTTACAGCCGGGGATTCCCGACCCCGAAATCTTTTTACTTTACACTACATATATTTTGGCACAAAGTGCCACGATAAATATATGTAAAAAGTTATAATATTTTTTTAATAAGCCAAATAAGTTGGAAATAGAACTTTTGCTAACAAGTTTAGAGAGCACACTCTCCATAGTTTTTAAAGTTTTAAATGAAAAACACGTTTTTAGCACTAAGGGAGCAAATAAGCTTACTCTTCTTGTATTTTAATTATGATGCCCTTAGCTTTTTAGTAAGTTCAGTTTTGATTCGAAAAAGCTTAGGTAAATAGCAAATACCATAATTTCGAATAAATTTATTATTAAAAAAAAAACGTCTTTCATGTTTTTTAATCAATATTTATACCCTGTACCGGTACCGTATGGTACAAAGAGTATAATAAGTTTGTGCAAGCCGAAAATATATGTATCATATAGAAGAAGTCGTCGGAGACACCCCAAAGTTACCTAAAATCTTATCAGGATGATTAGAGAAATCGATATAGATCCCATATTATTACATAGCAGACAAGTTTATTTTTTAGAGCATTAAGGCAATAAAACAAATTTGAACAAAATCGGTTGACCATATCGTATAGCTCCCACAGCGCCGATCTTCCAAAAAATCGGTTTTTGAACTAAATGTGTTCATGTGTGTGTGAAATTTGTAAGTTTTTTATAGATCCTAAGCACTTTAATGTAATACTGAGAAATAGAAACATATTTCTTTGCCAATTTCAGTGAAAAACAATAACAAAACAATTAAAGGAGTCTGAGTCATATTAATTATTTTTCTTATATAATATTTAAGTAAGCTGCAATAAAAACACGCCCACAACTTGCAGTGTATCTTTTTATTGTTGTTTATATATAAATCAAAATCGGTTGACTATATCATATAGCTCACATAGGAACGATCGGTCAAAAAAATTCTGCTGTTTTTGGTTTTTTATGAAGGAACCTAATTTGGCAATAAAATGTCTCTGATGTTTTTAAACAATATACCGGATTTTATTGAAAGCTTTTGGTACAGGGTATCCCAAAGTCGTCCGCGTTCGACTTTACGTACGCTACTATTTTTTTTTTTTTGCTATTTTAATTTTTGATGAGGAAGGTCATGTTAATGTTTCGTCACGTTAATGTTTCACTTGATAGTACTATCTCCTCGCATTAGCCTAATCTTGTGGCCACTTCAAAGTTAGATTCCAACAACTGATTGGAATAAGACCATTTGCATTGTGTCCGCCGTTGTTATTGTTACTAAACAAATCAGACAGATCCCAAAAGCATCGATGTTGTCGATGGCTTATTTTAATTGATTTGACCTTATTGATTGACACTTAAAGTTCAATTACGACAATTATGAAAAACGTTTCGTATGTTTATATTAAAGCATATGCAGAGTCTTGATTGATCGCTAAATTGTAGGTTCTATACAATGCAACGGGTTAGAGTTAAGGGATGGGTAGCCTAGTGAACAAGTGGAGCTCTAAAGCAGCTGTCAACTGCACTAGCAGCTTTTGGGGCAACCCTTTTCAAATTGACATCCCATACTCGAGTGTTTACCCAGTGCACGACATTGGCAATCCATAACTTTATTTTTTTTTTTTTTTGTTCGCCTGTCACAATTTCTATTATCCCTTGGCGTTGTTGACATTCTCTGCGAGGACTTTCATTTCACTCCGGCTTGTTTTATTTCTATTAAAATTTATCAAATAAGGACTGTTGTTCTGTTGGTGCATGGACCAAGGCGCTCAAGCATATGCATACATACTTGTACATACGTTATATACAATGTAAATACTTATATGTACATGCATGCCGGATTCGGCAGCACAGAAAAGATCCAAGTGAATCGATGTGTAGCCATCTGGGTCTTTAAGAATGTCAAGCGACATTGGTGAGGCCAAGAGGACAAAGTTTGTTTTTGTATTGCCACCATTTTGTTTGTGTCTTATTTCAAGCTTTCTTGTTGATTAAAAGTCCCCATCAGTGAAGCTGTCGCAGCATGTTGGATGCTTGGATGCCATGCCAAGACAGATCTCTTTCTTTTTTCATACTGAATTTTTTCATGATTCGCACGCAAATCGTATTGTACATATGTGTGGTGTGTGTGTGGGTGTGTGAGTGGGTGTGTGGGTGTGTGAGTGTTTATATGCTTTTGATTGTTTTGAAGTTTGGTAGCCCTAATCAATTTGAGCTTTACTTTTTGTTCGTGGCACAACGCCATTTTGTCGACCCCCACTGTCTAAGTCGTCTTCTGCTTTTGTCGTATCCTATCTCTCCGTTTCCATGACAACAGCATTACTGGCTGTTTGTCTGTCAGCTTTCGCTTTCGCTTTTTAATGAGAAAAGTTTTGCAGCTTAAGTTTAAATTATGAGCTAAGCCTAAACAGTTACCATAATTAGCTTTAATCATTTGTTTTGCCAAACTAACAATACTTCTCCAACTCACTCTCTCTCTCTCTCCCTCTCTCTCTCTCTCTCTCTCTCTTTCTCTGCAGCACATTCACTGGAGAACAAATGCGATGAGAAGCAATTTCAATGTCAAAATGGCGACTGCATTCCAATAAGATTCGCCTGCGATGGCGACCCTGACTGCAAAGATCACAGCGACGAGATGGTGCCCCAGTGCAAATTTCGAGGTAGGTGAGATGTGAGGATGTGCATTTTCACAGTATACTTTTAGGCGGTACTCGCAAAGTTCGCGGACAGTGGCGGCCACCCAATTGGGCATACGCCGCCGCAACTGTCTGATGTAATTTTCGTGGCAAACATTTAACTTTACAGAAACAGAAACTAGTTTACAATGCGTAGATCTACGCATTGTAATTGTCTGGCCGATGACTGACTGACTGACTGACTGACTGACTGACTGACTAAGCAACTGACCGACCATCTGGTAAAATTACCAAAAACTGTGCCCATTAAAGCTAATTCTGTAGCTGCAACGCAATTTGCTGTTGCTGTTTTGCTGACTGTGGCGTGCAACGTTGTTGCATCAGCAAATTTCAGCTGAAATTTTCTTGTTTTTATTTTATCAGCAAAATTTGTCGCACGAGACTTTTTGCGTCGTCGCCATTCGACATAAAAGGAAACTGTGAGGTCGTCTGCTTTATTTTATCACAAATTTGTGCCAGTCACAAAATAACTTAAGAAGAAGAGGACAACACAAAAAAAAAAAAACTATATTGTATATTCCAAACTAAATGCTCCTGGGCTTATGTAATTTTTGTATTTTGCCAAAAAAACTTTCCACGCAAGAAATATCTTTACTTTAAAATTAGCCATTTAGTCGAAGTTATTCCACTCAAACGTAAAATCAAACTCGTACTCAACTCACACATGAAAACTCACTCAGAGCATAGTTACTCCACTCAAATGGCAATTTGAGTGCTTTGGCAAAAGCTTCAGCCTGCTGAGAGGCTAGATGAGATGCTGCGCGCTCTGCGTCTGCCAGCCAAAACAACTATTGGCTGTTGTTTTTAAGGATTGGCGCTCTGACAGTGGCTACTCAGTTGGCGTCGGACTTTTCAACCAAACGGGCTGAAATAGAGCTCAGATCTAGGCGCGTTATATACCGTAGTAGCTAAATATATATATATATTGTAGTATATAAAAATTTTACAAAAAACGCCAAAACGCAAAGTGTTGAAGTGAATAGCAAAAAAGGATAACGCTAGGATTAAGTGATTCTTAAACTTGTGCAAAAAAAGGGTTTTCAAATACATCCTTTATGCTCTGTACCAAAAAAATAAAATTGATTTCCAAACTGGTACATATGTACATAATATTACGCAAATTCGCATATTTCCTTGACAAAATGCCAGAAGCAGCAAACTTAGCGTTGCTATTGCCTTCGCAGTTAAACGAATCGAAAAGTCTCCCACCGTCACCAAAGAACCAAAAAGCTTTTCCTTTCCCCTGTAACGACGCTCAAAAATGAAACTCAACTCATTTCTAACTGCTTATCGAAGCAAGTCGATGTTACGGTCCATTTTGTTTCTTTGGTCGGTCGGCCTAGACGCACTCAAAGATGAATGAAAGGAAAGCAGAGCCTTTGTACAATTTCCGTATTCACTTATCATTTATCATTTAGTTTCACATTAAATGAGTTTCCTCAATTTCCCCCAAAATTACTCAAAGCTCTGTCCGTCTGCTGGCTGGTCTATTAGACTTCCTTATGTTAAGACCACTGACTAATAGACTGCTGGCAATATTTTGTCATTCCATGGAAACTTGGCTAGATGGCATTTTTGGCATTGTTTATTGTCCTTGGAAATTAAGCACTCAAATTTTTGCCAGTTGGAATGAAAATATTCAAATATGACGGACAAGAAATAATTGGAGAAAAATGAACTTGTTGATACACAAATACTAAACAATAACCAACCAAAGTGACGTGAAGATATCGATATCTACAACAGCATTTAGCTAATATTAACTTTAAAATATAAATTTGTGCAATTCTTCTAAAAATTTATTCAACATGGGATTCGCATGGTTCCTGCTTCTAGTGTCAAGTCTGCTGCATGCTCAAAGCCACAGTTCCGGCGCTTTGGTCGTAGAAAATGGTAAAATAAAAATTCAATTTAACGACAATAATTGAAATCTGAAAATGGGAACAGTCACTTTAATATGGACTTAGTTTAGAGCAACCTGACAAGTTTTGTGTATGCTTCAACATCTTTCAACTTGAGTTAAATATAAAGGATACTAGCAAAAATCTAGGACTAGGAGCAGAAAACGAGAGCAGACTGAGCAGTAATCCGGTTTGGTTTGGTCCGTTCGTTGGTTGAGATGACTGACTCAGTGGACATCACGCTTTGGGTTGCCTGTGGCCAAATACATAATTCAAAGACATTTGTGGCTAGGCTGATTACCGTACTTTTTAGCCTGCCCTCGTTGAAACTAAAAATTCTCATAGCTTAACATTTGCATAGCAATTTTCGGGGCAAGGAAAAGTTTTTTAATCAACTCAAGAGCCGTTTAAACTTTGCTAAAAATACAAATTATGAAATACAAATGCATAAAGTAAACTTTTTCGTAGCTGAATTTTGCCAATTAAAAATGTCCAAGTAATCAATAAAGTTAATTGTGGATTATTTGAATGCATTTCAAATGTTTTGACTAATTTAATTCGAGTATCGGAGTGCTATCAGATCGTCCTCATCCCAAGTAGCCCAACAGAAATATATAGATAGACTTTTGTCGCAAACACACAAAACAAAAAAAAGAATCTCATAAAAGTACTTGAAAATATTTCGACAATGTTGGTGCGTCATTTTGTCCGAAGGACTCAGTTTGCATACTGTATACTGTATATGTATATGTAAATAGCACACAGATACTTACTTACAACAAAATACATATCTACTTCTGTCAGAGTGTGCGTGTCTCTCTTAATACGGCTGCATATAATGTCAGATATTAGCAAAAACAAAATATGTACAAAGTATTAAATGAAACTCTAGGCTTGGCAGCAGACATAGCCTGAGTATTTTTTATTTTTTATTTTATTTTTTCAAGCGCACATGTGGCCATTTTTTATTGTTGTTCAATGCCTGCGTCCCTCTCCTCTCTCTCTAGAGTAAAATGGATGCGGGTGGATCTGGGTGAATGTGAATGGGAATGTTACTATATGTTGATTCTGCGTTTGAGTTTTGTTTTTTTAACAAATATTGGGCATATGGTTGGTTTGCGATGTTTGTTCTTTTTGTTGGATGAATGTAACACAAGTTTCATGCTACATTTCATTTGACAACTCGCACAAAAAGCGCAATGAGCATTTCGAGAGCTTTGTTTGCTTTTAAGGGCTTAGATTGTTGGGCGCTCTTCCATAAAAAGTTTTGAAAAGTAATCATATAAAAATTTATCTAGCATGTTGAGTTATGTAGCGCAACATAAAAATTGATTAAAATTGATACCCCCATGCCTTTATATTTATTGGAAATAGTATAATTGACTCTTGTCGAAACTGAATAAAATTGTGTTCAGTACGTCGTGGCATTAAGAGAAAATCGGGACATCTTTGTTTCGACTTGAGTTAAAGGCTCCAGCTGGATAAGCTACTGGAAACTGCCATCAGCGATTTTTGAATACTTATAATGCAGTTTGATTCACAATGAATGCAAAACAAAATTTTCGCCATATTTCAGTTTTTAAAAAATGCTAAAATGGTAATTGACATATTTAAGGAACATACTTAAAACAAATTAAGAAAATTTCATATTTTTTAAGAAAATGTGTTGGTTAATAAAAAATAAATATATTCTTTTAAAAAGCTCTGTTGTCAACTTACATAAAAAAAAAAATAGTTTAGTCACAAATAAATAAAAACCGAAAATACGGTTTTTTAAATTAAGCCGTAACGAGTAAAGTTAAAAAAGAGAAATTTTGCGAAAGTTTCCAGTATACTATCATCTTATTATCTTAATCTTTGCTTAATATTTGAAATATATTATATAAAATTTAAGTCTGAGTCCCCCAATATAGCTTTATATTATGAAACTAATATTTTGCAATACTTCCTTATTCCTATAAAAATCTTCAATAGCCTAGTCAGTCACTAAGAGAATAGGCTACAATAAAGTCATTTTTTAAATTACCCACCTAAGCATCTCTGCCTAGAAAGACAGAAATAAGTCTGGCACTTGATCTCATTTTTGTAAAATTTCGTCCTGCCTCAGAATCTCAGTACAATTTAAAAGCTTTAGTGATAAAAGCTGCCATTTGTTAAGTAATATATGTACTCACAAACCGTCCGAAAGTTACGTCGAAAACGGTTTAAAATAACTTAAGAAAATTTTATCTCCATTCGTTGATGAGTGTGATTCGTTCAATTAGAAGTCCCGGAGGGTGGCATTGACAAAAAGAGTAGTTTTTTTTTATTAAATTACTTACATACTATATGGTAAAGTTTTGAATTAGTTTATTGTTTATATAACAGAAGCTTAAGATCAAAATCCTTAGCAATGAAATAGCTAAATTCTGCAGGAGAAGGGGAACAGACAGCGACTCAATGCAACAAACTTTATCTGACAGAGTTTGTTGTTATTACTTTTCAACTAACTTAGGACCTAATTTTTAGCACCACCTTGTTAAAAAAAATTGCAGGAATCATTACCGTGTGATGCTCTGTGTGATGTCACCCAATTTAATGTCTTTTTTAGATCGATAGCATCACATTTGTAAAAAAAGATACACATCTGCGCTTGTGCGTTCTTTTTTTTCAAGTTTTATGCAAAAAAAGAGACCAGCCGAAAAAACGACTTCGTTTTCAGTCAAAAGAGGCGATGCTCACAGTTTTCATAGATTGGAAGTTTGTTGTGTATCAAGAATTGAGTCCCCCAAAAGTAGTAATATTTAGGCGGGACTTTTGAGCGAAACAATTCGACAAAAATTACCGGATTTGTTGGTAAACAGCTCGTGGATCATGGACCATCTTAAAGTACCGTCCAACAATGGCATCGTTATTTATGACCTTTGGGCTAAAAACGGAAAGAATACCGTCCAACGACCATCAAATTCACTTGGTTTGACTTCGTGCAAATCGACTACCGCAAATCGATTAATAAAAGGGTTTCGATCCTGCGCTGGCATGAATAAAATGTCAATGACATATGCGGCAATTTGAGAAAAAAATGATACATCAAATCGGTTGACTAAGGGCACCACACAATGATGATTCCGTAAAGTCTTTGAACAAGATAGTAATGTCAACAAAATTAGTTAGCTAATAAAAAATAAATAAATTAACTACAATTCTAACAATAGAAAGTGCTCTTTCGTTTGATTCGTAAAACGGCAGAATTAAAAATTGTATATTTTTTTTCACGATTTAATGCAATTTTGAGGGCGCCATACTCAGTTTAATGTGACGCAGCATAGCTTATAACCCGAAAACGATCAAGAGACTGCCGACGATGTCTCATTCATCAAATTATGATAAGTGGTTCAGAAATTACTAAGGAACAGATGGACATTAGAAAGTCTATTTCTGCAACATCTCACAACTTTAATGACGTCACAGCCTATAAAGTTTCTTTTTTACCTGCATATAGCGCCCGTGAAATTAAAAGACGATCTGAAAATATTTGATTGTTGTGAAAGGTTATAATTTTAACTTTTTCGGATGTTGACTGTATTGTTCCACATGAAATTTTAAAAAAGTCTTTAAATCTCGCAGGCGCTATATTCAGGTAAAAAGAAAACTTTTAAGCCGGTGACTTTATTGATATCGTTTGTTGAAACCTTTGTGCCATACCAGCGGTGCCCACTCTAATGAACATAAATTCACAATATATAAATAATTCACAATACTGATCAAAATTAGTAAATTAACATTATCATCGTGCCGAAGGCCTTTTGGTGCCAGTGCATAGAATTTAGTTAAGTTAGTTTTTTAAATTTACTTAACTGTATTAAATAAATAAATATTATCATTAAGATGACGGCAGATGGCCAATAATAATCGTAACAAAAAAATATATTATATGGGAGTCTAATAAAAAAAAAGTAAGCATTAAGTTTCTTCCATCCTATCTGCACCTAAGCTATTCCTTTTCAATAAGGCTCTAATAGCAAAAGTGGGGCGTAGAGTATAAAAGCGTAACTTAATATATAAGGTTGTCAAAAAAGTCTTGCGATATTTTTATTGAATTTTCAATTGTTCATAAAATTGGTTATAATAATGCGATTTAAGTCAAATATGCGCCGTTTTGTTCGATGACAAGTTCCCAACGAGATGCCAACTTCGTAATGCCCCTCTTATAGAAGCTCGCTTCCCTATTGTCAAAAAACTCGGAGAGCCAATTTTCACAGGACTCTCTTGTGGACAACTTCCGATTACCAAGCGCGTTCGTCATGGACAGAAATAGGTGGTAATCACTTGGTGCGAGATCCGGACTATACGGTGGATGCAAAAGAACCTCCCATCCGAGCTCCCGGAGCTTCTGGCGCGTCACCAAAGATGTGTGTGGCCTGGCGTTGTCCTGATGGAAGACAATTCGGCCTCTGTTCATCAAAGATGGCCTCTTCTGCATGAGTGCTGCATTCAAGCGGTCCAGTTGTTGGCAGTACAGGTCCGAATTGAGCGTTTGGCCATAGGGGAGCAGCTCATAGTGGATGATTCCCTGCCAAAAACACAGAAGAACCTTCCTGGCCGACAATCCAGGCTTGGCCACCGTCTGGGCAGCTTCCCCGCTTTTCGACCACGACCGTTTACGCTTCACGTTGTCGTAAGTGACCCACTTTTCATCGCCAGTCACCATCCGCTTCAAAAACGGGTCGATTTTGTTGCGATTCAGAAGCGATTCGCATGCATCCATAGGGTCAAAAATGTTTTTTTGCGTCAAGTCGTGTGGCACCCATACATCGAGCTTCTTTTTCAATCCAAGCTTCTTCAAATGGTTTATAACGGTTTGATGACTCATGCCCAGCTCTTGGCCGATGATACGGCTGCTACTATGCCGGTCTCTTTCGATCAATTCAGCGATTTTATCGCAATTTTCGACAACAGGCCTTCCGGACAGTGGCGCATCTTCGATCACCTCTGCACCAGAACGAAAACGTTGAAACCAACCATAATATATAGTGCAAAAGGAACATACATAAAACAACATATTTATATTTTTTATACCTGACTGTAGTTTGTCTTTCACTAGTAGGGCACTACTTTGATATAAGCTCGCCAGACTATTTAGTTAAATAATTGATTTTTCCGTAAATATTATTCAACTTTTGCAGAGGCCACTTGCTCGCCAGATCATTTTCGTTGCACCAATGGCAACTGTATACCCAACAAATGGCGCTGTGATCAGGAAAACGATTGTTCCGATGGCTCCGACGAGGCGCCTGTGCTTTGCAGTAAGTACATCAATTTATATCCCCTATCTTTTAACTATTATATAACAACGACTGCTTTCGAGACAACAATTACAAGTACTACTATACAACAAACATTGCTCTGACCATCCCACAGTGAATGCCTGTCCAAATAATGAATTCAAATGCCAAACCGTCGAGCAATGCGTACCACGAGATTGGGTATGCGATGGCAGTAGCGATTGTCGTGACAAATCCGATGAGGCGCATTGTAGTAAGCACCAACAAACCCTACTTCTAATAACTACAATAAGTAGAATTCCAAAAATTATGCTAACAATACTCTATGTCTGCACTAACAAAATGTTGGCTCATAATTCATATTCATATGCTTTTAATGAAGTGATTCGCGTTCCTTTAAATCCATAAATTGTCAAGGCAACCGTTGCAATTTAATCAAGTTCTTGGTTAGTAGTAGCTAACACGAGTACATATAGAATATGTGTGTACATAAAGGATGGTTAAAAATATATATAAAACAAATATTAAAGCGCCCATGAACATATGACACATTCACACACACACACACACAGAAACACGCGTTGTCTTAGAGCTCCTGCGGGTCCTGGAAGCAACGCATGGCGTGCTTAACCCTAAATCATACAATCTGGCATACGTTTTCATGAGCGTATTACCTCGAGCACTTGGTATGGGGGACCAACTGTGACTGCTGCTGCTACTTGGCTCGTCGATAGGATTATGTTACGCTATATGACTGTTAAATGTTCTCACGCCATTGGATATCAAACATTGAAAGATTAAAGTGTCAGGAGCAGGAGTAACTGAGCGTGGAGGGACGACTTTTGAAGAAAGCCTTTTTCGCCTTATTTGCAGTGAATATAAATAAATTTATTTATTACGCCATGCAACACGTCGCAGAGCGGCCACGTTAATGATACGCGCCCCTCATTTCACTGCCTTGTCACACGTGTCGTATACGCGATTAAATTGAAATTTATTAGCAACAGACACATTGTGACGAGTGATACGTGAGCTAAAGGATTTGAAACCAAACCAATTTAACATATTAATTTTTTGCGACCATTTGGAAAATGTTTTCATGTCCTATCATTGGTTTATGTATGTTTGTTGCAGAAGCGCGCACCTGTTCGCCGGACGAGTTCGCCTGTAAGAGCGGCGAGGGCGAGTGCGTGCCATTGGCGTGGATGTGTGATCAAAGTAACGATTGCTCCGATGGCTCCGATGAGCATGCCTGCAGTAAGCCATTAGGAAACTCTATATACTATATATCCTGAGTTGTAGTATTTTCTTTAAGTTTAGTTCGCCTTAGTTCAGTTCAATCCATATTTTCATTTCATTTAATGATGTTTTTGCTTTCGCTTTAAAATGCTGCACATTATATATGAGTATCTAATTGGTTTCTTTATATTTTCAGATCAAACATGTCGTTCAGATGAGTACACCTGTGGAAATGGTCGCTGCATACAGAAACGCTGGGTCTGCGATCATGATGATGACTGCGGTGATGGCAGCGAAGAGCGTGATTGTCCCGAACATCCTTGTGATGCCGTAGTCGAGCACACGTGCAACAATGGTGCGTGTATTGCCAAACGCTGGGTCTGTGATGGCGATCCAGACTGTGCAGACGGTTCCGATGAGCACGTAAGTGAACGAATATACCACAACAAAAAAATAAAAAGTGGGTTAAATTTTATACTACTATATAGACTGGACTGGGTTGCTCCTAGTGGGTCGTAAATTCTAATTTTCTTTGGTTACGCGAAAAAATAGCGAAAAATGTTTGCGCGTCTATTCAAGGCTAAGTTTGAATGCAAGGCAGCCATTTTTTGTAAGCCAAAAGCTATTCGAGAATGCATATAAATTACAAGAAACTTGCACATAACTCAGGACTGCAAGCTTTAGCAGCTTTTGTTGTCAACGCATAGTACGCATAAAATTGCATTTTTGTAGGGCTGTGCCTGGGGCTAGATGCCATAGTTCTTGCTAGGGAGGGCGATGTAGCGCTGTTTACGTACATAATTTCGTATGTAAGCAACTAAAAGTATGCAACGAAAAGTTTTAAAATCCTAACAAGAATCCAACTTTGTTATTTCCTTTTACCTCCACGCTAACTCCGCAGTCCTGCGCCAATGTCACCAAGACACTAACGCCTTGCCTTCCTCACGAGTACCAGTGCAAAGATCGCATCACCTGCTTGCATCACAGCTGGCTTTGCGATGGTGACCGCGACTGTCCCGATGGGGATGACGAACACTCGGCCAACTGTAAAAACAATACCTGCAGGTCAGATCAGTTTCAGTGTGGTGACCGAAGTTGCATTGTGGGACATCTTACCTGTAATGGTGAGGCAGATTGCGCCGACGGCAGCGACGAACGCGACTGTCGCCTGAGTGCCAAGCCCAAGAGCTGTAATGCCTCCACACAGTTCGACTGTGGTGGTGGTCAGTGCATAGCTTTATCCAAAGTCTGCGATAAGCGTAAAGATTGCCCAGATGGCGAGGACGAACCAGCGGGCAAGTGTGGCGTTAATGAGTGCACCACAAAGAAAGGAGGCTGCATGCATCGTTGTGTGGACCAATCGATTGGCCATCGCTGCGAGTGCCACACGGGATACAAACTAGGCGCAGATAAACGAAGCTGTGTCGATTTGAATGAGTGTGAGGACCCGGGCGTTTGCTCACAAATCTGTGTCAACGAGGTAGGCGGCTTCAAGTGTGAGTGCGAGGCGGGTTATATGCGTGACCCCCGAAACCATACACGCTGCAAGGCCACTGAGGGCCATGCTTCATTGTTACTTGCCCGCCGTCATGATATTCGTAAGATCGCCTTGGATCACATGGAAATGACATCGATTGTAAATAGCACCAAGTCGGCGACTGCTTTGGACTTTGTTTTCCGCACAGGCATGATCTTCTGGAGCGATGTTACCACACAAAGCATATACAAGGCACCCATCGATGAGGGCAACGAAAAGACCGTGGTGCTTAAACAGTCCTCGGTCACGTCGGATGGTCTTGCTGTGGATTGGATATACAATCATGTCTACTTCACCGATACACACAAGTGCACCATTGAGTTAACAAACTTTGATGGAAACATGGGAAAAGTTCTAGTTCAGGATGAATTAGATATACCTCGTTCTATTGCGCTTGATCCCATTGAGGGTTGGATGTATTGGTCAGACTGGGGTGCATCACCGCGCATTGAACGATCTGGCATGGATGGCACACATCGAACGACCATCGTCAACTATGATGTCAAGTGGCCGAATGGAATTACTTTGGATTTAGTGCGCAAGCGCATCTATTGGGTGGATGGCAAGATGAATATTATTTCCTCCGCTAACTACGATGGTTCACAGCGGCGTCAGATACTTTACTCTACCGAGTATTTGCGTCATCCATTTTCGATTACCACATTCGAAGATAACATATATTGGACTGACTGGGACAAGCAGACAGTCTTCAAAGCAAACAAGTTCACCGGTGAGGGTGTGGAGCCCATAACAGCCGTGCACATGGTGAGTAATTGACAATAGCTACGTACTATTTCCTCAGCACCAGCATATATTTCGATTTTATTTCATCTCTTTGCAATCGGCTTTTGCAGCTGCAGCATCCCATGGTTATCCATGTTTACCACCCATATCGACAGCCTGATGGCATCAATCACTGCCAATCCGTGAATGGACACTGCTCGCACTTATGTCTACCTGCACCGCGCATCAATGAGCACAGTCCGCGCATCTCCTGCGCCTGCCCTACTGGTCTCAAGCTAATAGCCGATGGACTCATGTGTGTCGAGGATCGTAAGTGTCATAACACCAATACTAACCCACTTATTGTACACCCTTTCTATAACTCTTTGGTTTCCGTACTAACAACACTCTCCCCGGCTTACTTCGACCTGACATTGCATGCAGCACACTTTACTACTTCCACCCAACGGACGCCTTCACACAGAAAGGCTCCGAAATCAACGCCACAAAAGTATCGATTTTACTCTAATAGCAATTTAAAATCCCTTGAGGCAATCAGAATAAGCACGACGAATACGCCCCCGATGCAAAAAGCTGTAGCTCTTGGTATGCGCTCTAGTAAGCTCTGTGTTGGCATTAACCGTCGACGTCCTTGTCACTGTCCATGTCACGCTAACGCCATTGTCTTGGCATTTGCCAGCCACAACATTTTCTTTGTCCTGCATAATTTCTCAGCTATCACCCTAGCCACTCATCTTGCTTTCCAACTTAGACAGACACCTTCATAAACATGGCTTCTGCTGCATTGCTGAAGCCCACACTTTCGCAACCGCCACCTGCATTATCACTTCCATGGGCATCCAAAGGACAATAACATAAAGCCAGAAGCTAACCGCAAGTGGCCAAAGGCAATGCCAACGCCAACGCCAATGCCCACGTCATCGTTGCAAGCTGTGAGTCATTGATACTTCGCTTAAGACAAAACCGAAACCGCAACCACCAGTTTTGATGCAGCAAGGAAAAATTTTGCTCGAAAGTATCTTTAAAATTAAATTTAGTATAACGTTGTTAAATTGTACCGTTTAGACTTGATAAAAGCTTCAAGATACAAAAAGCTCTGCCAACAGACAAATCCCATTAAATACGTAGCGTTAACGATGTGATTACAAGCGCTCTCCCCGGACCACCTTACCCATACTAGGTTGAAAAAGTTTTCCCATTAAAGTGCCGCTCGCGACCCGTTTAAGTACTTATTTGCGCCTAAATGCGCACTTTGAACGCATTTGATTGAAAATTCTTTTTGGATGCTACTCCAGTGTCAGTCGATGTCACAAAACATTACACTTTTTCCTCAGGTTGATGATATTCCTTATTACTTTTATTATTTGGTTGCTTTTAATGTCTGCTGCATTCTGTGTCTCATCTTTATTTCGATCTTTATGTGTTTTACTTCACATTGGAATCGTTCGCATTCACTTTTTATTCTTTTCTTTCCGTAGTTGCTGAACACCCACTAAAAAATAATACGCACATTGAGCAGACGAATGCACCCAGCCCTCAACCAGACTCGGGCTTTATAGCCCTAGTGGTTATTGCCAGTCTGAGTGGTACTGCAGTGCTGCTGTCGGTGGTAAGTAATCTACGAGATAAAAGTTCGATTCACAAGCTCTCAACATATTTCTAAAATGGTATCTAGCTACTGCTCCTTGGGTATCGATACTGCAGCAAGCGTCGCATCAATTCGATGAATTTCGAGAATCCCATTTATCGTAAAACAACCACCACAGAGGATCAGTTCAGTTTACGCAAGAATCTGCCAACGCGCATCTACGACCACACCAGTGTCATGGATGAGGAAGTACAGTCCCTATAGAAACGTCCCTTAATTAATGTTAATATTTTTTTGTTTCCTTATTTCTCAATTGTAGTACTCGCCTGTCATTGGCATATCGTCATATTAGGATGTCCCAAGTCCAAGTGCAGAACGAAGCCGCCTGAAGACTGAGCAACTCTATGTGTAAATTACTTTTACTATTTAAGCATGTCCGAAAGCACAAAGCCACATGATAAGGTCCTTTAAGGATCCTGCTGTACAAATGCGCCCGTTGATGACACAAACTATTGCTTATGAAGAACACTTTTTAATATTTACCATTACATAATATACTATATACATACATAAAGAACACTCTGGTTAAAAACTGTACATAGCTATAAGTATGCATTATTTTTAAAGAGACAATTTAAATAATACCTAACTAGCAAAAAGAGTTGAAAAACTTATGTTTATGTTTAATTTATAAGAAATTCATACTCGTTTATTATGTACTTTTAAAAATATTACTATTGTTAAGAGCATTGTACATATGAGTAGAGAAAATTATTGAGAACCAACTGTCGATGGAATTAAAAATAAATCCATGAGTGCTGCATATAAACACTTGATGTGTTTCGATGTATGTAAACAAAGGTAGTGTAAACGTGATTTTTTTTTTGATTACTTGTCTGAGGGGTTCACAAATTGGCCGTAAGTAAGTTGCGTATATTTCAGATATCTTTACAGCTTTTACAAGTACAAATTAGTTTTTAATGAGGTCGACGAAATTTTGCAGCAGTTGACAATCCACCCATGAAGCACGACCGATAACATTGCAACTCGTTTAAACTAAAAAAATATATTTTGAATATAAATGAAACGGGCTTTATCGAATATAACATTTTGTGACATTAATGTTTAAATATGATTTCGGCCACGTGACCGCCACGACTGGCGAGCCAAGACGCAATCTGGAACATCATTTATCACAAAAAAATTTTAATTATACCCTGTACCGTATGGTACCAAGGGTATATTAAGTTTGTGCAAGCCGAAAATGTATGTAACATATAGAAGGAGTCGTCGGAGACACCCCAAAGCTACCTAAAATATGATCAGGGTGAATAGAGAATTCGATATACCCATGTCCGTCTGTCCGTCTGTCCGTCCGTCCGTCCGTTTGAACGCCTAGATCTCAGAGATGGTAAGAGCTAGAGTTACCAAACTTTCACATTAGATCCCATATTATTCCATAGGAGACAAGTTTATTTTATTTTTTTGATATCGGGGATAAATTATATAGCTCCCATATGGGTGTTCGAGACGACCTCGACAAAAAAAAAGGTTTTAGATGGATAATTCGTTTGTTCATGAAGATATCGTAACCAAATTTGGTATTCCTTTTTTATAGTTCCCAATCACTGTACCAAATTTGATCAAAATCGGTTGACTATATCATATAGCTCCCATAGGACCGATCGGCCAAAATAACTTTTTTAAAGAAAAATTTGCTATATTTCGTTTTTTAATAAAGATATCGTAACTAGATTTGGCGTTTTAAATTTTTTTAGAGCACATAAGCAATGTGCCAAATTTGAACAAAATCGGTTGACTACATCATATAGCTCCCATAGGGCCGATCTTCCAAAAAATCGATTTTTTAACAAAAGTTGTTGTGTTTCGTTTGTTTGTTAAGATATTGGGACCAAATTTGATATTCGTGAGTTTTTTATCGTTCCTAAGCACTGTACTAAATTTAATCCAAATCGGTTGACTATATCATATAGCTCCCATAGGACCAATCGGTCCAAAAATAAATGTTTGCTTAAAAATTCTTCTGTTTTTGGTTTTTTGTGAAGGAACCGGAATTTATTGCAAGCTAGTGGTACAGGGTATACCAAAGTCGTCCGCGCCCGACTTTACGTGCGCCATTTTTTTTTAAATAAGTTTGACGAACGGAACCATTATTTTGATAGCCAAATTCAACAATTTGCATTTCTGTTGTAAGTCTATCCCTAATAAAATGTCAAACAAAAAGCAGATATCGGCTGTTAAATAGGTTGTCAGATAAAACAGTGTTGCCAGCTCAAAGTTGTGAACCTCTAAAAATCACGCTGTATGTATCAATTAGAGTATCGATACAGTCATGTAGGTCTGTGGTGGATACACCACATTAGTTGCATTCCTCGAAATAGCAAGGCATACATTATACAGCGTGTCGTACAGCCCATCTATCCAGTTGTACGTTGTTAATACAAACGATACAGCAGACAGTACAACCACATTTTAAAATAGAATAGAAATATTTGCATTAGCTATAATTGACGAATTGTTTGACCAATATGATAAAATAAATCCATAAATCGGTCGTACTCTTGTATATATCAACAAAATCGCATTTCTTCAGTGCCCTCTATTTTCTAGTCTTTTTCTTAAATTTATAAATTGCGCGAAGTTGCCGGCAACAGATGCTCATTTATATATGTATGTATATTATATATCGATACACAAAAAAATTGTCGTCGCACGAAAAGTTCAAAACGTTTTGAATCGAAGTACGACGCGCTCGATAAACAGCCTTGCCGTACGACACGTTGTATAATGTATGCCTAGCTTATAGCCTTTTCACACTGGGTACATTTAGGAGGAACGCATGGGAAAATGTAAAGATGTGAAATAGCGATTCACACTGACAACATCTAACATCTTGCATCTATCATATTGACGGGCTGACACGCAAAATCAGGAAATTATGATAAATTATAAATGTTTTTTCAAATGAAAATATCATTCTTTTTATGAGTTTTTTCAGCATTAACTATTACTAAGCATGGGTTTTATGCATTTTTCTTGATAACATTAATTAACGACGAGTTGGTGCTAGCTCGCACATACGCATATACCTACACACATACACATTTACATATACATATGCAAGCACCACGAGCTGTTTGTATGTTTATTGGTGTTGTGCTGAAGTACTATGAGTCCATTAGACTTCACCAATGCCTGAAAGCCACTGGTTTAAAAATATTAGTAAAGTCATAATTTTAAAAATTTATATATATGCAGTTTATATACTATTTGTTTAATAACATGGGTGCTACATTAAAATAAGTCACCAGCAGTAGCAGTTCTTGACTACCATAATTATTGAGTTAGTTAACAAAATTAAACTACAGATTTTCATTTTTTAATTACCGCCGAATCAACGCTGGTACTTTTTAATGACCCATGATATATTATTGTGTATTTAAATGTAATAGGTAAAATACAAAACAAATGTATAAAACTAATTTCTACTTTTTTCTACTCATCAAACTAAAAACTTTGAATGAAACGCTTGCTGGATCGGCTTGTATTTTTTTTGTATTTATATATTGCCTCACATTTTAAATTGGCGCCTTCTTACGAATTCAAGGCTGCCAATCTTTTTGTGGACGTTGTTTACAATTTCGGGGCGACTTTAGAGCTGCACAGAAAAATAATCGAACAATTTCTCATCGGGACGCAATAATAAGGGAAGATGTTAAAAATGGTGTTGAAATTTTCGGAATCAATCCGATTTAATACTCCCAATTAATTCATGTTTTCAACATAAATTCATAAAAACCTTGCTTAGTAATAGTTAATGTTTTTTTTTGATATTTTCATTTGAAAAAACATTTATAATATATTTTAACATAATTTGCTGATTTTGCGTATCAGCATGTCAATATGATAGATGTAAGATGTTAGATGTTGTCAGTGTGAATCGCTATTTCACATCTTCACATTTTCCCATGCGTTCCTCCTAAATTGTTTATTTCGTAAACAAGAAAATTCATATATGATATTAATGTTTTTAGATCCAAAAGACTCAACAGATGTTGCAGGGATGTCTCCGTTGCCGGGTTCAAATTGACAGGGTTTTCTTTGACTGACAAATTCAAAAGCTTATTTTCAAAAATTGCTAATGCTTGTTCAGCATTTGAATTATACTGAAAACCGTTCTTTTTGAAGCTTGGATCCAATATATTAGCCAACCAAGTTACCGACCGTAGTTCATAAATTGATAGACTTTTTTTTATAGACTCTAATAAAGTATTTTGCATATTTTTTCCTTGTAAAGTTTGAAGTTGTGGTAAAAGATTTTACACTTTGACTTTGCGGTTGCGCCCATATGTCATGGGTATTACCAGCTATATTATACACCAGAAATCTTTTCAGTTGCTTGTTGGAAAAATTACAATATTTCTTCTACATCTTTTAAGATATTGATTTCTCAGCAGTGAAATGTAGCGGTGCATTGGAAGTTGATGTTAGAACTGTAACGTTTGCATCATTTATTGCTAATATTCGCTAGATCATTAAGTAAAAACTGTTCTACCTTGTTGGCAATTCTCGTAGCAAAGTATAAGAGAAGTCTTCTTGAGCCAATTTTTCGCCCACTATAGTGCTTTGCTTGAAAAAACTGACTATGTTCTTACACTTTGAAAGCAAAGCTTTTACTAAATCGTCGTTGTCGAATTTTAAATCATCTTGAACCATCAGATTCAACGTGTGAGCAAAGTATGGAAGATTTCTAATTTTTAATATTTAGCTCGCTTTCTGCATTGAGCTGGCATTATCAAACTATCAGAAAACACTAAACTATCGATGGCACGTCGTGCACTATCGAAAATGTCTGGCGGCTATCGATGGCAGCTCGATAGTGCCCAACCATCGATAGTGCCGATAGTGCTATCGATAGTTCTCCACCTCTATAAGAGCTAGAGCAACCAAACTTTCATCTTAGTTATTATTATATTACCTTGTAACAATCCAATGGTAGGGCTCAAAGACGCTATTTGCCCAAGAATATCTCGATTCAAGATACCGCCGTTTGGATTCTGCTATAAACTGTAGATCCCTATTCTCTTTGAACAGTTATTAATATAGATCGCCATGCCCAGGGGCGACTGACAAATTAGTCAGTCTTGGGAAATTATTATTATTTTACTGACGGTCGAACTTGTCCAATTTTGTTCATCATAATTCAGATTTAAATAAGATATTGGCATTAATTTAATAACCTTCACCTTCTAGGAAATTATACCAGCTGATTAAGTAATGCGTAAATACCTCTTATAGTCTTCGAAATCTATGTTTTCAGACAAAGAGACGGACAAACAGAAATGGCTCACTCATTACCCAAGGTTATGATAAGCTTTTTGGTTGAAAGGACTTACAAGCATAGCACAGATCTAGTATACACGGTGTACCTTATGAATAAAAAAAAATTGTTATAAATAATGGGAGTTTGTTGGTTAAGGCTCTTGATTTTGTTTTAGATAATCAAAGAGATCAAAGTGTCATTTTTATTGCACCATTTAGTTAAACTGTTTTCACTATTATCTTTCGAAAGTAATTTCTTTTAAGAATTTACAATAAGAATTGGAGTATCTTTTTTATCTACCTATTTTAAATGAAACTTGTGAAAGACCAAGTACTCGGAGCCAAAAAGTAAGTGATAGTGGACACGTGTATGCATTCTTCTTTGATAAGAGCATTTGCATTCCGTATTAGAAAATACCTCAAATGTGTTATGCAAATAAATTGAAATGCAAATGGGCAGACGTTGCCTTAATGTACTTAAATGTACTCTTTATGTATACTTCATACTAGGCGAGCCTAAACAAAACCCACCTATCGAATAGTCGTTGTCCTCTCAACAAAAACTCGACTATAGAATATTTTTTTACGCATGCCAATTATGATCCATATCAAAAGGCCAGCTGACCATACCACTTAACCTAACTGACATAATAAATAACCTAAAACTTATACGAGGGTTGCCTTTTATATTTTGGGATAATTTTTAGCCAGATAAATAAAAGAAAACATACTTGAAAAAATTGAAAAATAATATTTTACCACAAAAGGTTTAGTTATAAGCAACACTTTTCATCTCTTTTTATAACTTAAAGTGGAACACCTTGAGATTACAATCGAATTTGAAAAGGTGGTTCAAAATCTATTTATTCTCCACAAACCACAAAAAAAATGTAAGTCCGTTTTCCATTGTGCCATTAGAGCAGTAAAGAAGTTAGTTCTGAATGGTGGCACTGCAAAAAACACGGCAACCCCCGTACATTCAGATTTTCAAGATCACAATATATCCCCTGTAAATTTTTCTTTATATCCATAATAATATATGCATAAATGCTATACATAGTAGCTATACATTCAGCCCGACTTTGAAATACCTTGCACTTTAAAACTCTCGATCTGCGTGAAGTGTTTACATCCTTGCTTTTCTCGACTAACTTCTGCAACCTGTCTCCTATGCGATCTACGCTAAGTATCCCGCTCCTGCTCTGTTTTCACTCAATGTACAAAATTTATGTTTTTTCATTTTATAGAATAGGTGTCAGCCGCGAAACTCTCCTACGAAGAAATCATTTTGTATAACCAAAAAAAATTTAAATCCGATTATTTTTATAGTGTGGTTGTGAACCGCTAAATTCATCAACGATGAAAAAGGGAACAGATTTCGATATAATTCGAAAAACTTGATCTGCCTGATTATTATGCGGATTTTTTGGTAAAATTTCAGCTCAATAGCTCTTATAGTCTCTAATAGTGCTGTAGAAACATCGATGTTGATCAAATTCACTAATGTTGGCCAAAATCAAGCCAGAATTGCAGTCTCACAATCTTTAAACTAATTTGAGATCCATTCATTATGGTTATTAAATAGAATCATGTCAACGATTTTTGTTTTAAGCGAACTCCGCTTTTCGCTCACTACATTGCCAGCATTACTAAATATTAAATTCATTAATAAAAACTAATTTACACAAATAACCCCTTACCTATTTGGAAAGTTTATTCAATTTCTAAAATATCTGTGTCTTTATGTTTTGCTAAATCTAATGTTTTAGGTCATGATTTTCATATTTACATCAACGTGAAACATTTTTTCGAGAAAAGGTGTTGCCACCTAGTTGTGGTGCTAAATGATAGCATTTCGAAGTAATTTAATTTCGCTTCGTTTTGAAAAGTCATAACGAGTGCATTCCGACAATTGGTGATTTTGACAACGGTTTGAAATTAAATCAATCAGGCATGTTCTATATTTCGATTCCGACAAAAACTGTCGGAATCGAAATGAAAGGTGTTTTAGATTTCGATTCCGACTAAAGTTTGGCTTGCAGCTGTCGAAATGAAAAGTATTTTCCTTTGTTTGCTGAAATAAACGCATTAATGCCAACAAAATTAATTTTGTATTATTTTTTAATGTTTTAAGAAAATTTAGATGTGCTCAATTCAACGAATCAAGGTTAATTTTCATTATATATTTTTATGACAAAAAATGTCTATTAAAATTGTGTATACATGCAAAACCAAAACGAGTGGAATGAAAGTAAGGTGTTCTGGATTTAGACAAAACAAAACTTCGAAATGTGTATTGTGTAGTCGTGTTGTCGTGTTGCACAAGTAAATTCGAAGATAATTTTATTAATGGAGAGCTTAAAATATGTATATAAAATAATCTGTACAAAATTGGTAAATAAATTAAAAATATTTGTCTCTCAGAAAGATGTTGGCAGAAAGAAAAATGTAATTAACAAAGTGGATGCTCGAAAATTTGTGGTAACTCTACAAATGAACTTATCGATGGTTGATCAGCTGATCAGCTGGCAATTTGCTTACATTTAAATTTAGCGCCATATAAACAAACATAAACTACACAGCTGCTTCTGGTCTAAATGAAAACGATTCGAAGTCTATTCGAACTCGGTCGAAATCTAGAACACCATTTGTCGGAATGCACTCGTTATGACTTTTCAAAACGAGTCGAAATCTAGAACAGGCCTGAATAAAAAAATCCGTAGGTGCCACAGAAATCTTATTGATTTAATTTTTCGAACAATTAATTTCGAATTTTTACTCTTTTGCTAGAATGAAAGTAAAGGGTTGCAACCTTGCAAAAATTATTTTAGAACACTAAGGCACTTATTCAAATACATGTTTATTAACAGTGATCCAATAAAGTTTATTCTTTATGTTTTTTTTTTTTATATATTATTAAACGATAATTATCAGCATATTTTGCTTCGTATTGCTTTCCATTTGTACAAAATAGAATTAAATTAAGTTTGAATATTTATCCCGCCCAATACAAGAGTGTGTATGACAACCCTACTTAACTCGACTCAAAATTGGTTTGTTTACATTTGAAATTTGAACAAAAACAGAAATTAATTTTTAAAATGCTAATTGCGGGACTATTAGCAATTAAGGCTTTACAAAAAAGGCCCCTACACGGGAAAAGTCAAGCGAAGACGTCGAAGAACCTCTAGATCGAGTTTAAATACACACTGTAAAATCAGTTATTGACATTCACAAGCATGCGTAACACCCCGTACACTGCCTTGTACCTTTCCATTATATTCGTAACTTTTCATAATGGCAACTAAGTTAAAATAAAAAAAAAAAACTATTTTTTAACTATCATTTAACATCAAAAACATTTATTAATATGCCAAAATAATTACTTCGAAATGTCATTATTTAGTACCGCACTATGTGGCAACTCCTTTGCATGAATAGATTTTGAACGTTGACACTGAATGGCAAATGAACCAAAGATTTTAATAACGATTTTGTAAAAATGAAAATCATGAATTAAAACATTAGATTCAGCCAAACATAAAGCCACAGATATTTTAGAAATTGAATAAACTTTCCATTTGCATGGAAAGTTCCGACAGTATTTGTCGGAATCGAAATCTAGAACATGCCTGAATAATTTTGGCATATTAATAGATGATTTGATATTAAATGATAGTCAAAACATTTCTTTTTTTATTTTAACTAAGTTGTCATTATAAAATACTATAAATTTAATGCATAGTTAAATAAGGGTTGTGCACCTTTTTCTCATATAATGTGGTAATATACGGCATATTAGGCATGGTTGTGAATGTTAATAGCTTAGCAGTTTAAGGTCGAAACAATAATATCTGTAATGCAAACGCAGGATAAAAACCCATAGCAGCAACAGAAAATATTTTAAATTAAATAAATAAATATAAAATAATAAATAATAAATAAAATAAATGAAGTAATAGTTAATCTGTTTGCGTTTGCGTGTTTTATATTAAAATTGCTTATGTTATGTAAATTGGTTAGAGCAGTGCACAGCATACATAATTGTTACAACCTATCTATCCTAGGACTGTTTTACAGCCTTAAAGCGATTTAAAGGTTCTTTAAAGGTTGTCATAAAAACTCTTGTATTTTGTAAAAATGGAAAGCTAAAATAATTAAGTGGATCACTAGCAATGAAAACTTATTTAAATAAGTATCTAAATATTCTAAAATAATATTTGGAAAGCAGCAACATTTTGTTGCCATCTTGCAAAATCGTAATCGTGGCACCTACGTATATTTTTAAAGATTTGGCTTCAAACCGTTGCCAAAATCTTTGAAGATTTCTGTTGCACCCCGTATATCTCTAAAATTAGTTCAATCAGAGGCACAAGAACATGCACGTGCTCTAAAAAGTTGCTTGTACAGCGTGTTTTTTATAGAGGCTTATAACTTAGAGTTGTTTTTAGTTACTATTTGTTGAGACTGATTTTGCATTTCATTATGTGCAAATAGTTGAATTTTTTATGAAAATAATGGTTCGTTTCTTCAAAGTAAATTGAAAAATCACAATTTTTCTCCGATGAAGAGCACTTTTGGTTGAATGGGTACGTAAAAAGGTAGACTTGGCGCATTTGGTTTGAGAGTAATCCACAAGTTTTAGTCGAAACACCATCCACAGAAACAATTGACAATTTTATATATTATATTAAAGTTTATCTGATTTAATTCAACTATATTTTAATGTTTTTTTATTTATTTAGCTCAACTGTACTTCAACAATATATTACCGTGCTATAACATTCTGATACCAGCAGAAGACTTGCAAGTCAGCGCAGGACTTGGTACACTTCTTTCGTTGTCTGCAAGTTTTCCAACAGTTGGTAACGTATGGATTTGTGTGCATAATAACACTCTGACATTATACTCTACCAAAAATAATTACAACAAAAACAGCTCATTGTTACTTGCAAAAAGATGTTAACGTTGAGATTGGTTTCCCATATTATTCCATAGGAGACAAGTTTATTTTACTTTTTTGATATCGGGGTTAAATTTTTTAGCTCTCATAGGGGTGTTTCAGACGACCTCGAAAAAATCAAAAGTCTTTGATGGATAATTCGTTTGTTTATAAAAATATCGTAACCATTTTTAATTCGGCATTCAGAAGTTTTTTAGAGTACCCAAACTCAGTTCCTTTGAACGGAATCGGTTAACTTATGGGTACAATCGCTCATAAAATCGTTTTCTGTATGTGAAGACATTGGAACCAAATTTGACACTCAAAAATTTTAAAAGCAGTTTATCAAGTTTGATAAAAAGCAGTTGACTACATTGAATAGCTCCAATAGGAACGATCGGTCAAAAAACATTTTTGGTTTAAAATTCGTCAGTTTTTGGTTGTTTATTAGATATCGTAACCTAATTTGGCAATTAAATGTCTTTTAGTGTATCCTAAAGTTGTCCGCTCCCGACTTTAACGTACGCTATTTTTTTTTTAATATATCGATAAGTTACAAGTTATAAAGTTACCACAAGTTTTCGAACCACCAAATAATTTATTCTTTCTTATTACCAACAAAAAGAATCATTTTTTTATTTACATTTTTTAAATATCTTAAGCCATCCATTTATAAAATTTTTTCGAATTTGCTTTATTTTCGAGGACCTGTTATGCCAAAACACCTTACTTTCATTTTACTCGATTTAGTATTGCATATACATACAGTATTAATACAAAATTTTGCAATGAAAAACTTATGCAAGTTATATACATATATTCGCTCGCTCGCCTAGATTTTCCAATGATTTATTTTTGTGGCGAATTCACGAAATTGCATTATGTGCAAATATTGATCTGATCATATGTATTTTATACAGAAATCAAAACATGAATTGTAAGCAAAAATCGCAGAATTCCTTTCTTCTTAAGAAAACTTTCTTGGAAAAGAATAACTGAGTCAATATTAATTTCTAAAATTGATGAAATTGTAAATTATCGTGCCGAGTTTTTAAATTCATTTGATTTGACAGGAATGTTAGGAGTAGCAAAAATAGATGTTGACCGATTCTCAGACCTGCCCAATAAGCACACAAAATTTCATGAGAATCAATCTAGCCGTTTCGGAGGAGTATGTTCACACAAAAACCAATATTCACAAAAATGCGTATATCTCACGAACCAATTCACACAAACACATCGCAATAGGCTTAAAACCTCCGCATTGACCTCTAACAGACGCAAAAATCAGATTTGAAATTTATCGACTCGTTTACGAGAACACCCATAGCACGTAAAACATAAGTTTCTTATATATAAAATTCTAGTTTCACAATGTTAATTACCATACTCCTCCGAAACGGCTGGACCGATTCTCATGAAATTTTGTGTGCCTCAATAAAATAAAATTTATAACGTTTATAATTTTTGTGATTCCTTTCGACAAAAACAATTAACTAAAAATATTAGTTAATCTGACAATGTACACAATGCCAACATAAATTAAAAAAAAAATTTTGTATTGGAAAATCAAATTGTCCTTTTTAGTATTTTCATCGCAACTTTGTTATATTTTCTCAACCTTAAACCATCCTTGGACTTCCTCGAACATTTCAGGACCAAAATTAGCCAAATCGGTTCAGCCGTTCGTGAGTCTATAAGCTTCACATGAACATAACATTGTGACACGAGAATTTTATATATAAGATAACCTGTTCAGCTGATCACTTCCAAATTTATTAAAAACATTAAACAATTACTACAATGAATGCAATAAAATCAAAACAATTCCACTTTTTTCGTAATCGAAATCGAAATCTATAAATCCTTTCATTTCGATTCCGACAGTTTGAATAAAAATTAACATCAAACGCTTGATAGATCAGAATCGAAATATAAATGGTAACCCTCGTTTTGCATACTATACACAACTTCAAAAGTCAAAAATTGGCTTAATTGTGGAAAGAATCGCAGCTCAACTCTATGGCACAGAGAAAGGTAAACCGCCGGCGTGTGCTTAAGAGAGTATGCAAATTAAAGAGATTCTTCTCTCACACTGTAGATTTTCTAGTTTAGAATGTCACATTTAAAAATCTTCAACCGCTAAAGAGTTGTGCTCATGACGTAGTAGCTCTCTTCGTTTTCTCTACCTTGCCATACACGTTTTATCACAACTCTAAAAGTAATAAGAAAATAAACCACTTGTACGCGTGGCGATCGGCGGTTTGTTGTCGTATTCGTCTTCTCATCGAGGTTGCCGAAACACAACGAAGTAAAACTTGTGTTGTACGTAGTTGGATCAGTCATTAGTCGTCGGCCTTAGCGCACAGTCGCTTTATTGATTTTGGTTCCGCATTTAGATCTCGCTAAAACGGTCTAGCAAATAAAATTTGTCGAGCTAACTAAAATTTTGTAAATAGAAAAAGTTTGAGAGCATCAACAAATGCTTAAGGTGTGTGTGTGTCTGTGTTTTATCTTAATTTCGGATTAGTATTAAAAGTTTTAAATGGAAGTGTGTAATGGAAAAAACATCCAATAACTAACTGTAGTTATGCTTATATATGTATATTCACAAGTCGTGCTTGAAGCACGTATATATAGAATACCCTAACAGTTTCCCAACTAATTGTATGTCTCCGAATATCTCCGAATTTGTTCGCTACGTGTAGTTATCTATTGCAAAAGATAACTACTCATATGTAAAAGATCAATTAGTTGTATAATATAATGCAATAAACCAATAAACAAAATGGGGCTTAGGTGCAATGTTTTATTTTTCTGCTTCTCCATTGCCACGGTGCCTCTCTCATATGGTTTTTATGTTTCTTTTTTCGTTTGCTCATTTTTTTATGTTTCCTTCACCATCGTTCGATGTATTTTTTTTTCGCATGTTTCTCGATGTATCTTACACTCGAGAGAGACTATTCGATACATCACCGAATATTGCTTCTACATTCTGCGTATTGTTTTGTCTTTCTCACTTTTCTGTTTCGGTTTTTTTTTTTAAATGTATTTCTGTTGTAGCAAATTTTTGGCAAGCGCTTTGTCTTTTATTAAGTTTATCGTAGTCTCTTTTTTGTGTCTAACAACAGCTGATGTTTCAATATGTACTCATATATATGTACATATGTACGTTGTACATATATACATATGTGTAGATGCCAGCTGACAAAAAGCGCCGCGTTGTGAATTACTTAACAAAAAATTGTTGTATGATAACGATGAAGATAGAGAGTTTGTAAGAACATTTCTTAAGTGCATATGCCATCCTCTCTCTATATCTTTATTACAGCTTAAAGAAAAGAAAGACCAAGCCAATTCCAGTAAATACTAAACCAACATTTCGAAAGACTACTTCTAAAAGTAAACCAATAAGAAAAGCAGCCCCAATCCCCAAACGGCCCACATAAAATGGCAACAGTTTGCTTGCCGCCTTCACTGCCATTTCAAACAGTCACCGCCAATCTTCAACATCCATACACCAACACCCACAAGACTCAAGAAGTGGAAGAAGAACTTGCTGGAACAATAATAACAACAACTGCAACTACAATATCATCCAACAATCACAACAACGATGTACAATCCACCTCCAAAGTAAGCGGCTTCTTCTTTAGCAGCAGCAGCAACTACCAAAGCAAGGTGCAGCAGCTAATCAGCGCCAGCTTTACCTCAACGTTCCACCTCATCTTTCTCACGTGCATACTGAGCATTAGCAAATTTTGTAATGCCGCTGCCCTCAATGCCGCTCAAGTGACCGCAGCTACGCCCAGTCCCAGCTTGATTATGCAAAACCTAAGCGGTTCAGCATTATTGGAAAAGCTTAAGGCAACCACCCTTGGACCGCCGCTGGACAAACTAAAGAATTTTGCACCCGCGTCAGCAAATAGTCTTAGTCCCAGCAGTAGCAGCAGTAGCCATAGCAATTCATTTGGCTCGGCACTTTTCAATAGTAAAAACTTCAACATCAACATGGACTTTAAATTACTTAATGTGTCCGGCAAAGCAGGCACTCCGTTGGACATCTGTAAGTAAACGTCATAATTATTTCTTACTTATTGCTAAATAAAATAAAAATAAATCCCGTATGTTGTTAACTCTGGCCACTGTCAAAGATCACGCCACTTACTCTGGCTCCAGTTCGAACTCCGTCTGAGTCTAGAGTTTCATTTATGCAAAAAAACAAAAAAAAATACGTCTGGCATTGGAGTTATGCAGCTGCCATGCACAGGGCCACTTCGCAATGTCTCCTAATGCCAGCATTCCATTGGGCTGCTCTACGTCACCATGTTTTGCCTGCTGTCTCTGACTGCATCTCGCTTCTGGCGTTGGCCTTTTACTTTTTTTATCGCTGATGAGGCTTTTCTCTCTCTCTCTCTCTCTCTCTACTTCTTTTTCGCTCTATAATTGTTACTTCTTTTTTTTTTTTTAAAAACCGGCCGGCTTTTGTGGCTCCAAATGGAACGCAACTTTATCTGAGACGGAGCGGCGGCAGCACCAGAAGAGACTGCAGAGAGCGAAGAGTTAGTTAAAGAGTTGTGGCAACAAGTGTTTCGATGCACAGTTTTGAGTCACAGTGGGTCTAGGCTAATTTTAAATAAACTCTTGCCAAAATAAAAAATATAAATCATTAAATATATGAAACCTTCAACTTTTTAAGTCAAAAAACAAAGCAAGCCATTAAAACAATAAATTCAATGTTACGATAACAATTTAAAGGTTAAGCAGTTCGCCGTAATACTTGAAACTAACTCTTCTAATAGGACTAAAACAAGAAGGGTATCAAGTAGATCATATTTTATTTTTACATTTAATTTCCGCTGTTCCCACCATTTTGAGATTCAGCTAGTTGCAATGGCTGTCTGTCAATGCAATTTGCCAATGTTCAATGCAATTAAGCCAAAGTTCATTAGGCACTCAATTTTTCTTTTACTTTATTTATTTTTTGATACATTTTCCATGTTAAACGCAACCAAGTTGACAGGAACATGTCGTCCTAATTGCGGAATTGCAACTAAAATTGTCAACAGAAAATTTATAAGCAAAAAAAAGCATAAAAAACTGCATCTTTCATCGAAGTTCTCGATACGAACGAACGTTGCATATAAATGAAAAAATGTGAATGCAAACTTAATGAAGCTCCAGCGTTTGCAATCTGTACAACGCGCTCAAATTTCTTAGCCAGCTTTAAAGAAAGAAGACTTCGAGCTATTTTGATGCATTGTATTTTAAAATCGACTAAAAACAAGTTGAAAAAATGCAAACGTCATTAATCAAAAGTGGCGCGTCCTGGCCGGCCAGTCATTTTGTAATTAAGTAGGATAATTATGATTGGAATTTTTACGTACCAAGAAGGCCTTGTAATTTCAGACCAAAAATAGCAGAGGGCAGTTCCCTTGTTTTAACATTCATCAACACAAAAAATAAGTGCAAGTTGGTTAAAAGAGGCAAACTGGTTTTAATGATGAAGCCAAAAAAATGTAACAACAACTATTTCTAAACGCTTTTGTATCTGCCTTGTTGTTGTTAACAAGTAGCTGGCATATTTTGCAATTTCATAATCGTCAACATCGTCTAATGGTATTATATATCATTTGTATTATAACTAAATTACACACGATATATGGCTTGAAGATCATTTGAACTCCATGTCAATGACAAAGGAGTTCAGTGTTAAGCCATACTTAAAATTTACATCAGAGCTTATAATGCATTTAGAAGGTAAAGAAAGATATCGTCTTTCCGAACAACAAATAAGAATTATTTATGTATTGTACAAAATATAATGCATACGCAGTGTTGTCTTCTATTGCATTTAACAGTAGTCCCATAGAAATTTAATGCAAAAACAAAAAACCCAGTGGCGTGATTTGTGTTGGCAAGCAAATTAGACATGGGCATGACTTGCCTTAAACTGTTTATACATACGATATGTTCGTTCGTAAAATCCAATCCAACAACAGCAACTACAACAACAACTACATACAATCAAGCCCACATGCGTTAATTATGCAAAATACGAAAAAGTTGAAAATTTTTGTGTCAAATTTATTTTCAGTATGGTGTTCGTCAATCGTTGCCAAAGCAAATCTAGTCCATGACGTAGTGTGAATGGGAATATTCCCATTTCATTTCGTTGGTGTATGATGATCTTCAACAAATTGACATAATCATTCATTCATTAATTTACTATAGATAGTAGCCTCAGTACGTTACGTACCAACTGAATGACTCATAACTTGTTCACAAACAAACACAAAAACAATGTTACTCATTGTTGTTGTGGTTATTATTGTCGTTATGACGACAGAGATCACACCACCTTTTTCCAAATAAGCAAAAGTGAGAAATACTCAAAAAATAACAATTACTCAAACGTTTTAAAATGCAACCCAACCGCTTAAGAGAAGCTCAAATCGACGTTTTTGAATTTCTCTTAAAAAATCGCCACTTGCTTAGTAACCACCACAACTTTTAGCACACACACTGTGCCTAATTATAATAAAGGTAGCCGTATTCGAAGGTAATCGGTGAGTCCGTACATGATCGGGGAGCGGGGTGTACCGTGTGGTGCTGGGAATAGCTCAATGTTCACATGGTTATACAATGCACACAATATCGCCACTAATTTCGTTATTTTCTTGTGTACTTTTTATACCCTGTACCTACAAAGGGTATACTAGTTTTGTGCAATGCATGACTGCAGGAGGCGTGGCGTGTATGTACGCCTAGAGATACGAAACTTTACCAGCTAGTGCGCATATTTCCTGAGCTGATAAAAGTTGGTAAATCATTTCGATATCGTCCCCGTTTCCCCGTAGTAAAATTTCGTGGAGTCCAACTACACTCTGTTAAATATTTTTATTTGAAACTTAACAGAAAAATGCGCAATCGATTAACGTATTTTCTCCCACATCCCACATCCCTAAACTTTAAACTTACCTCATATACTTTAAATAACGTCTTTGTCGTAACTTATTTATAGGGATAAATATCGAATTTCACAAAAAAAAATCGAATTGGAAAGTTCTTATAAGCAACATGCAGAAATAAAATGCATTCGAGAAAAATGTTACAGGGGATTACTCTGTCGGTCACCGCAACTGTCAACTTTATCACGATTTTATTATCATAATTGCCAACGTACTTTTTATCATGAAAAGTTTCGGTTTATCAGAATATTAAGTTGCAATTAGATAAAATTTGTGTACACACATCAAGCAGTCATACCAAAACTCGATAAAGACAGCAGAAATCAAAGTTGGAAATTTATAAAGCAAAATACGGCTCCAAATGTTGGAAAAATGATTTGTTACCAGGCATTTTTTCATTGCTTCTATCTGTCGAAATATTTTTGTTATATATCGAGACACAATCAGTTGAGACGCCTTTAACTTCAGCTACCTTACATGCAAAATTATGTATGTCGCTCAATATCTCTCCATGGATCTTAAGAATGATTCAAAATGAATTAATTAAATGATTTAATGACCTACTACATCTCAGAGCTTGGAGCTAGAACAACCAAACTATACTAGTTTTTATTACTTATTATAGATTATTTGTTCGATATCGAAGTTACTATATTTTGGGATACTACGAAGCACCTCTTCGAGGCAAAATTATGTTTGTTTATGAAAATGCGAAAATGGTTAAAGTTCGCAAGCTCTGTACGAAATGTAATCAAAATCGTTGTAAGTTACGATTTTCAAATCTAAAGCCAGAGTGTTAAAAGATAGCTTTTTAATCTTTTCTTTATCTAATCTTTTTTCAAGCAGTGTGACTTCTCATTTGAATGAGATAAATAAAAATATTAAATATAAACGCCGATCAAAAAGAACTGTTAAAGCAGCTAAAATTGTGGCGACTGTATTTCAAACTCTCATTTCAAACTCTCGCGCTTTAAATATGACCTATATTACGATTAACTCCAGACCGATTTTAAACATGGAGAAGTCTATAGCAATTTTTTTCCATCCTCGTTCTAACTTGTTGTCCATTTTGGAAGTTACTTTTGGGCACCTAAATCTTTTACCTTTCAGTACAAGGTATACAACGCTCAGAATACATATGCGAATCAAAACAGATTAACCTATTTTTTTAAGAAAACCTTAATGCTTCGTATACTTATAAAGACTCTTATCTTTTTATTTACTAAAAGTTATATCATTTTTCAAATGAGTAAATACATTTTTATATTTAGCCTGCCATTACAGATAGTTATAGTACCCTACATATTTCCTTAAGCGGTAAGAACTAAATACTTACTTCAAGCCTTATCAAAATTGGAAGCATTTTGATGGAAAAAACATTTTGTGAGTGAATCAACAATTATTAGATAATTTGCCTTATCTCTAAAATGCGCACTTAAGACGATAGTGTTGACAATTTATATATCTGAAATAGGTATTATACGCTCCCTGCACGTGACATTCCGTCCCGCAACTTTTATTCGCTTCCGGAAATCCCGACCATAATATTCCCTGAATTAACTTTAATTTCATTAATGTTTATCTGACTGAGAGTGCCTAACTTTAAAATGCACAGATCGCCCGAACTTGGTCCAAATTGTTAAAAACCCAATAGGGTTCCAGGGAAGGAGTTCGCTTTCATGCTTTATATGGTCTGAATTATATAATGGTAACTTTGCGCATGATATGATATTGTATAATGCTTTTGATAATCCGTGGTTCAAACATAAAATCGATCATTCAATTACAAATACCTATGGAAAATTTGAAGGTATCATCAAAATATATTGGTTTATTAAGCTCATATGGGACTGCATTCCGAACGCAGCAGCTTTAACTTATCCAAAACTCGAACATAACAAACAAAGAAACAGAACGAAGTTTGCACCAAAGATTTTTTGATGGCCGATTGGTCGCATTGGAGCTGTATGACTTTAATCAAATTTGGCACATTGCTGGGGATCTCTAAAAAACTTCAGAATTCCATTAAAAAAATACTGGAATAATAGGGCAATTAATCTGAAAGTTTCGTTGCTCTATCTCTTACCATTCATACCCTTTGTACCACGGTCAGGGTACAAAAAAATGTTATGGTCACCGAGGCCTCAAGGTTAATACAGACAATAGTATAGTAATATACTCGCTTATCTATTTGATATAAATCTCATAGTTATATGGGGTTAAATAAAGCCTTCAGGTATATTCTTTTTAACTTACTATAATATACCATTTACCTCGCAACTATTTTATGCATTTCAAAGCGCTGCACAGTCGGCGAAACTATTGATTTTCGGAATAAAATTAATGCCGTTTAAAATAATAATAATGTATTTTAAAAAAAAGTTTTCTCGAAAAAAATATTTCCATCTCAGTCAAGGTCACACCGTAGGTTATCGATCAACTCAGAGAGCTTTTATTAAAAAAGGGAAATAAAAAAATTACCAATTTAAAGAGTTAAAATTACTCATTTTGTCTAGCCAGATTGGCCGTTTCTCCCATTGTGCACTATCACAATTGTCTCAACGGATCACTGTTTTTTACGAATCTCGAAACATCGCAAAAAAAAACTAGGTATATTGGAGGATATGGCAGAAACCTATAGTTTTGGAATTCTTTTGATCTCGGATTCGGATTCACTGACCCCAAAAACATGTAATAACTTGGGTACCAAAATTCATAAAAAGGACTTAGCTTTATGGCGCAGATAGACAAATGTCAAAGATTACATTTTTTTAGAAAACACTGTAACTGAACTTGAACTATTTGGCTTACAATTCGGTATTTTAATAGGTGACAAGCTATGAACTTAGGAAAATTAATTTAAACCAGCGGCAACGCGTTGTAGTATGAAGGCATTTTAGCAATTTCACCAAATCTACAAAAACACATTTCTAGGATGCTTTTATGCAAAGTCGTCACATTTTGATCATGATGATTAATCACATGGAATCAACAAAGAAACTTGTACGGAATGCAAAGAAATTGCCAACTATTAATAAAACATTTATATTGATTTGACCCATGTTTGACTTCTGCACTGATTTGTACACCCTTCTTAGCTCCCTTTGGCGTTGGCCTGACCCCTCTGCCCATGAATGTCATTGAAATAATGATTCGGCTTCTCTACCGTTGCGAAATCTCTGCCATTGCCGGGCCAATGATTGATTTCTCCTTTACAATAGCAACTCTGTTCAATGAACTTCGCTATGCATTTAATTGGTTGTAGGCATTGACGCCACCAATCGTCTGGTCAAGATCTGTCCATCAGATTGGAAATGACTGTTGCTGCAGTTTTTGACTTGTAATTTGTTTAGCGAAGTTATTGCTCAAGTTATAGTATGCTAAACTAATTTGTGCAAACGTGTTCTAAATAACAGGTTTTTGAGGTTAAAATATTGGAGTGGGGCTTGGGATTCATTCAGTAACCATATATAAGCAAAAGAAGTAGTGCGGTATAATGGGTAAGACGAGTGAAAACTTTCTGGCATGGATTAGAGGCGTAAACAATCTCAAAGTACTAGCGAATATGGGTTGTAGTTAATGAATAATATGAAAATACAATAGTTTGTTTTGTGTGGGAAATAACTTTAACTTAAAAGAGAAAAGATCAGCACGAGAAATGGCACAATTCCCTAAGGATACTTACGGCACACTGCAGACTCAACAAACACCTGAGTAAGATTGGTATCTTGCATTCGAACACATTTAGATCTCCAGTAGAGGTGGAGAACTATCGATAGTGCTATCGACACTATCGAGCTACATTTACGATAGTGCTATCGATAGTTCTCCGATAGTTTTCACATCACCAAAAAGTACAATTTGCGCGTTTATTTGTGGCGTCTGCTAAAAAATATTTGTGAAAAAATTTATTAAAACAGTAATACCTCAATAAAAAGAAATGGATCGCTCTCTTCAAAGTGGTATAATGCTTATTTTTAAAGTATAGTTTGAACTCGGTAACCGCAACTAATAGAAATCTAGGTAATTGCACTTATTGAGGAGGTTGCAACCACCGAGGAAAAATATATAACTAGAAAAATATTTTTTTAAACATCTCGATTATTGTTTGCACTTTATTTTTATTAGTGTTTATTATAATAGCCATCTCATGAAGCTCATTCAGAATTAGGAAAAAAGGTTACAAAGCTATATTTTTTAGTGTTGCAAAAATCGAGGAATTGTTTGTATGGAGTGTTTCGATTACCGAGTTTATACTGTAGCTATGAAGTATTTTGAGTATGTGCTGAGTTTAAGGAAAACGTTGGGACTCCCTCACACTCAGTGTGTAGAGGGCTGAAAGGCCGGCATGCGATTGCAGCAGCACGGACTCGGAGAAAGATTTCGCGACCGAGAGGCAAACACAAAAAAAAGATAAGTAAAATCTCTCAAGTATGGAAATACATACTATAAAACGTCAGATGAAAAAAATTGGCAAGGGCATTAACTGCGGAAAGGAGTACCCCAACGGAAATACTTCAAATTTGCACGATCATCTGAAAAGATTCCACCCTGGCTTGGAAAATCATGTCCCAGATTCCAGCAGTTTAGCTGGAGGTATTTCGGCGGATACTGACAATATCGCATCGGCAAGCGGCAGTTGTAGATCGTCGATGCATTCTGTAGGAAGAAAATTTGAACTTTCTTTAATTCTTGAACCAAAACTTTTGAATCAAAAAACATTAATATCGTATATGAATTGTCTTGTTTAAAAATTAAACAAACATTATATTTCAAACTAAATATGTACATTATTGTAGACGGGACTATCGTCGATTATCGATAGTATTATCGTCAATTATCGATAGCTGTGAAATTACTATCGTCAACTATCGATGGCGCCGACTATCGATTGTTCCCCACCTCTAGTCTCCAGGACGCAGAGTGTGACGTTCTTGGATAAAAAATTTTACAAATCGCTACACGTAATATAGCTTGGGTACGGCCCCTTAGGGTCGCAATACAACATTGTTCAATAATATTTTTATTAAAATTATTATATTATATTTTTATTAAAATTAAAAGGGTGCAACCGTCATCCAGTGGCGTATATAGGGGGGGGGTCAGGGGGATCAATCCCCCCCTTGGGTCTGAGAATTATAAGATGATAAAATCGAATTTTTTCCAGGCATGTGTTTTAATGTAAGCATAACATTTTTGAAGCGCCAATATTTGTTTTGTCTCAATGTGCAATACTGCAATTAATGGTAAAACTCTCAAAATTGAAAAAGAAACACACATTTTTACGCGATGACTGTGCAGTGCAGCACATTAAAGTTTCGAATGCCCGCGCTTCTAACGGACCGACCAATCATGTGACTCCCAAGTGATACCTCAGTCAGTCACAGTGCCTCTCAGTTTACTGCGTGCTGCGGCGCTGCATCAGCTGTATTATACATATTTACAGGTAATGTTCTTGCCAAGCTAATGGTTGAAAATCTTAAAAATTTCGAACTGGATATTACTTTCTTGATCGGCCAAGGATTCGACGGGGCGAGGAATATGTCTGGTCAATATAATGGCGTTCAAGCAATTATACGTGACAATTATGCGCCACATGCTTTATACGTTCACTGTGCCGCACATTCTTTGAATCTTGCTATATCTATCACCAGCATGGTACCTGCCATCAGAGACTGCTTGAGCACCATAGAAATTGTTTACAATTTCTTCCATACACCTAAAAGAAGAGCTGTTCTAGAGAACACTATTGAACAATCTGATGAAACTCCAAGTGTGAAAACTGTGAAGAGATTGAATCTGACTCGATGGGTGTCAAAATATGAAGCCGTAGACGATTTTCATGAATTATTTCCGTTTGTCTACGAAACTCTTGACGAAATGAGAACCTCGGAAACTGACGCGAAAAATTTAGAAAATGCAATGGATTTCGAATTTTTGATCAGTCTACAGGTTATCAACGTGATTTACCAACTTTCTTTGCCTCTGAGTCGAGAATTTCAAAAGGTTGATTTAGACTTGGTCGAAGCTATGGGTCTCGCCAAGGATTTACGCGATGAACTGAAAAGGATTCGAGCAGAAGCAGATACGTTTCCTGGAATTTTCGAAGCTGCAAAGAAAATTGCTGAAACATTGGACATTGAAATCAAACACAAACGAAAAGTGAGCAGACAAAAAAATCGAGCGAATCCTGAAGTTCAGAGTGCAGAAGATTACTTCCGTGTCACGGTGTTCAATCCATTTTTGGACTTCTACATCATGGATCTTGGCGAGAGATTTATCGATCACGAAAAAATATTAGAAAGGTTTTCGGCGCTCTTCAAGCATGATTTATCTGAAATCGACAAAGCAGCTGAGAAATTTATAGAAACTGTCGAGTTTTATCAAAAATTTCTTGATTCTGGGCCAACTGCTGTTCTCATCGAGTTGAAAATGTGGAAGAAGTATTTGATCCGTAAAGGCGACATCAAGCCTTACAATTCGTTGAATGCGCTGGATGATTGTCCAGAAGAGAATTTCCCAAATATCAATATGTTGCTAAGAATATTAGCTACATTGCCAGTATCTACGTCTACTGCGGAACGTACATTCTCAAGTTTGAAACGGATAAAAACAATTCAAAGGAACACGATAAAAGAAGTGAGTTCATCATGTTCCATCTAAATGTTTGGATACTATCGAATATGCATCAATAATAACTCGAGTTATTGTCTGATTTATCTATTATAGGACCGCTTGATTGGTTTGGCAGCTCTGGCAATGCATCGTGACATTGGAATCACAGCAGACGAAATCATTGATGAATTAGCAAAAAAATCTCGAAAGCTTGAATTTCTTCTTCGATAATAAGAGAATTTTTTTATAATGCAACTTATCAATGTGCAAAATGTGACCAATTTCTGTACACGACTGTGCAACGAGGATTATTATCGCAGTGTAAAATATAACTTACAAAAAAACAGGATATTATTCTGAGTCATATCCCCCCCATATCAAAAAGCTATCTACGCCACTGCCGTCATCCATTGATATACTAAAAAAATACTTCATTTTGGTGACATTGTTATCGCTAATATCGGATCTACGAACACTTCATTATCGAAGTACCCAAAATCTCAGATATCTGAATCGGTATATCGAAGATATTAAATATTCATTTTTGCCTTCTTGGTCTACATTTGCAATAACATCACACATTGTTGATTAAATATACCCAAATGCAATTGTAGCCGTTGGCAAATATTTGCGCTTTTATGACACATTGGACAGTCATAAATTTGTAGATAATGCTTTACTAATGTTCCGAACAACGTCAATTAAATGGATTTATGAGTTGGAATTACTTTTTTTAAACCTTCTGCTTTAATGTTCTGTGAGCACTTTACTTGTTTGCACAAAGCCTCTTGATATTTATTTCGATATTGTTGTATACAATATTTTCAATTAAGCTTCTAAACGACTCACTTAAAATGCAAATTGCATTTCATTTACATATAGATTTGAATGCATCCTAACTTACAACAATAACAACAACACATCAAACACAAATATGAGTATTATATATGGAATACTATACAATGTACATCTGGTATGTGATACAAGCTCTAATAAATATACATAGTGCTACTGTATTCTATGTTACATATACATATATCTACATTTGGTAACTTTTTTTTTATTATTATTAAGGGCTTTTAATTTAAACTTTTGATTGCATAAAATGTTAAGTCCAGAGATTTTAAGCCCTGTACGCAGGGCCGTATAGAGAATATCCGGGCCTCTGGAAAAATCTTGGATCCGAGCCCCCATCAATTTTTCTTAATTCATGTAAAAAGTATAGTAGTTGAAAAGTGTGAGATCAACATAAAAAATACAGAAAGGATTTATGAGAGAATTGATGATTTGATAAAATCATAATCATGCATTTCATAAAATTCCAATGCAGATCTAAAAAAAAAAACGCAACTCAAATAAGTTTGAATTTTTTATTAAGTAAGATAGCCTTACATATGTTTCACAATAACCGTCAAGATGCTTAGAATTTCGCCTTCCGTGCTTTAGCTGGGGCGAAAGCTTTTATAATATCATCAAAGTCGAGTTTTCTTGCTAACTCAGATTCCAAATACAAAGTTGCCAATCCTAAGACTTGATTCTTCCCGATTGACTCTCGACTCCGGGCCCCTTTGAGAGTTCCGGGCCCGGGGGAAAAGTTCTCAAAAGCTGTCCCATGTTGCTTGTTATTCCCAAGATACAGGCAACCATCTTTCGAAGTTCTCCGCTCACAAATAACTTAGTTGGATATTGTTCGTCTTCCAATACCCGCGCAAACGTCAAGTTATGCAGTGTCCAAGTAGAAGAAATCTCTTTTACGCTCAAATTTTTGTCCAATATTGTATTAATCTCACAAAATGTCCAAGGCATCGATATTTTGTGCGATTACGACTTTTAGGAAATTCGTCATTAAGTGATAGCCGCTCACGACTTAATTCAGTATAGCTCTAACGTAGGGTTTGATCACTAAAAATTTGATGAGGTTGATCGTTGTAGTCTTTTCGAGGTAGTCCAATAAAACATAGTGCCAACATTTTCACGGCTTGAAAAAAACTTGTCAACTTCCTATTTGATAAGTTTGATTGAAATCTTATTTGCAAGTTACAAATTATTTCATAAGTTAAGCAGGGACGCCTCCTTCACAACTTAACATAAGCTTCACTACACAATCAGCATTTCCAAATCTAATCATCATGTTGACTTACCATCGTTGATATTATTATTTTAAAACGACACACTATTGCACTTAAGAAGGTAAAAATTAGGAAAACCGAGTATAATAACATTTCTCTTATGGGAATTATATAAACAATATTATAAATGCAGCAAAGCGGACAGAAAAGGTTTCTCTTACTAGATTACGTTTATAGCTTTCATAATACCATTTGGTATTAACTTAAATACGGCATGTTCGAAGTTAGGTTATGTTTTCCTAGCAAACCAGTTTAACAACTGACACTTAGGGCTTCGCAAAAACGCAAGGCTTCATAATATGCATAGGTGGGGTCTCTATTGGTATGTTTGTAAATTACATTTTATGCGTATATGTAAATTTCACACATAAATATGTATGAACAATAAAATCGTCCTCGGCTTGTTCTACAGGACCGTACGCAAACATCATATTTGTCGAGGACTTTTTTGACAGAAACCATCGATTGATGTTAATTGGGCTTCAATGATTTTATGATTTCTGATTGAGCCGGAATAAGCATCCAAGTCATACACGATGCGACTGTTTGTACAACTTGGATGTTTATCGAACTTATATCACCACCGATTTCATTACGTTTTATAAAGTATGGTTGTATGAAAAATCAACTACATACATTGGAATTCCAGTTGCATCGTTTTAGTTCCGGTCAAAAAAAAACAAAAAAATATGATAGTATTATCAAATTACAACAACGAAATGAGTCTGAATTGAGTAACTATAATTTGTAGAAGGCACTTAGTTTTTAATTCAACAATATTTATTATAATCTGAGACATTGATTTAACTTTGCACACCATCGTTTCAGAGGCTGCAAGATCTGATGATGATTGAATCAATATCTGTTTCCATTTTCCCAACAATAGTTTCTGACCTTTGGCTATGGCATGAAAAAAGTAGATTTGAAACAACTAATGTTCTTCGTATGAGAAGCATCATGTTGATTTATTATTGCCGAGTCAATTTTTGATGGACGAATTGGCATTGTGCGTTGTTACCTAAACAAAGGACTCTTTGTAGCAGGGTATAATGAGATGGGAAAAATATAACTCTACTTCGTGAAATCCTTTGGTTTGCGCAGTGCATTCGAGTTCGCCGTGAGTTTCGCATGATTATGATGAGGTAAAGTTTGTGAGCGCGAAAGTGAGTGAAAGAGTGTTGGAAAACGCAATTCGAACCTGACGTCTCTGCTTGCGTAATTAAATGTGTGTGCGCAAATGCGCGTTTGTGTGCGTGAGAGTTTCGCCTACAAAGCAATTGTCAATTTGTGTTAAATGCGCCCAATTTAACAGCAAAATGGCGAACACATTGACAACAGACATACACACGCACACACTAATCAGTGGAAATTAAGGCATCAGCAGTATTAATTAATTGACTTGAAATTGAGCCAAATACCTTAAAGATGATTCAAAACTCCTTAAACTGTGCGTTTGTAAAACGGCTTAATCATCTCTAGAAGAAAATTGGTCATAACAAATGCCATAAACGTTTGACATGTCATATGATGCATAAAAAAGATCCCAGACGCAGATCCCTAGACACAATACCCACAAACACATACCGCACATTTTCACTTATTAATTCACAAAAGTTGTCTTTTGTTTATGACTCTTGCAGCATTTTTGTCGCCGTCGAAAAAGTTTTCTTTCCGGTATTTTCACCGGCTTATCTTAACTTAAAACACACATTCCTACCCGGCCCAGTGAGGAAATTGTTTGTCTGTTGTTTGTTTGTATATGTATAGGTTTCATTATTAGTCTCTATTGTCAGTTTTAGGCTTTCATTAAAAAGGGTTTAAAGGTTGTCAACAACAACAACAACAACAATAACAACAACAACGGGCATAACCATTAAGAGGGTAAAAGTTCTCAACTTAAATTTTAGTTATGAATTTTATTTGGCCTCTGCTTGTGCCTAATTACACTCTGAAAATTTCAACTTAATGAATAAATATACATTTGATTCGTCTTTGATCCAAACTTTCCAACAGCTCAAACTCTGCCAAAGCGCTGCGAGGATAAACAGTTTCAATGTACCAACGGACAATGCATCCCAATTCGATTTGTCTGTGACGGCGATTCGGATTGTGCGGACCACAGTGATGAGTTGAGAGAAGAATGCAAGTTCAAAGGTGAGTTTGATAAGTTATATACAGATAGTTTTAAGCACCACAGATATATGTAAATACTAAATTTCGTATGAGAATTGTCGATCCATATTCCATATAAATTGCTTCAAATACGGCGTGATCGGTTGGGATCACAGCAATTCTAGGAATCGCCTTCTGCGTGTATTTCTTGCCTCTATGGCGCATAGCTGTTTTTAGTTGATGTGCTTTTTTTTCTATTGTCAATTATTTGTAAACTTTTAATTGAAAGCCCTTCTTCGACTCATCCTTTCCCTTACTCTCGCTTTTATTGTATTGACTCGGAGCTGCCATTTTTCTTTGATTGATGGTTAGGAGGTTGTCTGTTCATTAAGTGCGTCACAAATTTTTCTAGCCCTAATAGTTACGGACCACCTGCATTTACATTTCATTAAATTTCCTTTAAAGTTTGGGGAATTACAAACAAGTGCTGTATGATTTCGAATTGGAATTTAATTACTTATATCTAACTTGGAACAATTATGCATTCTATCTATGTAATTTCTTCTATAAATCAAAGAGATTTCTTAAAAATGTTCATTATTAACGCATCGGCCGGAGCCATTACCTAAAGTATGAGTCTAATTAGCTTACGTCAAACTACAACCAGAGTGCATACTTTTAGGTGGCTAAGTGAAATACAAAATTCCGACCATATTGGGCGTACCCAGAAAATGTGCAATATTTATGGTAAAAGGTGGTTTAATCTTTTTACCCAAGCTGGCATTCGAACTAGTTTAAGTCACTAAGCTCTTAAACTATAATTACAGAAAGCGCTTTGTGCAGCAATAAACAACCTAGAGCCGGCACTACATCCAGAAAAAGGTTGCAACTTGCAACAACAACAATCTTAAGGCTAAGCGCATTTGAGTCTTATTTACTTACAAGCAAACATGGTAAGAATGGCGCGCCATTAAAGCAAGCCAAGTGCTCCCCAACTAAGCCATTTCATCATGGTTCTTGCACTCCTTCCTATACAAACAATACCAAAATTGAGAAAGAGCTCAAGAAATTAGCGGGCAATGGCTTTCAATTTTAAGGTCAAAGCACCTACTACAATATATTCTTAAATACTATGCAGCATATACTAATTGTATGTTGATAAGCAAGTACACAAAGTTACCCAAATATCAGAGTGAACTTGGCACCATCTGAAATCTGAAATCTCAAAATTCACGAGACGGCAAAAATCAGCAGCTGGTCAACAAAGGAAGTTGAGAGGTCGCTCACACAATGCTGGATAAAATACCAGCCGGGATAATGATAATTCTCCGAGCACACTTCTTGGCTGTGCCAGACAGTGAACTGAACTCAAAACATGTTTTTAATCGACGGATCGTCGGATACGCCACAATTGCGACTTAATATTTGTGTAACTACAAATTGCATACTTAATGTCTGAGTGGCAAATGAATTGCGTCGCGAACTGGGACTTGAGTTGATTTTTTTTTAAAGCTCAGCTTAAAACGTTTCCAACTTGACCCATTTACAGAGCGCGGGCGTCAGCCAAGCATCATTGATGGTTGATACTGTTGATGCCGATCTCCCTGTTTGGTCGAGTCTATTAGAATTTGCACATTTATGGAGTGTATGCTGGCTTATCAGTGTACACTGATTGCTCAGACGTTTAAACACGTGAAATTGTACAGTGATTGGGGATTAACCTTATACACATACTATTTGTACCTACTGTTTTTAAGTGTAAAATTAAAATTGTGTGCGTCTTGATTAAAGTGCAGGTTAGCCAACGAAATGCGATTATTGTTGTTGACAAATAGATGGGGTTCCAATTGCGCACAAGTTGCGGGAAACTACGCAGATAAGCTGAAATTTCTTAAAAATAAGTACAAACACTTAATGCCAGTTACAACCAGAGCTGTGTCAGAGATCTTTTTTCTCAACCGGAATTCAAAAAACCGTCTTGCTACAATTTATGGCACATCTCCATCCCCATCCCCACACAGCTTGCCACAGCTTGCCGGACAATCTCACTCGGAGCAAGCACCCTGCAAAGAAGCTCACTCAGAATTGAGTGAGTGGGAGAAAAGAACTCTTATCAGTGTTGAGCGTGCTCTCAACTGCGCACAACGTTGACTCCTGCTGTCGATGCTTCTCTTGATGCTGCGGCTCGTCTGCATCTGTTTTGGTTCTGACTCGCTTTTTGACTCTGGCTCTGAAATTTTTGTTTTTAAGATTTGCCAAAGCGCGCTCAAAACTCAGTTAGCGTCGAACTTTTAATTTAAGCGGACGTGCGCTAGAAAATTAAATAAGGAATACCAAGAATTTAGCAAGGAACAGGAGCTTACATTATTATTACAAGCGGCAAAAAGCGAAATAAAGTTGAATTAAAAAGCGAGTGAAAACAAAAAATATACAAAGAAATTGTAAGCCTTGAAAATAAATTGATTAAAACGTGTTTAAATTGGTTAAATAATAAATAAAAATATTTAAAACAAAAAAGAAACTAATGTTGCTAGTGTGAACAGCTGTTGTAATTCCCGTACATATGGCAAAAAGCAAAAAAGTTTTCTAAAATCTAATGCCATGAAAGTGTCAAAGGACATGTTTGTAAATAATTTAACTCAAGCTAATTAAAATATGTCAAGTTGCACAAAACTTAAATAAATAAAATACGCCTGGCAACTGGCCTGGCGTCTTATTGTCGCATTGAGCATTGAGCATCCTTCGCTCCGCTCGAGGAAATTAAACAACAGAAGCGACTGCTACTTGCAGATTTCCTTTTTCAAAAAGAAGCTTTTTGTGCGCATTTTTCTCATTCAGTTTTTTATATTGTAAAATTTTCACGCTTCTGCGCGTTTCTGTTCAGTTTTCTTTTAATGCTGCGCTCGCTCTCTTAAACCATCTATTGCTGTTTGAGCTGAGCTGAGCGTCCATTGTCACGTCCGCCTCCACGTCTCCTCCGACATTTGTTTCCTGTCTAAATGGCGTATAACAAAATGTCACCATGGCGCGTAATTCAATTTTCTTTCATATTTGAAGTTGATTTGCCAGCTGCATTTCCTTTTAGTCTGGAACGCGGTTGTTCTTTGGCTAATATTATACATATGTATGTTGGCCCAGAACTCTAATTAGCTATTCGATATATACTATGTGTATATACCTATGTATATACTCGTACATATACAAATGTTAATGTAAATGTTTTATGAGAATTTGATGGAACAGTCGGCTTAAAATGTCAGGCGTTAATTTTCACACATAACATCACGCATTAATCCTTTGTATACACAAATGTATATATTTTAATTCAAATAATTAATGCACATTGGAGTAGTTATGTGCAGGAGTGTGCATATATGGGTGTATAGTATATACATACATACATATACCATACATAAGCATTTACAAGTTCACATAAACAATTGCAATTAAAAGTAAACACTCGGCAGCCTGCAAACTGAAATACTCTATTGAAACAACAGAAATATATTTGCAGATTTAAATATTATGATATTAAAAGTAAAAATAATAAAAGTAAACAGCATAAAATATTAATGACAATGTGAAAATTGAAATATTAAGAGAACATGTCAGTTGTAAAAGTGCAAACAAGAATACGAGAGTGCAATTAATTTAATGCAAATGTATTAAATAAAATGAAAAATTTAATGAATATTTATACAACTGCTAAAATTTAATTGCATTTAAATAAGTGACATATTGTTCCCCTAATTCCTCCCTTTTTGTTGTGTTTTATTTATAAGTGAAAATCTCCAAAATGCATTGAACTGAATATAAAGGCAGGAAATTTCTTAAACCGTCAAAAGTGCTGTGTGCTTTTGGGCCACTTTACTGCTGCTGGTTTTTAAGTTAAAATAATTATACGCCAATTTCAGTATTTAAATTAATCGTTTAAGCCAGCTCTTTGGGCCACATCGTAACAAGTAATAAGAACGGCCTGTAAAAATTGCAAGTTGTCAACATGGGACTAATACGCAAAGGCCTTGGATGGCTGCTGCTCATCAGCGGATTATTACAACAGACTCATCAGCTTAGGACATTTGGCACCACATCGGCAGATAATGGTATGATAATGTGTCAATTCCTTAAATGAAACGAAATCAACAAATATAAGTGTATACATTTTTAACATAATATCAAGAGATATACTTGGATAGCAATTGATATCCTTATGCATCAATCTATAGCTATGTGGATATTGTCGCACATAAATTACTGTGCATAAGTGGGAGTGGGTTCGGGTTCGGGTGCGGGTGCGGGTTCCTTATACCTGCAAAGCAATGGCTGTCACAAACAGTAGACCACACACTTCAGTTCCAAAGAAGCACAAAAACATCAACTAAAGGCAACACATTAACTGCTCAAGTATACCTACTAGTATAGTTCGATTTAATATTATTGTCTGTTCTCTGTCTGTTGTTTTGGTTTTTATGCCTATGGGCGTGGGCGTGGCAGTGATTGGGATTGTGATTGTGATGTGGCTTATCCATCGATATTAAGCAATACAAGTTAAGCTCAATGACAACAGCCATTCCAGGCTAGATATTGTCAGGCGACAGCAAAAAGCAATAGCAGAGTAAATAAATAAATAAATTATGGGCCAAAGCCAAACTGGGCCATTAAGAGCAGTTGCCAACAACAGCAGCAGCAGCAGTTTAAGTACCACGTTGCGTATACGCGACGTAAACAATGCGCTTGAATAGTGCGCCCAAGACGATGTTTGATTTTTAAGCAGTTTACCCAGCACTCTGCTAGCACACAAATAAATAGTATATACTACATATACATATATACATATATATTGTAATATGTATTTGTATATGCTTATGTGTTCATGAGTGCGCCACTTCGATATCGAAGGCATAAATATTCATGTGCTACACATTCGAAAAAGCAGGCAGCTGATAAGCCGCTCGCTCAGTCCAATGGCCGGGAGTAGCCCAAGAAAATTCGCTGCAATGTGGAAATAATTTTAAATGTAACGTATCTTTATGAGACTGTGAGACTGTGAGTGCGCCTGCCAGCCTTAGATAACTCTTGTCACATCCTTCCATGGGTTTTGCCAGCTTCATAAGCTATAAATTATGCATGTCTCATTCTCAAAATGTTGTGTAAAATTCAAACAAAAAAATGAAAATAATGCCGTATTCGTCTTGAGGGCGCTTGAGGTAAAAGTCAACAAATCGTCTCACATAGCTTTCATGTACAAATTGCAAATAATTTAAAATGCAATTTCATCTTTTGAGTGTTAACAAGTTTCGATTTCAAAGCCATATAACTGGTCATTTGTCTTTGACCCCTACTTCATTTAAATATAGTAAACCTGAAACAATAAAAAAGTAGTTTGACTCGTCGCCATATGTAAAACTTTGCCTCATTAGAAGCTCTTCAAGACTTCTTCACCACCCATACCCTACTGCCAAATGATTTATGCTACACAAAGCGAAACCCCCAAAATTGAGGGAACTCAACAGCTGCCTATCTTTTTAGGTCTGCTTCATTTCTTTTTTTTTTTTTATTACTGGAATACTTGAAGCGCAAAACTTCAATAAAGTGGAAAAAGGTGCCATAAACAACAGGCGGGGCGTAGTGAATGCTTTTTCCTTTTTTTATGGATTCGTCCCGCTGTGCGGTGTGCTCCAATAAACGAGGCTGCAGAAATTGTAAACAATGGAAAGAAAAATCCCGCCCTTAAATGTGGAACAAATTTTTCATTTATTTATTACTATGTCGCCAACGGGCCAAGTGAAAAGCGAAAGTTAAGATTGGTTTGGTAGAAAGATTTCAGAAAGTGAAATTTTTGCACGTTTTGCTTTTCCAATGCCTTTTTCCGTTCTTTAAATGAAACGGACAATTCAATTTGGGTTTGGCCCCAAACGACAACAATATCAACAATACCAACAAAGTGAACAGCAGACAAAATTGATTAGATAAACGGATGTGCGAACAAATCACATTTTTATTCGTGCAAATAACAAGTATTTTCGTCCCCCAACCCCCTCAAATTTCAATTCACATTTGGCCCACAAAAAAAGTCTTCAATGTGACCAACAAAAATTATCAACCATGCCACGAGAAGAGACAACATTGGATGGCCCGCGGGAGAGTCCAGATTGCAAGTGAACGTTACAGAGCTGCACACCGCAAATATCAAAAAAGTTTTAATGCGATAAATCGATGGGTGACCGCAAAACTTTCTTTGGCAACATTCAAGAGCAAACGAACTTTGCTTTAAACTGCTGTGAAGACCGACTGTAAAAAATAAAATAACTACGAATTTCGAAGTCGAAAGTGAAAAACTTCGTGGTACTCTATACCATTTTTTTGACTACTGGGTGCAAATCTCAAGTTTGGTTGTTCTAGTTCTTCTACATCTGGTTGACATCTGGTTGTTCACTTGAATTTTATTTATACTTCAGACCGTTGCACAAAGTAAATGTACCCCTTAAAGGGTATAAAAACCGCACTTTAACTGCAACATTTTTCAACCTCACATATGTACTACATACTTAGTAACTTTACATGCCTTTTCTTCTTGACTTTGGCACTTGTGGCAAATAACCCACTGCCTTGGGGAATGGTTTGGGGCACATCGAGAATTTGTGGTATAATGCTTCTGACCAGCTGCGGTCTTAACTTTTCGCAAACCTTGAATAAAAGCTTAGGCCCAAGTAAAGTCAATTCAGCCAAATAAATTCCTTAGCATAATGCAATGTGTGGCAATGTCTATCTAGAGCCAGCCGTTGATAACCTCTAAGAAAAAGGCGCTTAGAGATGCAGATGCAATCCAAAACGGGCAATGCACTCTCATTGACGACATTGATAGCAGTAAATCAATTCTAAATGTGAGGTGACAACGAGGCTCAGTCACCTTTAGATTTGTGCCAAAACTGCCACAACCAGGGTATTCATCTTTCCCTGGCCATATAAGTATGTATATAGTATAGTATAGTATAGTACAAACATATATTCTATTCAGGACAGGAGTAGACACATATTGTAAGCTTTTAAGATGAATTGCATATTATGCACAAGATCTGGACTATGTAGTAGCGTCGTTCCCCTGTCAGTGGCAGAAATTAAAACGTTTTACTGCTGTCTCTGCTGCTCCCGCAGCTCTCCGGTTACCCAACAGCTGCCACTTGGCGCTAAGCTGTTCATGTTGTCGCGACGCAACGCGGCAGACTGTAAATAATGAAGTTTCCTGGCAGAGGATGGTACAGTGTGCCTGGGCTTATTTACATAGGCAAAAGTTTGATCCGACAGTAATAAAATGGCAAAACGTGTAGCATACTTTTAAGCTGGTGCAACAAAATCATTTGCAGCACAAAATTTATGAGCCAGATTGAGCATATTGAATGGAAAATATAACGATTGAGTGCTATATTATATAGGCCATAAAAAAATAATTACATGGAAATGATTCTTGCTTAGATTTTCCTAATTCACTTTTTAACAAAAACTTCAATTTATTGTTTAATTTTATTTAAAAAAAATTTACTAGACATTTTCGTAACGAGAGTTTGCCGCTCATTAGGAGCAAACCAAGCTAAAGCCACAATCCAAATGGCAAGCTTTGTTTGACGCTGAGTTGCCAGTTTACTGGGTAAATACGTTGGATCCCCAAACGGAGAACGTGATGCGCATTTTTCGGAATGCGATGGGACTGACTACCAAAGTAACTAGCTGCTGCCAGCCTTCCTGGATGGGGGCGCTGGCAAACAGATAGACACAAAAGTTGAACGAAAGTTTATGACAGGGAGCCTTAAAAAGGGAGGAAGAAGCGTCAGCTATAAGTTAAAAGCGTTTGCATTAGGGTAGATACTATATTTCCCCTTAAATACAAATGTAAAAATAGTGTTACCTCTTCGGTTATATTGAGTGCATTTGAGATATTTTAGTTTGTGTTAAGTTGCTCGACGATAAGACCACGTAATTTTAATCATAGTTCCCTTCCAGAAACTTAAATAATCTGCTAGCTTTTAGACATTTTGAACGGATTGGACGAAATTTTCGTTTTTGGTATTTGTAAAAATGTAAAAAATAGAAAACCAAATTTATACAAATTTTTGTTCGCCACACTAATGGCAATCACCACCACACCAGCCTTGTGCACCCACCACATAAAAATTACATTTATTTTCGACATAGAAAACAATTGAAGCATAAAAAATATATTTCCGGAACACCACAATACCGCCGAGAACTGGGTTGCAAAAATGATTTTTCTCCAGCCAAAAATTATCAATATTTTTTACCCAGCTCGCCTTTTTTAGTACATTCATATAATATAGTATAACAAATATAGTATATATACTATGCTTAGTATAAATTGAATTTCCAATGAAAAGCGATGCAATTTCTCTTATTTTCCCCCTTTTTCCAGAGTCAACATGCGGCATTGAACAATTCCGCTGTGCCAATGGCAATTGCATACCCAACAAATGGCGGTGTGATCAGGAACACGATTGCGCCGATGGGTCCGACGAGGAGCCATCAATGTGCAGTAAGTACCAAAAAGCAAACAATCAAAAATCGAAATATTCTATGCTAAGCCTTAAATATTAATATGACAATTTCTTGGGGGCATTTGCAAGTGAATTTTTGCCATAGCTATGAAGTAAAGTGCGTCAATGGTGAGCAGTGTATACCCCGCTCCTGGATTTGCGATGGCAGTCCCGATTGCCGGGACAAGTCCGACGAGGCAACGTGTAGTAAGCATTAATATGTAGTACAAGCTAATCCTAATAACTAACTAACAGGAGGATTTCCTTAAATTTCTCATCTAAACCCATAAACACACAAACATACTTCTACACATGTACCAGGATACGTAAATAAAAGAAATAAGGCCGTCACGCTGCAGCCATCAGGGTGGATGCTCAATCTAGAGCTGGTTTTATTTATTTTACAGCTCAAGCCCTAAGCTTGCATTTTAAGGCATACATATTTTCTGCCTTTTTTCTTATTCCATCTTAATAACATTATTATTTTTATTAAGTTACGTATACGCCTCATCATCTACTTCATGCTTTACGGTCTGTGCATCAAGCCTCTTCTGTGAGCGGGTATATGAGCGCCTAAAAGCAGGCATTGGTCGAGTGCCCCATAAATTATTGTCAACTACCTCTTTGGTTTCCTGGAAACTGTTGGGCTGACTTTTTGCATTTGCAGCCTCGCCAATATCTTGACATTCGCATCAAAAATGCCGCCGGCAACGGAACTAATTTGTATTTATGTTCTACAACGACGCTTCCCTTCACCTTCAAGTGGACACGAGTTGAAAAATTGAAAAAATTATGTTTGTTTTTTATGTGGGGTTCTTTATTATATGCTATAAATGAATATTATGTCATTATATTGTACATTGAATGTGACTCAGCATTAACTAAGCTTGGTACCTCGCCAATCTTCTTGCGGTAGCAAACTAAACATATAATATAGACATAAATTTTCTTACGAATTAAGTGCCTGTGGTCTGGATACTCCAGTCGGAATCTCGATACAACTAGACTGTGTATTCATACTACAAATAGCTACCGAACTGATTAGATCAACCTTTACTTTGAATGAAACCCACACCCATGTTCTCCAAGTCTGCATCCAACAAAAAAACGCCATTTCTTTGACTTTGGGAAACCCTGCATACTCATGTTAAGGTAAATAGTATCTCCACATATTTACCTAAGCAAGTATTGGTTATATAACATAGCTAAACCTCAAACACCAAATTAACAATTCATCTATAGCTTCCTCTATTAAAAAGTGTATATGCGATAGAAAGACATTTTTATTTCTCGTATTTTGCCTATAAAGATTAAAACTGTAGCTTTAAAATTGTAGGAATTATTAATATAATGTGGAGGGGGAAAAAATAATAAATAAACTTGACCCGTCTGTGCAAATGTGAAGTTTGGCCTTCCCAGCTAATATACTTTCCAAGATCCATCGTAAATACAGATGAAGGCACATATCAAGATCTCTTTCTTTTGTCCTCCTGACAACATTGAAGCTACTTTTGGGCAATCCCTGGCGTTTCCTTTTCAATGTCACATTTATTTTTAAAAACAAAATATAGTCTTCGCCTTAAGGTACAGTGCATTTACAAACATTAACAACATTTACAAGAATTAAAAATTAATTAAAAACAGTCTTGAAATTACGTAATCCAAAGAAATTAATAATGGATAGCCTTTATCTATTAAATATGCTCTTACAGATGATGCATCTTATTTAATGTACACAACAATAATTTTTCTTGTTGACTTTGAAATATATTTGCCGCGCAAGTTTTTCTTTTTTGAAAAAGTTTTCATTATCAAAACTTTACTGTCTCCCATTCCTCTTGGCAAACCATGCCAGACATCGATTTCGATCCTTTCGCTTTTGTTTTCTTTTCGTTTTTATTGTCGAAGTTTGAGAAAACAATAAAAAGAACAAGAACGATGACAGAATCGAACAAAGCAGAACAGAACACAGAACATCATATTCAAGTACAAGGACCAACAATAAATACTCAAGTCCTGAATACTGCTCAGCACAAAAGCATCAAACTTCATTGGCTTTGATGTTGTTTGAAGTAGGGTTCTTGCCACTCTAACTATCTTCAGTCGCAGTTAGTGCTCTCCAGGACATGTCTTGAACATAAACTAAAAGCATTTTAAATAAAATTAAAATCAAATTGCAAGTATATTCACTTTGGCCCTCACTACAACAATACATACAAAAAAAAACACATAACAGAGTACAGCCAAAGTGTATCTTTATCTGTATGTATCTGTGGCCGTATCTGTATATGTATGTATCTGTGCCATTGTTGTTGTCAATTGATTTCACCATGGCTTAAAATATAATCATAAGGAAATGGAAATATAGGCAGGCAGTCATTCAGATTGGTAAAGTGACATTTCATTTTTAGGCGTATCCTGCGCTATTTTTGTTGTAACTGCTTGAATCCTGTCATCCATCTGAACGATTGCCAGCAAAATTGAAAATTCCACAAGTGAAAGTGACTGCTGTGGATACCCTATAATAAGTTTATTTTGTTTTACGATATAATTACTTGAAATATCTCTTCGTAACTTAGCTTTATCTTTCGCAAAATCGTATTCTTTTCATAATAATCTTTTATGAACATACATATTCTGAAAAATAATATTTAAGGTAAACAATTAGAAATCCTTATTTTACGATCTTAAAAAAGAAAAACAATCTACTCCTTATGTATAATAAATACCAATTTGCAGCACATGCTAAAGTTTAAGTAAAAGTCATAATAATTAATTAATTTATTTGCAATGTCAAAAAATAAATTCCAAGAATTTTTGTGGCTTCCTTTTGGCAAGTCCGCATACAAATGTTAGAGAGTGTGTATGAGAGTTTATGCGTGCTCGAGTTTGTTTTTTTTATTGTTTGGCGATAAGCGCAAAAACTGGGCCATCAGGAGACGCATAACAGACAGAAAGAGACAAGGGAGAAAAGCAGCAAAGACAAAACGCCACGAATTACATAATCTTATCAAGAAAATCAAGCATGACCAAAGCAACAACAATGGTGTCGGAGCTAACGGCAGAAGTTACTACAACAACAAAAACAACAACACGTAGAATATATATAAAAGGACATTCATTTCATGCGCGTTTTGTGGTTCAAACAGGAAAGAAAGAGAAAAGACGCCAAAACGAAACAAGTGGGCCGATTATAATCGGACATCCCGACTAGAATATACCTTGCTTAAGTTTTTATTGCAGCCTTTAACTAGATTCGAGTCAGTCGATATCAAGGATATAACTTTGTATCCTTATAATTTAAGTATTTAGTTAGCAGTATTATGGGGCGCTGTACCACTCAACGGATGTAGAACATAAGCAAAAAAGAGGAAATCATTTTTATACTTCTTTAGGGTTAAACAAAACAGCGTGTCCTAGAATATTTATCCCAACTTGGAACTTGCTTTAATGACTAGTCTGGGCTCGGTTATACTTTCCTTGACTTTACTTGGTGGTATTTCAAGGCGCCAGTCTCGCGAACTTTACTTCATTGAAAGTTTTTAGGTATAAGAGACAGCTGTGTGTGTGAGTGTGTATGCGATAATTGCTTTAATGTATTCGTGTGTGTGTGTGTGTGTGCATGCGCGCGTGTGTGTTTTAACTTTATGGAGTGTTGGCTGATAATGTCTTAATTACTTGCCTAGATAAAATGCCATTGCTCAGCTGGGCATGTTATACGTACTTGAGGGTCTTTATCCATCTAAGGGAGTGAGTGTGTGTGTGTGTGTGTGTGTGTGTGTGTGTGTGACAACTATGTTTATTACATGCCAAGCATGTGGCGCATTTTGACTGCTGATGCTTATAAACTTAATTACAATGCTATAAAGCAGATACACACACACACACACAAACTTTTTTTTAATGTGTGTTGCATACTTTAAAGCGATTTAAGTGTTTACCCATTACCAGAGTAAGATAAGAGCTGTAAAAGGAGTTGGAACTGCTCGCACAGCAAGACATTGTTTATGATCGGGGCTTAGTTGATGCCCTTCTTACACTTTTAGTAGTATCTTTAGGGTTAAGTTAGTTCGCAAGTTAATGCTACAAAAATCTAATATCTTTTTTGCAGAAAGCAAAACCTGCGCACCGGATGAGTTTGCATGCAAATCTCATGGCGGTGTGTGTATACCCCTAGCGTGGATGTGCGATCAGAGCAAAGATTGTGCCGATGGCTCTGATGAGGCCTCATGCAGTAAGAATTTTAATTAAATGCCAAAACCACTTACACTTTTATTGTTTGCACCAAGAACTATGCTTCACAAAAGGACACATTCGTGCACATATATTTTTCGTGCCTATATTTTTTTTACTTTTTTGTAAAATATTTGGTTTTTGGTATCGTTTATTATACAGTTATTTTGGTGATGGGTTTTTTTTTGTTTTATAATTATATTTTAGATCATTTTCACCCGTCTAATTTTCTTGTGCTCTTCAGCTGCTTTTTAACATTTTTCGGTTGGGGGAAAGACAACTATTACATAAACTTAAACTTTTGTTCATACTACCACCATCATATCATCATGCACGCTTTGTTTCTAAACAAAATCCTCCCTCAATCACTAAATTCCTTTTCCAATCCACGCAATCTCTCAAACTCTGTATCTTTGCCTTAGACAACACCTGCCGCTCTGATGAATTCACCTGCGGCAATAGTCGCTGCATACAAAGACGCTGGGTCTGTGATGGCGACGATGACTGCGGTGATGGCAGTGATGAACGCGCTTGTCCCAAATTGGAATGCCCGATGCATAGTTCCTTCACCTGCACTTTGGGCGGCTGTATTACCAAGCGTTGGGTATGCGATGGTGATGTTGATTGCGCAGATGGAAGCGATGAAAGCGTAAGTTGCTACAGTAAGAGATTAAACCTTATGCAGCTGACTCCGAGTCAGAGCTGTATTTTCGGTTCGAAATATATTTCTTTACAAATAGTTCTAATAAGCAGCTTTGACCACTTTTTGTCCAGACTGGCTAACATGCGTATTAGTTATTTTGCGGTATAAAGCTCATAACATACCATAACTACATATATTACAGCATATTTTTTATCTTGATGTATCAAGGACAGTTTCGTAGAAAAGGGATTCTTAACCTCTTTTGTTATATTTTGACCAGCGTGACGTTACTGATCTGTAATTTGCTTCAGAAACCAAGCATGGCCAAAGTTTCGGTTAAGTTTGGTGTCCATTGTTGATTGAGTTGTCGTCATATTACTCAAAAATGTAATAACTAAGCCCAATGAACAGAGCTTACTGTGTACTGGCTATATAATAAATCTTTAAAGTGTACATGGCTTAACACTAGGGCCACTATTTTAAAGAAACTGTATCAACATTTATGCAACATGAACGTGGCGCAGCTTTTTTTTTAGTTATCCAGAAAATTCTGATTTGTGCACCCTAAACAAAGGAGAACAACAAGAAGTAAATTCTGAAAAATTTGTCTGCGAGCCCCCAAAAATATGCACCCAAAAATGCAAACTATGGTGGCACATGACATAAGTGTGTATGTGTGTGGAAGTGAGTGAGTGCGAATGTGAGTGCGTGGTCGGTTAGTTCAGTTTTCTGCATATTTGCTGCCACTTAACAACAAAAGCAGTTGTTGTTGTTTTTGTTTTTGGTTGTCGTTGGAATTCTTTATGACATTTTTACGGTAAACTTTCTTGCTGGGATCTATTTTAAAAAGCGCATACAAATAAACTGCTTACTGCTGTCTAGCAAACAAATTTCATTCTCCCTCTTAACTTTTATCTTGAACCTCAATAGAACTGCCGAAACGTGACAGGAGCAGTCACGCCCTGCCTGCCGCACGAGTTTCAATGCAAGGATCGCATAACTTGTCTGCATCAAAACTGGCTGTGCGATGGCGACCGCGACTGTCCCGATGGCGATGATGAGCACGTGATTAACTGCAAGAATATAACCTGCAGGCCGGATCAGTTCCAATGTAGTGACCTCACATGTATAGCGGGTCACCTCACTTGTAATGGTGAGGCTGATTGCGTAGACGGCAGCGACGAGAGCGAGTGCCGCCTGAGCGCCAAGCCCAAGGGTTGCAATGAAACCACACAATTTGACTGTGGTGGTGGTCAGTGCATAGCATTATCCAAAGTCTGCGATAAGCGTAAAGATTGCCCAGATGGCGAGGACGAACAAGCGGGCAAGTGTGGCGTTAATGAGTGCGCCACAAAGAATGGAGGCTGCATGCATCGTTGTATGGACCAAACGATTGGACATCGTTGCGAGTGCCATACAGGATACAAACTAGGCGCAGATGGACGAAGCTGTGTCGACCTAAACGAATGTGAGGATCCGGGAGTTTGCTCTCAAATCTGCGTCAACGAGGTGGGCGGCTTCAAGTGTGAGTGCGAGGCAGGTTATATGCGTGACCCCCGAAACCATACACGCTGCAAAGCCACTGAGGGGCATGCCTCATTGTTACTCGCCCGCCGTCATGATATTCGTAAGATTGCCTTGGATCACATGGAAATGACATCGATTGTAAATAGCACGAAGTCGGCTACCGCTTTGGACTTTGTCTTTCGCACAGGCATGATTTTCTGGAGCGATATGACCACACAAAGCATATACAAGGCACCCATCGATGAGGGCAACGAAAAGACCGTGGTGCTTAAACAGTCCTCAGTCACATCGGATGGTCTTGCTGTAGATTGGATATACAATCATGTCTACTTCACCGATACACATAAGTGCACCATTGAGTTAACCAATTTTGATGGAAACATGGGCAAGGTGTTAATTGAAGATGAATTAGATATACCTCGTTCTATTGCGCTTGATCCCATTGAGGGTTGGATGTATTGGTCGGACTGGGGTGCATCACCGCGCATTGAACGTGCTGGTATGGATGGCTCACATCGGACGACCATCATCAACTATGATGTCAAGTGGCCCAATGGCATTACTTTGGACTTGGTGCGCAAACGAATCTATTGGGTGGATGGCAAGCTTAATATTATTTCGTCCGCCAACTACGATGGCTCACAGCGTCGCCAGATTCTCTACTCAACCGAGTATTTGCGCCACCCGTTCTCCATTACCACATTCGAAGATTACATCTATTGGAGCGACTGGGACAAGCAGACAGTCTTCAAGGCAAATAAGTTCACCGGTGAGGGTGTGGAGCCCATCACCGCCATGCACATGGTGAGTCACTGGAACTGCAATAAATTACTAGCTGCTTTTTCAGCACTAACATATATTTTGATTGTGTTCCTTCTCTTTGCCTTTGCCTTTGGCTTTGCAGCTGCAGCATCCCATGGTCATCCATGTATACCATCCATATCGTCAGCCCGATGGCATCAATCACTGCCAATCCGTGAATGGACACTGCTCGCACTTGTGTCTGCCCGCGCCACGCATCAACGAGCGCAGTCCGCGCATCTCCTGCGCCTGCCCCACCGGACTCAAGCTCATGGCCGACGGACTCATGTGTGTTGAGGACTGTAAGTAACTTTGTTGTTTCGTTGTTGACCGCGGGTTAAAATGCATTTTGTAATTTCATTGGATGCACATGCTATTGACAACCAATATTGCTGCCGCTTCCACGCCCACTATCATTGTTGTGGTTTCGGCCTCTGCGGCCTGTGTGGCCTTTTGGAGCTTAAGGTTTTAATGCTCTTAATAGGCCATTTAAAGTTTATTGTTTTGTTTATTTTGCATTTTGATTTAGTTTTCTTGTTTAAGATTTCATTACAATCTTTTTCTTTGCTCATTTACAATCTGTGCAGTCAAAATGGGAACTACTGTGAAAAATACACGAATCAACAACACCAGTCTTGGGATGTCATCTCTGGCCACAAAACAACCTTATATTATACCTCAAATAGCGCAAGGCGATGGTATGAATTATGAGCATTCTTTTTATAAATTGGTGCTGGGTTAATCAAATTGAGAGAGAAAGAGAATAACACTTCCTATTGACCCACATAATTTATATATTATTTGAAATTCAATTCGTCATTTAGTTAGTTGCGTCTATCTCACTCCGAAAAGTTTTTTAGTACAAAAACATCATCATCAACATTATCAAAGTTTTTAACTTGGTGCTGGTTTCAATCTTACGTTTTGCTATTTATTTATTTAGTATTCTCGTACCATGGTATATTGCATAAACTCATAAACATTTTAAAGAAACAATTTTGATATAATTTACCTTTTCTCATGCCTATTCCTCACTCACCAAACTTGTCATCATCACCATCATAATCATAAATCAACATCGATGATATCGAAATAATCACTCAAAATGGGCACCTCCAACACGCACTCAAACGCATGCACACAATGACTCCTCATCGGGCTCACATAAAATATAAACATCGAGCGCAGTGCAAAAACCACAAAAAGGAAGCAATGTCGACATATTTAATGGCAACAATGGCGACGACAGCCGCAGCATAGCCGCAGAATCTGCGGGAAAGAGCCCCTCTGCAGATAGAGATTCTGTCATATCCACCGCTGATGACAGTGTTAGTAAGCATACGCGCGATCCTTATGACACTTACTCTGGCGAGTTCCTCCATGCAATTTGCACACTGCTCTGTCACAGCAACGATGATGAACGGCTGACAACCGCAAGGGCGATGATGGAGGCACCATTGTATCAGCAACAAGCGGTCGCCCCCCCTACCATGCCCCATAAAATTAAATCGTACACAAGCGACAGACGTCACAGCAACGAGAGCGATACAGCCAATAGTTTAACCAGAAATTCATCATCAGCAGCACTCCATGATGTGGGGGTTGGACTGTTGTTGTCGGAGATAACTCCAGCTGTGTTGGACGCTAATTTAGCACTGACAACACCTCCTGCAGCCAAATATTGTATAGCTCTGGGCCTTAAGCCCAAATATTTGCTATGGCTATGCCGCAAAATGAAATATGCGATTGTATGCGACAGGAGTTCAAGGATTATGCCAGATTGCCCCTACATAAGTATGCAGTTCTAAGTATACAATATATTTGCCATAACTTCAATGTTTAGTCCTATTGTATTGTAGTCGAGTTCGTCAAGTAATTAGCTACATAAATGTTGCTTGCGCCTTGACAACACCAATAGCAACAGCAACAAGCTGTAGGAGTTCCCATGCCAACGTTACAACTAAGCCATAAGTCGCCTCTAATGTCCTGTCATTATTTTTAATATAGACACAGTAAAGTGCCCTCGTTCGCCTAAGAGGATGCTTTGATCAATTGAAATTAAAGCTCTTGATATGCTTTTAATACGCCTGATGGACGACAACAAGTCAAAAGGAAGGGAAAAATTTCGTTTTAAAAATAGCATCACCATTCCAAGAAACGAACACAATTCTTGAAATTTTTGCAGGCACTGTTTAATATTTACTTCAACGTTTTCATCGTTTTCATCCAAGTATTATTGTAGTATTAAGTTCTATAAATGCTTCACGTCTATATGCGTTTTTTAATACTTTGGCAGCCTCATTTTAAGTCCCGAGCCGCACAATTGCGCCTAATTACGTCAACTTTAAAGCCGGCTCAACTTCTGCGACTGGGAACCAAGAAAAAATCGAGCAAACGCAATTGTAATATGAAAAGAGATTTGCTATGGCTCAAAAGTAACCAACTAAGCGCTTCGAGGTTAAAACTTTGCATGAAGCATAGAGACAGAATGGAAACGAAAAGTAGCAAAGTAAATAACTATAAACTAGCTAAGGACCATTTCAATTAGATGACCCAACGCTGACGTCTACGTCGTCCGCCATAGCTGCAATTTCAATTAGTGGTTATATTTTGCCACGCTGTGCGCTGGTTTTTCCTCTGCCACCTAACCCCTACTCATCCATTCATCCCGCACACTTCAAATTGCTTAATTAAGCGAGGGAAAAGTTTTGTAAATATTGTACATACCAACGTTTATGTGAGAACTGCTTTTGCCAACAGCCAGCACATCAAGTGGGCGGAATGCGATTCTTTTATTCTCTATCCTGTATCACCACTCTATTTTAGTCATTTGTTTAAGGATGGGGCACTGCATTCAGACTTCATAGTGCTGCCTATTGTGCTTCAGTTTATTACATATTGCCAGGCATTAAATGCCACAAAAGATAAGTTCAAAAAACATCAACTGAGCCGCCATTTTGTTTATTTAGTCCAACACACGCAAACACACACACTCGCATACACCATTAAGGATTTCATTTTTATTTTTGGTGCAAAAAAGTTTTTAGCTTTGTTTATCTAATCTGCCGCGGTAAGAGCCACAAAAAACCTAAAAGAAAACCCCTAAAAAATGGCACGGAAAGAAACTGAGGCAGGCTGCCGTTGGCGCACATTTTATGCGTTTTTATTTCATTTGCGAAATGTTAACAGCCCCGAGTATCCATCGAATCCCCTCCTAACCAAGAAACGGCCATGCGCCATTTTGTCGCATTTTTTATAGCAGTAGCAACTTTTCCACTTTTTTATTTTATTTTTTTTTTCTACCAAGGCAGAACACACCTGTGTAGCTACTATCTGACGTTTAGAAACATAAAACACATGTGGGGATTAGAAAAATGGGTATCGCGGGATTTTTTGTTTGTGTTACGTGCGGAGTGACATGAAGAGTGTACAAGAGAGTATATTGGAAGCTATAGTCTTCCCCAAAAGGCAGACGAATCGCTTTTTTACATTTTGTTTTTTTTTTGCGCCTCGAAGGGCTAGTTGCACAGCGTAATATAAAGGCATTCATGGGTGCACATAAAACTTGACAGCCAGCATATGCACATGGCCTAGGAGTCGTATCCTCAAACCACCAAAGTGCAGCAGGCAATCTATGTCATAGTTTTTGCTTGCAAATCGAAAAGAGGAGATAAAAGCGGCTCGAACTTGGGGAAATTATTTGTTGATACATTCAATTTATTATTCTATCTTAAATGTGAGATAATTTTGTAAATCGATCTTTTTGATGCTAAAGCTGCTACAGATAATTGAGTGTTTTCTTATACATTTCTTTACACTGTATCGAGGTATAATAAATTCGTGCAGAAGTTGTCGTGGCAGACCTTATAAAGCATATATATATGTATAATATATATATATATATACAGCCGAGTCGATACTGTCATGTCTATCTATCGTCTGTCCGTATGAACAAAAAAATATCAAAGACTACAAAAGAGAAAATGTAGGAGAATTTCTTGATTAATGGATCAAAAAAAAAAAAAAAAAACTGTAAAAGGCCCAAATGCAAACAGAAAAACAGCAACTTAGTTTGTTCATGAATCGAACTGTGTGCCTCTGGTAGCAAAATGTGCCATTTATCGAAATTATTATCAATAATCCGCTGTTTCCTAATTAAAAAAAAGCAAATTCCTAGAAGCGCAAAATAAAACATAATAAACATGGTTGTCCCATATTTAAAGCAGTGAAAAGTTTGTCTCGTAGCCAAACAACATAACAAATGTTGAATTTAAACCTACAGACATTAAGGTGCGTTCATTTGGGACTTACTTACACTCTGCAATTAAATTTTGTCCAATTTGATTCCAAGCGCTCTTAATTATATCCCTTATAAGAGGATGTTCCTCCTCTGCTGATGACAGCTATTTTCCCATTTCTTCCCAAAGATCCGCATTTCGTTGACCAGCCACAATTTTTCGAGTCTAAAATAATTAGATGCACATAAATTTAGTTTCTGGCACCAAAACCAGCTGATTTTGCCAGTGGCGCCAAACAAGAAACACACAACACTGTTTCTGCATATCACCTACAGAAAAATGTCGTGACCAAACATATTTACATATATGAACATAAGTTTACTTTTCGTGTCTCATCTGGGCCTTTAAAAGAAAAAACCAAGAGGAACTCGTCGAATCTTTACGACGATCTCTCACTCCTCTAGATCTATTTGTTCACGCATACCTTTTTAGGGTCACATATTGAAAAAAATTAATATTAGGCAGGCAAATTCATATTCGGCATTGGAGACTCACAAAAAAAAAACTATCAGTGTCAATTAATGCACAAAAGATACTCTAAATACAATTCATTTAATTCGATATTATCATATTTGTCAACTATCAAATTATTCACAACAGTGTCAAATTTTTCTCCCCGGACGATGACTATGTATATCGATTTTTACAAAGTAATCTTTATCCTTTTCCTGTTTTTGTTTTGCCTCTGCCCCCCACTTTATACGAGTAATACTTCAGAAAAAGAGGCCACACAGCAAAGCGTTAAACAGCTCGTTTTATGCCGTTGAATGCGACAGACACATTCTTTGCTTAACTTTTAAGAAAAGTCTTAACGGAAAATATGAAAATGAATTATGTTGACGGCGGAAAAATCCAACAACTTCCGCCCAGACACTCCGCACACCGTACAACTTGCCATCATGTCATTTGGGAGCTCTTTAATGTCGTAGCATTGAAGTGAACCGAAGAACCAGAGAAAATATTGCATTTATGTTGAGCAGTTCGAAAATGGAATACATTGACATGTACTGAAACGCCTTTGCCTTTAGCCTTGGTGCTGGTTTTGTCCTTATTGAATGTAAAGCTTTTATTTATTTATTATCAGTTTGTAATTTTTTGTGTTCGGTTTCGGGACCCTTGTAATTAATAAGTGCACAATTTGCTTTTAATTCGAAATCAACCTTTTATGCCCACAGTCGATAAGACGCCCAACAGGAACGGAACACATGCAGATGTCAGCGGTGCCATTCCAGCACACTCCCTCGATCATGACTCTGGCAAAATTGCCATCGTTGTGATTGTATCTTTGTGCTGCACGACAGTGGCCGTAGTTGTAAGTAGCTCCTGAAACGAAAACAAGGCAAACTTATTAGATTTTAATCCATTAAATTGTACTTTTTAGTTCATGTTGTTTATCTATCGGCATTGTACGAAGCCTGGCAACTCGATGAACTTTGAGAATCCTGTGTACCGCAAGACAACGGAGGATCAATTTAGTCTTGAAAAGAATGTTCCTACTCATATGTATGCCACAACGATGGAAGAAGAGGTAAGCGGGGGACCACCTAATGTCAATGATTTTAACTACGTGCGTTTTTAAGCCGTTTCAATACAGTACATAAGAAAATGTAGCTAAATATTAGATTACTTTAATGTTGTACATAGAACTTTAAGAATACATAGGTAATGACTACTATTACGCTAAGTTAGATCATATTTTCAACTCAAAGTGTTGTCAGGCATAACATACATACATACAATATATAGTATTTTTGGAACACAGTGAAAATCATTTTAATGCGCCATAGCGAAGGATCACCGACAGAGCCTACTAATCCCTCGCTGCAGGTTAAATGTTCGCTTGAAATAATTTTCACTGCAAGCCTACTAACCAAGGAACTGAATTGGATTTCACAAAATCTTAATTTGTTAGTCTACGGACTTTTCTTGTTGTAAAATCCAAAACAGCCATGATAATTAACTTAATTACTTAGGTTAGAAGTTTAAGGTATTGTGTGAATACTATTGGCATACGTTTTAAGAGTGTCGAGGTCTTAGATTCTTCAATAACAGCAACTAAAAGGCATATTTAAATAGAAACTTAAATAGGTCTTCGATATAACTATTGTACAATATGCATTGTCCTATAACAATTTTATTCTCATTATTTAATTACCTGCTCACTGCGAGTATTGCTTAATTAAACCGCAAGCCCAAAATTTATGCAATATAATCCGGGGTAAGTTCACAATGACAAGTGCAACAATAATCACATTATAATTATCTCTATTTTATAATTGCATTTTTATTATTCAATTATGATATGATTTACAACTCATTTGGAAACCTAAAAACCAAATCGCAAAATCGCAAAATCAACCGCAATGCAGTTGAAGCACCCTACACTTGGCAAACAAAATGGCGCTCATTGCAGTTGGGCAATTAACAAAAATGGTCAATTAAAAATAATCATCGATTAAGTTCCCCCGTCCCCGTCCCCTTCCTCCTTCCCATCCAATCAGCATAAAACTCAACACATCAACAAAGTGTATACATTACATATTGTTACATATCATACATACGTATGTACATATATGGAAATGATGTACAAAGTACACTCTATGTATGTACAATATATGCAATATGAAATTTTATTTTTGGTTTGGCCATTTTTAAATTAGCGCGGTTAATTAATAAATTGCACGTGTATACTTTACATATACATATACACATACAGTGCAGATGTAATTATATTAAACAAAATCTTTTAAATGGAATTTGTGGTTAGCACAAAATTTGCATATGAATTTGACTGCCAGCTAAATATTGTACAACGTCATTGTTTTCTGTTTATTAAAACCAAAAAAAGGCGTCACAATGCAAATTTAGTTGGCTTTGTGTTTTGCCTTTAATAAAAGTTTATTATTTTTAAAATTACTTTATTAGTTTTGGTTTAGTTTCAAGTTATTTTCTATGCAAACTATATTATGTGTTTTATTTTTAAATATTTATTTTTAATATTATTTCAATTGAATTTTTAATTCTCTAAGATTAGAATAAACATTTTTCTGGTTGCGTTTCTTTTACAGGCCAAGGCTCCATTGCGTGAATTAGGCACGGCCTGTGTTTAGATGAAAAAATAAATCCTACTCCTTGCGGGTTGGATATTCCATTGACTTTAACAAGAACAACAACTCCTATTATCAAGTCCTTTAAGTTTAAGGCGCCTCACTCAACACAAACGAAAACTTTTTGTATAGAACGTAGAAAGCATGCCAAAAAAAAAAACAGAATATAAAGTTGAAGGAAAAAAAACAAGAAAAGCACAACGTAAAGATATCAGATAATAATGATGATGGTGATGATGATGATGAAAAAAAACCATGGGAAAACGAAATACTCAACAAATTAAATTTGTTGCCTAGTTTAAAATTTAATTTAAATTTAACATAAAACACACACACGCACACACATACACACGCGCGCACACGCCCACCTATACACAAAACATATACATACACATATACTATGTAAATCTAACCAACACTAAATAGTAGCTTTAAATTTTTGTAGGTGCAACGTTTTGAGATCAACTAACACACCGACAACTATCTGTAACACACATACACTTACTACAAAAATTTTATGCCCAGATACACACACACGCACACACTCACATAGGCAAGGACAAGAGCATCCCTTTGTATTAAGTTTTAGGTAAAAAAAGGAAAAAAAAAAAAGGGGAAAAACCGAATCCAAATTTGTAAAAAGTTCGATATAAAAAATTGAATTTGATTGTACAAGTGAAATCAAAAATTAACAAATTTAATATACATAACAAATTGTTAGTATTACATACATATTTTTTTGTACATTTTAGATTATGCAAAGTAAAAAAAATAATGGTTATTTCTGTGAACAATTAATAAAAGGAATTTAAAGTTGATTGAAGTTTTTAGCCAATTATTTTAATTTTAATCGTCCATATTATTTTTTTGTAAATACATTTTTAAAGCGCAAATAGTTATGATGATGAAAATAATAAAAAAAAAATTAAATAAAAAATTTCGCAACATTTCGCAACATTTTCTGTGATCTGTAAGGAATGCAATCTTTCGTTATTAGCTTACTACAGTTTAGAGCAATTCTGAGATGTAAATATCATCTTTTATTTAATTTAATAGCTTTAAATTCTATAAAATAATAAAAAAAATTACAATTTTCAAACTCTCCCTTTGTGCAACCTAATTGTTAAATTATTATAAACCAATTTTAGGTACACTATTATTATTACTATAAACTCAACAATCAGAAATAAAATGTGAACATAAATTGAAAAATAAGTACACCTCTTTGAATTAAAGTCCTTGCTATAGTAAAAGTAGTCCAAGTATTTAAATTTCCCATACGCTTCGAACCAAAAATACTCCTCCTAAGCAACAAAAGCGAAAACTTTAATTAACTGGGGTCCGTAATAAACTGCTGACTAGACACTGAAAGCTTTTTCAGGATTGACAATGCCCACACACATCCACTGTGATTTACTCCCAGCCAGTAAGGCACTCTGTACTAAAGCATCGGAGGATGGGCATTTGGACCGGACCAGCAGCTTATTACCCTGAGTAGAACTCCGGCGCACATGAATTATTAAACGCCAACGGCCGACTATGCCAATTATTTCACATGAGGGCGCATCAATTCGTAATGAAGATGGCCACAAAGACTGGGAATTGGTAGCTGGAAGAATGTAGGGGCGTCATCTATCAACCGGCAGCCAGCCAGTCAGTCCACTGCATTGCTAAATTAACAGATTGCATTGACCAAACCAGACGGAGCCATTAATGGCTTTACGCACAAAGCAACTTTTGTTAGCCAGCCAGCCAGCCAGACAGACAGACAACAAACTAAGCAGAGTAGGGATCCGTCCGTACTCAGAACATTGGCATCAGTTTTTAATTTCACCCATGTGGCTGTTTAATCCAAGCTGCTCCTGTTAAGGCCACAAAGCAATTGGAAACACATTGCAGGCCATCGAACGATTGCCGATATACATACATATGTATGTACATACTGGTTTATGCTTATGTACACACATGTGTACGTATATACATATATTACGTAGAGCAGCAAGACCATGCCAAACTTTGGCTAAATTATGGATCCAAATTATCAGCGAATGGGCGCTGAGATTTTCGGCGTTTTCTTTGCGAGAACGCCGTATAAATAAGATTTTTATGCGTTTTAGTGTCTTTATTGTTATAATTTATGGTTGAACCTTCTGTGTGCCCCTTAATCCCCTGCTGTCGTCACCATGAGTCTTCAATTGTAAGCTGCCTACGCGGGCAAGAGACAGCTACTGTCTACAAGAAAGAAAACAGTCGATGAAGGACAATCTGTGATTGGCATTGGAAAGCAGGCAATTAAATTGAATCCGCAATTTATCGATTGAAAAAAGCACCAAAGGCGTATTAAAGGAACAAAAATGTGGCAACTTAACAATAACTTTGGATGCAAGTGAATCCTATAAAGACGATTGACTTAAATTACGCATGAGCAAACATGGAAAGTTGTTCAAATTGTGAGTAATTAATGAATAATTAATAAATAATCGGTGCACTAAAGATCTACATGCTGGTCGTAGTGCAGGAGGAAACAATGACATTACATTATCAATAAATAGCCCCCGGGTCATATGCGTTCCCTCATACTGGGCTTGCTGAGACTCAGTAGCAATTTTAAAAAGCCAGTCTATAGTTTTGGCCCTAAAAGTTTTTATTGCAGACCAAAACTGAATCAAAACTGGAAACCCAAAACTAACACCCCGAAATCTGTGGAAAAAATATATTTAATCGTTTTTTTTTCAAAAGACTTAAAAGACGATCATGTAAAAATGACCGCATGACCAGCGATGTCTCCTATACCCTGGATTGGCGAAAAAAAAATTGAAAAATGCAATAGATAAAAATAAAGGAATTTTTGAGTTATTGCAAAAATAAAACATAAAATAAAAAATAAAAATAAAAATGTCTCTATATATTACATATATATCTCCCATATGGGTATTTATAGAGTGCCTAGTACCTAACAAAAATACAAGTTTTAAGGTCATAGCCCATTTATTTAGAGTTCACTGTACCAAGTCTTATAACTATCGGCTTACTATAGTTCCTTATGACCGATAAGGTCGTAAATAGCTATGGAATTCGAAAGTTTTTAGTCCTGTATTCAAGTTGATCATAGTCAGTTGATTGAACATAGTTCATTTGATTATGAAGATATTGTGACTAAATTGAGCATTTTTGTGAATATCGGGAATGTAGCATAGTAGAAAATTGTTCAACACCGGGTATTGGACAAAATGCAGACAGAAGCGTAGTTGCAAAGGGGTTGAAAAGTTGTTTCTGTGGGGCATGAATTTATTAGAGATGCGAGCTCTCTTAAGAATACTTAAGTTCCTCCATACGTCTTTTTAGAGAGTCATGAAAGGATCTAATCTAATGATTGTCTAGATAAGCTAACTAGAGAATCTTACGATGTTTATACACTTTAAGGCTATTCAAAAAGTTTGGTCAAGACAACGTCTGCCGGGCCCACTAGTTATACATATAATAAAAAAAAAAATACTCTTTTTCTGGAACATAAATATAATCATGCAAATCCTTCTAATAACTTTCCAATTGGAAACTTAATTTTTATACCTTTCAAAGGTTTTCAGTTTATATGTTTTGAGGTGTGGGAGATCGTTTGCGGGAGTTAGCAGGGCTATGCACCGATAAAATTAAGATGTTGGTTTCTGCAACATGAATACTTTCACCAAAATTCCAGCTTAAATTTTAGTATAATTACGTAGCGTCTAATACTGATTGGTTTATTGACAAAGGGTGTGCACTTAGTAAATTTTTGAATAAATCTTCTGTTGTATTTGTCCGATTTTGTTAATCGCTTTGTAAAAATTAGATGAACTAATTCCGTTGAATGCATTGCACAAATATAGAATACCCTTTGTACCTATAGGAATATTTGTACCTATATAAACATTTCAAAATATCTGAGACCTGCACTTTCCTTAATTTATAGGAATGATACAGAATGCTACCGTGCTACCTACTCAACTCTAAAATATCTACTACCAACAAAGGATCCTCTAGGCAAAGAGGTTTAAATTGTAATATATAGTATATGACTCTACATACCAGATTGATATTCTTCGCCAAAAAGTTTTACAAATAGGTGAATTCAAGTGCAGCTTAGTTGGGGAGTCTAAATCTTAATAAATAAATCTTAATTGTTTCTATTCTAATTAAAAATGTGTTACAACTGTGTGACCATGCATCTATAATAGTTGGCATGTCTGCTGCGGAACTCTCCTTTGGGGGACCAGGGCAAGATATCGTCTTCAATCAACAAATTTCGTCTGCACAAAGCAAATGCGCTTTTTCTTGTGAAATTGCCTGCCTATCTCTTTTAGACTATTGAGATTCTTTTGTACATAGGAACTAAAAGGCAGACATGACTAATCATAAACTTTAAGAAGTCCGTCAATCTTCTTCGCTGGTGGTACATACATTTACACGAAATTATTATACCTTTGCCATTTCAGTACAGGCTACTTAAATGTATTCCTATAATCTTCTCCAATTTTTTTTTTAACTCTGGTAATAATTCACATTGACTTGAATATCAAACTTACTTTTGGGTGCTGCTAAAATCAGCTTGGTTTGACCTTAGTAAAAGTCATCGGTCCTATGGCTGGGATTGTACGCTTTAATCGGTTGTTGCATTTCTACCATGTTGGCACAGCCGGATGCACTGTTATGGATTTCTATGCGTTTGTGTCTCTGTTTGTATTTTTCGCCCGCCTCAGGCGACTTTTGAACCAACTCCATGAGCAATGCACAAGGATGCCCAAATGTGAGGCACTTGTTCTGTTGTGGGTGGTCATATATGGCAGATTGTTTCGCTGCCTCAAGGGTGGCAAACTGACTGACTCTCACATTGCTCGTTGGATGTTTGGCCGCTCGCTGGCTCTTACACATAGGTGGGAAGCTGGGTTGTTCGCTTGTCGGTCAACTTGTTTGCAGCACGTTTTGAATAATGGATTTGTTTCGTGCCACATGGAATGCCCAGTAGTGAGTGACATTACACGAGTTTTGGCCTCTGTCCAACCGCATACCCCAGCCGCTGTTCGCTCTTGATATTTCTGATGCAGCAGAGTTGCTTGCAATGTTTTTGGAATTGTTAATGTAATTACGGATGAAAGCCTGCGCTTACTACGACGTCGTTCGCAGGTTAATCAAGTCAAGTCGATAAACGTATAAGTTTAAAACAAATTTGGCCAAGGCACCAATCAGCTTGGCAATTTGGCTAATTGATTTAAGCCAAGACAGGCCAAAACCCAAGGCAGGCGACAAGTTTTATTTTCCTTTCTTTGGCCCGGACTAACAAGGGATAAAATAGCGTCAACAGTTCCAGGCAAGGAACAATAGCTTTTGGTCTTAATATACTCGTGCGCAGCTTATAAAGTTGCATTTGTCAGATACACACACACTCACACATAATATTTAAAGTGCCATACGTAGCATCGTCCAAGATGGAAATAACATAGTACCCTGTACTTCGAAAGATTGAAAGTATTTTGGGTTTGTACAAAATAGTTTGTGTGAACTATTAAATATTAATATATTAAGATAAAATTTGTATTCCCACTACTATATCTTATAATATAATGGCACAATTAAGTATAATTTGAAATTGAAGCTATGTCCATCTAGAATGGCTTATAAATTAAGATTCTGACCTTTCAAAGTAAAGTTATCTCTTATATATTAAAGAAAATTCTCAGTACTGAATACCCAAAAAGAGAATTCGAAAAATAGCTTCATGCGGTAAGTTTTTCATTCCATTTCTTAAAATGTGTGAGCTTGTACACTAAATTTGTTTTTTATGTGATGCTTTTAAAAGTTTTCCTCAACTTTACTCTTCTAGCACATAATTTTGCTGTGTCGTTTACTTGTTTGCAAATTTCCAACTCAAACGACAGAGCCAGGCAAAACGCAGCAGGCGAAATTTTTTCATTCCTTGAACCAAAAAGGCGAGGGTGGCAGCAGATTGCACTGCTTGACTGTGCGACATTGAAGAGAGATATTCGAAACTTTTGTCAGACAGATTTACAGGCATTTGCCATGTGTGCGTGCAACAATTTACCCTCATCATAATCCAAACCGAAAGTGCCAAGAAGGTAACTAGATCTTTAAACAAAAATCTTATCTTGCCATAATACAAATGAAATTTATGCATATACCAATTATACAAATATAAATCTGCACATGTGTATGTATAGGTCAAGGGCGCGTCATTCACCATAAATTGATGTGTATTTAGGTGTCTTTAAGTCGGTCTCAAAACCAGGAGCTTGAATGTAGGTGACAGTAACACTACAGTGACAACAGTAGCCCAGGTGATATGTAGGACACACGTTTAATACCTAAAATTGACATTAAATTGCTTTCGCTCTGCATGTCCGCACTCCTGTCTAGCTCTCCACCCACGAAGCATCTCTTCTGTTATCGACTTTTACGACAATTTCAATAAAGTAGCACAGTCTTCTTCCCGTCTCCTGCAGGGCTGCGCTTGCCAACGTAACTAAAGATGGAAGCAGGAATGGCCCTCACGAAAAGCTCACGAACCAGTGCGATTAGTTTTCAGAAATCAATATGTAACAAAATAAGGTTACGATTATGTAAATCTTTATTACGAAAGGCGATGTTTTTAATTATTTGAATTTAAATTTTTTAGTAACTACTGAAAAATATATATTTTAATGATACGGAAACCAATAAAGGTTAATTCATTTTATTTGTGAATAAACCTGAACAAACGGTATGGTTTTGCTCCAAAGGCATAATTCCATTCCCTGACTGACTATTTTTGTCAATCGCCGTTGGGAGGGGCATGGGGATCCCTATTAATAACTGTTCAAAGAGATCAGGGACCTACAGTCTATAGCCGAATCCGAATGGTGATATCTTTAATTAATGGACCCCTTCTTTGTCAAATAGCGTATTTGAGCTGGCGATTCCAGTGCTAGGCAAATGTACCACTGCTACTGCGGGGGGAATCGAACGACCTTAGGTTAGGTTTATTTTAAATTCGTCACGTGAGCTTCTAGCCTGGTCTGTCGACATTGCGGAACGTGGACATTCTGCTCAACATAGTCATCATCGAGACTTTTATCATGACAGCCCTGCAACTAGTCAATGCTTTCGTTTCCAGGTAGGACCAAAGCCCATCTCTAATATCTACCGAGCGCAGTGCTGTGCAAGCTGCTGCTACGTGTCCTTAAACTGACACAAAGACTTTTCTGCAAATTATTGAAAGATTTCTGCAAGATGTGTTCAGCCGTTTGGCCACTTTCTTTGATACGCTTGGTTATAGAGGACTGGTGCTTGGGGTTTGTCTGCTACACGTTGCATGTCATTTGGTTTGACACGTTCCCAACTATGACAAAGACAATAGCAAGGTAACATCACGGTAAACTCAGGGATTATATTTTCGTTTTTTGCAACATCATAGAACACACACACAGAAAATGTCTACCGAAGGTGAGATAGAGAGGCGGGGGTTGTAGACCTGACAGGTGGCCACAGGGATTAAATGCGATTTTCTGGTTTATTTTATTATTACTTTTCCAGTGTGGCATGCCGATGTTGTCAACAATTAAGTGGAAAAGGCTCTGCCTCAAATGTGGTCTCAATGTTGAAAGTTGACTTTGCTACATTACTTGACCTAGACACCCTTCCCCATTATTTTCCCACGACCAACTGCTCCATTTCCCAGCAATAAAGTTGTTGATTTTGCCACTAAATAAAATTGAGCTCCAGCATGAGTCAGCTGTGGTGCTTAAGTAATGTGCTGACGAGTGCATGAGTCGAGATTTAAATGGAAATTGCCCCAGCACTATACACCTTGTTTATACGTAAAAAATATTCATAAGTTGCAATTTTACTAAAATACTGTTTACACGAAATTTGCTTCAAGCATATATAAAGAGTAAATTATTTAATTGCAATTTAGGTCTTCTTACAGTAATAATTGCTTTTGCACCTCTGATAATTTGCGACCGTAATATAAAATAACTTCATATAAGAAAATAGACACGAAAAATTACGTTCAAAAATTTTTGTACAGCATTTTCATATAAATTCTACGTTACTAATGACACGTTGATTACAAATAAATTATAGTTTAAAAAACTAAAAAAACACGCTTTTATTGCCAATCGAACTAAAAACTAGAAAATAATTTTTGATGACAAAGAGTTGAATATAACTGTAGTAGAAGATGAAACAATCAATCATAATGAATCTCCTCAAAACAAAATTATAATAAAATTTAAGTTATTAACACAATAATTCAATTCAGAGTAAAAAGCGTGGGGTGCTTGATATTTTTAAATATTACAATCATTTTATTGGCTACTATCTATGAGAGGATAGTTATGAACTATAGTAAAAATGCACCCCACGCTTTTTACTCTGAATTGAATTATTGTGTTAATAACTTAAATTTTATTATAATTTTGTTTTGAGGAGATTCATTATGATTGATTGTTTCATCTTCTACTACAGTTATATTCAACTCTTTGTCATCAAAAATTATTGACGTGACAACGTCTTAAATTAGGTTTGTATGGGAGGCACCATTGAAAAAGTATAACGATAACCGTAACGATAAGTCTAGCGATAAATAATCGTAACGATAAGTGGCATTTTTATTTTTGGTTTGCGCTCTGCTCTTATCTATAAACGAACCAGCGACTTTTTGTGAATCGCAGCAACAAGCAACGCACAGCGTCAGCCGCACCGCTTAGCGCTCAGCACCAAACCGGCACTTCTCACAGCGGTGGCTATTTTTAGTTTTGAGTGAGCGCAACTGATTAACCCCAGCGGCGCATAGCCTCTGCGGTCTGCCGAAATACTGCATTACCTCCGCAGAAAACGTAATTGATTACAAGCGCTGCGTTTCGTTTGAGGGATTGTAAGCGGAGGCAAATAGAAAAGCAGTGATCTGCCAAAAATCTGCATTACAACTGCGGAAAAAGTAATGCACAAATAGAAACTCGCACTGCGCTACCTTAGCAACACAAAATTTTGTTATTTTGTTTGCATGCTAACAAGCATAGTTCGGCCTTTCTTCTGTCAAACTATTCGTTTATACCTTTTTATTTATTATCTACTGCCGAGAAAATTTTATTTTATTAAGAGATACGAAAACGTAAAGTCTGACAACTCGTTTCATAATTTCATGAAATATACGTATAATCTTGATTGCGTATCAAACGTTTCTAAGTCAACTACGTTAAAAGAAACAACCATCGACTTGACTTTCGCAAGACACATTACAGCAGAAACACTTCCTTTCATTTCCTATTTCTCCTATCATCGTCCTATCCTCAACAAAATCACTCAAATAGGAATTAGTTAAGTTTTAGTTTACATGTACGATGTTTTAGTAAACAAAATATATTTCTATAGTTACAATTTGTGTAATTCTTATTTTCATTCAATTCCTTGTTCCTATTGTGCAATTTAATATTGTAATATTCATATCAATAAATATTCTACCGAGAAAAAGACGTTGTCACGTAAAATCTTCGCCCGTAAAACCGACTTTACAGGCACCAGTTTTTTTTCTAGTTTTTAGTTCGATTGCAAATAAAAGCGTGTTTTTTTAGTTTTTTAAACTATAATTTATTTTTCATTTTTTAGTCTATGCCAAACTCATAAATTAGCGAATTAATTAATTAATTAGTAGATTTTTTTAGAAAGAACCACTCAGTGGTCCCCGTATGATCGATCAACGGAAATTGATCCGAAATCAATCGCCCTCACGGACCAATGGGATCCATTTTCATCGTTGTGGTTAGTTTTACGCTCCAATTAATGGAAAATCCTAGATTGACGTCGTTAAGGTGTTAATATACCCTCGGTGCGTCTACTGAAGCACTCTCCTAGAAACAAGTCTAATTTATCAATTAAATTTTTAAGAATATAGAGTATTGAAATGTTTTACGAATCGTTTCGTAATCTAATCATTTCATTTAAAGCGTCACTATTGCACGGGGTTTTTCCTGTTAACTTAGAGCAATCAAGTTCTTCAATCCGAATTCCGTCTAGAGATCTTACACGACTTAGTGCTACATAAGCTTGTCCAGCAGCAAACAGTCGCGAGCCTAGATAAATGACTGCATGATCGACTGTACAACCTTGCATCTTGTGGGCGGTCGAAGCCCAACTCAGGATTAACGGCAACATTCGTCTCTCAGCAGTTCCATAGCTGTATTTCGCTGGAAACTGTATCGATATCGGTTTAATCATCTGCACACCATCTGCACCGAAATCGATACGGACTGACGGGATGTCCTCGGCGTATACTTGGCCTCTGCGAAAATTTGGCCAGATAATTTCTGTGATAAAACCCATATAGCCATTCACTAAGCCTTTTGACACGTCAATGTTCGACCTTAACATCACTTTAGCTCCTACGAATATTTTAAGTACCTTCGGAAGACCCATGTCGATTGAGTCGCTCTAAATATTTCACCTTTCCATATATATATCGCCAACGCGAAAAGGAACTAAGGAGAATGTGTAAGATTACATAGGCTCAGACGGCGGCGGATAGTTCGTAGCCACCAACGCATAAGTTGCAGGAATGAACTTGTATGGACAGGTTCCAACTCCCCGGTGTGAGCTTCTGCGCAGGCCAGTGCGCAAGCGGAAATTTTTTACTTTTAAATTTTGCAAAATTTCAATTAATGTAGAACTTTCAAATTTAACTATGTTGCTACTGATTTCATATAAATTAATGTGCGAAAAAAAATAATCGCCGGATGTCGGAATCGAACTCGGTTCTATTCACTCACACGTAAGTGCAAACCCGACCGGCTAGTAATGACTTTGATTGATGTAGAATTATTTTCTTATTTCAATTCAAAATCTTAAATTTTTTCCGAATTTTATTTTTGAGTTATTCAAATTTATTTTTTTTTAATTGTCTAATATATTAAATAAACTCATGGCTTACTAAAATTTTTTTGCATTTATTAATCCTGGCGGTCCTATTAAGGATAATGGAAAACTATTATGAAATTATTGCATTGTCATCGATCCTTAATACGTATGCAAAAATTCAAATTAATCAGACTTCTGGAAATTGATGAAAATTATGTTCAAAGATTCCATTACATACATACATACATACCACCCAAGCTAATAAAAGCGTGTTAAAAATTAACGCAAGAATTAGGATAATAATAGGCATAAGAACAGAATGTCTATGACAGATGTGGCAATACACGAAAAGAAAAAGAGACATTAAATCGGGTGAATGACAGATGGTGATGGTTTCAGTAAATTTCTAATCGAGATAGTAACAGGTAACAGTAACTGCTCTAATCAAATCCATTTTATCATCTCTTGCAAACGGTCCGCAACGATTTTCTCGACTAGACATAATTTTTCGCGTCCAAAATAACCAATTGCACATAAGTTTTATTTGTATCGCCAAAAGCAAACAGCTAATTTTGCCACATGCAGAAAAATTTCGTGACTAATCGTCTTGCTACGTTTTTATACCCTGTACCGTATGGTACAAGGTGCATATTTTGGGGTTTGTGCAAGAAGAAAATGTATGTAACATACAGAAGCAGATCCCCCAAAGCCACATAAAGTATGATCAGGGTGACTAGAAAAGTGGAAACAGTTTATGCGCCTGTCTGACCTTATGAACGCCTAGTTCTCAGAGATGGTAGCTAGAGCAACTAATTTTTGCGATTATATCCCTTATTATTCCATAGGAGACAAGTTTATTTTACTCGGGGTTAAATTCATTCATCCATTCCATTATACTTCCATAACAAATAAAATTTTAAATTCAATTTTGAAACCTTTTTGCTTTTCAAGTTTTTGTGTATGACTTATTTAATTCGAGATAAATGAGCTCAAACATATATCAAAATAAAGGGAAAACCCAATGAAGAGAGAGTCATCAATTTGGTTTTAGGCTTTTGGGATAGTCGTTAACACACTGAGTAAGAGAAATTTCAGCATGCAATTTTTTCCTGGTCAATTCCGTTTTTTGTCTACTTTTGCTGTACTACAATAGCTTATTTGATGTAACTTTTAATTTTTATCAAAATCCGTAGAAATTTACGGAACATATAGGTATAAATATCTTCAACTTTTTTAAGAAAAAAGATACAGGGTATAACACTGTCGGGCACCGCCTCGACTGAACCTGTACCGTATGGTACAATGGGTATATTGAATTTGTATGTATGTAACATTTAGAAGGATTCGTCGGTGACATTCCAAAGTTACCTAAAGTATGATGGGGGTGACTAGAGAAGTCGATATACCCATTTCCGTATGTCCCTGTGAACGACTAGATCTCAGAGATGGTAAAAGCTAGAGTAACCAAACATTCACATAAGATCTCTCTCTCTATAGTTTTTTTTTTGATATAGGGGTTAAATTATATCACTCCTATAGGGGTGTTTCAAACGACCTCCAAAAAAACCAAAAGTTTTAGATGGATAATTCGTTTCTTTATGAAGATATCGCATAAAAGTGACTTCGAGTCATTACTCAGACATTTCCGATTGTAAAAACTATGGTAAATTTGGATCCTTCAATAGTATGGGTGGAAACCACAAAATTGTACTACGGGGGGACGCGACAATATATCGACTTAAATCGGAATACGTGATCTGTCTGACATTATGCGTATATTTGAGTGCTATAGCTCCAAAAGTCTCTTAAATACTTTACATACGGACGGAACTTACTACACCTTTGTACAGAATTACATTAGTTTTCGCTTTTTGCGTTCTCCCAATTTCACCCGTTTTTTTCGATATCTTCTCATGTTTCTTTACATTGTTGTCACAGCTCTGAACCTTTCGACTAATTCATATCGTTTACGGTTAAGTTTTATGAAAATATTACCAGTACTTAATTATTGTGTTTTAAATAAATTTACTTAATAATATTAGCATAAGAAACTATATCTATTAAAATTAACCACGATTTAGCTAAGTTGTTTACACGAGAAAATCGTTTTGTGTAACGTATCAGCCTTTGGGATTTATCAGTTATCGATGCTAGTTCGTTAAAGTACATATGTAAAAAATTCGATTTTGGATGAGCATGCTTTTTTTGAGTTGAATCAGGAAGAAAAATAAGAAGAATTTTCACTATTAAAGAAACGATAAAACATGTTAAGTTTTTATTGGTAGATTGGCTTTTTGATCCCATTAAGGTTTAAAAGGTTTCTTTGTATCGGGATAATCCTTTGAAGTTCTCTTTTAGCTGCACCTGACTAATAGGAGTAGTAGAATATAACAGCACTCAAAAGAAGGAAAACCAGAAGATAAACTTAAAGTACCAAATACAATTTAAAATAACCTTTAAATGCTCTTTAATGACCTACATGTATGATTAAAAAAAGATTAATTCGTCATGGTATGAATCAAAGATAGATAGAGAATGAGAATGAGAGAACACAAATTTGTGCATTTGTTTTGTGAAATGGGTTTTAGAAATTTTCATTGCATACTTTTCAGCAACGCTTCGTAGATACAGATACTTTTTGCACTATTCACACTCCTTTAGATTACCGCCTACTGCACGGCTTAAAGTTCTCTCCTCATTCGTCGGAAACTGGCTTTTAACACTTGTTTCGTGGCACGCCGCCACCCCTCACGTCACCTTTTTTGTGTTGGTGTTTCCTTATAATATTTTTTGGCTTTCACCAGTCTCTTTCACTTGGCTTTGCTTTACTTTGGTTTGGCTTTGTTTAGTTCTGTTTTTCTTTTTGTATTTTAGTTTTCTAACCAACAAAACAAATTGAATCACGTTCGCTTGGAAGAAACGTGAGTATTTTATTTTTTCCGTTAAACATTTTCATTTTTCTTGCTAACCAAAAAATATATGTTCGTTGGTATAGGGTATATTTGAAACGAAAATGTCTGACAGAGAGAGGGCAATGCTCGCTGTAGAATACCCTAACGTTAATTTTGTATTCGACTGTCACAGAGCAATCTCAGATGTAAGTGGGTTCTTTATACTGTTCTATTAAATTAATCATTGTTTTTTATAACAGATTTTATGTACAGGATAAATCTTTCGCAATCTTTAGTAAATAAAAAACACATAGTTACAAGATTAAAAATATTAACACTGATTTTATCACGAAAAGTTGTTTTAAATGTTTTATAGATATTCGATTGGGATACGATTACGTTTCAATTTTCTGATCCTAGAAGTATTTCGTAAATTTCATTATTTTACTTTTAAGGGACTAACATAGTGTATAAACCAAATTTTACTTACGACCCTGCTACCTCATATACTCTTCCTTAACTCGTCTTTGGGTAGGGAAATAAAGCAAAACAAAATGGCAGCTTGTAATGCAAGTCGTTTTGTCTTATAATGTCTTATACCATTGCTGCCATTGTCGTTGTCTGGGCCGAAACGACTGGACCATGCCCAGCACCATCATTGGCCTCCATAGACTCGCTTCTATATATGTAGAAACACATATGGAAGTAGAAGTTTCCAACCAGCCTATTTTTGCCTTGTGTCGTTCATTTTGTTTATTAAAAAGAGATTCAAGTGCAAAAAGGTTTTGTTATGGTCGCCATATCCTCTTCTGTGGGTGTTTGGGTTATATGGCATTGGCCTATCCTGAACCATCAGACAATTCATTCATCATCATTTCGGACCGTCTAGTTGATTTGATGATTTTATTTTGATATCGCCAACAAATGTTGCGGGATTACCAAGCTAATGATTTTATTATAGTTTTCATATGCAGGGCTTTGCCCTTGATTGATGGTTATTTCTCCCGTGCCTGTCCCTTTTACTTTAAGTCAGTTCATTATATTAAAACCAAATTATTACCGTAGCTAACATAAGTCATCATCATAATGCCAAGGCGTGCGTAGTAATATATGGAAATACTTTTTAATTGAAACAACAATGGCACAGTCAAAGCCATGACGCTAGGCAATTTGAGACTTGAAGCCAGCACAGCATGGATTCTGTTTTCCTTCAGATTGGGGTGAACTTTGTATGAACTTCTAGCTAAGTGGCGTCTTCAGGTGTTTCGAGAACAACTTAATAATAGACATCGAGCACACGGAAGAGATACTCTCTTCACTGAGCACAACAATGAGAAATTCGCCATCTTCGAATCCTCAACCTTAAAACGATTACTGTCTAAATTGATTTTATACCGAAGGAAATCTTAAATTACGATTATATTCTATTGTGTACCATACCCATTACCGATAATATCAAGGGTTTTATACATTTCTATCGGCTCTTAGTCACTCAGTCCTCAGAGAGTATAAGTTCTTTAGAATTTTAATATCTAGGCATAGTTTTTAGATTTATGTTTTTCCCCATTTATCTGTAAAGAACTTAGGTGCTTAAACACAGAATATAAATCTAACCGGTTTGCTGGTAATTATTTTATGCTGCCAAATTGATTAAAATTTATGAAAATCTTCAAAAGATGAAGCTACAATTTTTTAATTACATACCACACCTCAACAAAGAGCACTTCGTACAGAAGCTATTAAGAAGCATCAAATAGGGTACATGAACTAATTTGAGTCTATTAAGCAAGGAGACTTTGACGTTGTTACAAACCATTCCCACATCCCAGCTGTCTTCCCTTATTATATTTTGTATCGATAAGCGTTAGAAAAGTGTGTATGGTGGATGGGTTGCCTATCAACAGTCTTCACTATTTCCAACCAAACTTTTCGAACGATTAAAAGATGGGGAATACCCTGTATCACCACAGTGCAAAAAACCGTTTATTTGTCAAATTTTATTTCGATATTTTCATAAACACGCGAAAACAGACGAGTTTTGCACAAAAACGTTTTTTCGCCCGATCCGTTCTGACTGACAGAGGGAGAGACGGACATGAGTATAATCACTTCTCTAGTCACCCTGATCACCGGAAAAATTCTTCATCCTTTGATAAGATCCAAGAATCGATCCATTTGTTCACTTTTTCAAAAGAATCGAAGCACTGGCCGTGTAGTAGATATTCAACTTTTAGAAACCGAAATATGTTTATTCACCGCGACTTCAATTTACACAAACGAATGCATAGAAATCCGTTCAACAAAATAAACTTATACGGGCATATTAGAACTGTATATACCGTGGAAAGTCCTTATAAAGGTGCCTTCCTTAAACAGCCGAGAACATGACACGGCGTGCTATTTTTGCATAAACTGCTACTTGGTCTTGTAAATTCCATCCAACTTCATCTAAAGCTACATTTATAGTGCCTTCTAAAATAGAGTAACTCGCAATTTTCTTTACAACTTTGTACATCCAAGAGCCTTTCCGTGTCGTATCCTCTTATTGCAGTAGTCTTTATAATTTCAATTGTTCTCTCTTCGAACTGTTTTGACGTGCCTCTTTGATCATCTTTTGCAAACTCTGAATTGTGAGTTACCCAATTGATCAACAGTGCATTTTAAGGTTTGGCATAAAATAATATTTAAGTTTTATTTGAGCATTTCTTTGTTTCTTATTTTAAATCCTAGCCTCTGGCCAATTCGCGAGTGAGTCGCTGCATAAAAAGTAAATATTTGCATAGCGTGCACGGAATTAAAACTTTCAAGCAATTAAAAATTTCTGCGATGGCTAGCTTATTACATTGGCTAGCTTATTACAATTCTCAATAAATACTTTCAACGATAAATATTGAATAATTTTAATATTAAAATTAATAATTAAATATTAATAATTCTAGATGAATTTGTGGAGCATGATCGTAGGGAGTCCAACTTAAAAAGACCCTGGAAAAAATGAAGCCTTTATGATCAAATTAAATGAGATTTTTTTACAAAATGTTCATATGCGGAAGAAGGATATCTGGACAAAACATATTAGTTTCTGTCTCAAAAAGCGAATGTATATTATCCTGTTTCACTTATCTATTTGTTTGCTCGTGCAAATTGCGTTCTCTGCTAAATAATTTTCTCTATTGCTACTATTTTGAATCTCTTCGTACCTGCATGTTTTACTTTCTAGGCAATGTTACATGATCCTGTTCTGTAATGGTGAATTCTAAATATTCTCTGAGCGATCTTCTTTGCATAGTATTCCTCATTTGCTATTCTCCCAATATTTTACGCTCCCACTTTGAAGTCCTTAACCGTTAGTTTTCAGTGAGCTGTATTCGGTACAAGGTGTTTATAATTTCTTCTTTTCGTTTAACATCTTTAACCTGACTGTTCTATGCAATGTATTTTGATCCCGCTGTAAGTTTTCTCCGAGCTGTTTTCTAAGCATAGTAGTGGAGTCAATAATGGAAATTTCACTTTGCCCTTACTCCAATAAGCCACAATGTTATTAGGCTAATCAAATGTGCAATCTTATTGAATGTACACTGTAATGAATCATCGCTCTGTCAAATTTCAGAACAAAATATTTAACGGTTTGGCTAAAACATGGAAGAAATTGACATGATTCAACAAAGTTCATCTTCTCAGGAAAAATGCGCGTCAGGAGGTAAAGTTTCGTATCTCTAGCTCTTATAATCTCCGAAACCTAGGTGTTCATACAGACGGACGGACGGACACGACTCAATCTCTACCTGAGGTTGTGATAATCATTTTGGTATAAAGGACTTGGAGTCTGCCACGTCTCCTTCTGTCCATTACATACAACGCACAAATCTAGTATTCTTTGTAACTTTTAGTACACTGTATAAAAATCAGAAACCAACGTAAAGCTAAAAATGTTTATTTATGTTATATGTTTTAATTTGTCAGTGTTGTCATTTGTTCTCTATATTGGATTTTCCTATATTTTATAATTTAAAATTTTTCCAATATTTGAATAGTTAGTTTAGTCTGCTATTTGGGGCGGAGACGAATCACAAAAATCATAGATAATCAAAATCTGTCCAACCATTTTTGAGTTATAAATGGTGCACAATTTTGTTAACTTATTTTTCGGTGAATTTTTCCAACATTTTAATAGTTACTGTTGTAACCATGACGGTGACGAATCCAACAAATTATACATCATCAAAATTTGTTCAGCCAGATCTTTAGTTAAACAAACACAAATTTGATTTATATAAACATACATATATATAATATAAAGATTCAGTAAGTGGATACACGGTGTAGGTGTAAAATTTGGAAAAGCAGTCAAAAAATTGTTACAGCTTGACGTTTTGTGTCCCCTAAGTAAAGAACACTTACTTACCTTTTATCTAAGCGAAAGTTTTAAATCGCAAATATAATTCTGATAATTTTTTAACATATATTTTAAAATATATTTGCTTTAAAATTGCCAATTTTTATTCGCTGTTAAAATTTAAAATATTAGAAATGAATGCAAATATTTTCTCAGTGTATTTCTGCCTTTATACCCATACACCTTTTGGACTATGGTTTGCTGAAAACTCACCAAGGCGAGGTACGCCTTAGAAAAGTTAGCTCTAAAACTCAGTCAGTCCGCATTGTCATACCAGTATAGGGCAACAGGCCCATAAACTACAACGAGCCCCTACAGCGCAATGAAAACTTCACCCCAGTCTCTGATGCTTCCCCCACAACCCCAAGTGTTGCACACTGTTGTAATTACGCGTAACTTTTGGCAAGTGTCGCCTAAAAATCACCAGCGTTCCCCGCACTCTGTTTGGAATTGCTGCGTTCTAGCGACTGCAAAGTTTTAGCAATGGCGGCTTTTGATGTTGCCAACGGCAAAGTGGAGCTGCTACAGTTTCTACTGGACGCACATGGCGGCCAAGGCAGCTGTGGTTTAATCTTCTTTTAAGTTGTCCCAAGTACGACAACGATGTCGCCAACACCGTGGGGCGAAAGTTTCTGGCGCACCTCCCGACTTGGAACAATGTGTTTAGGACTGTTGGAAGGGAGGTGAAGGCTGCAGGGGTAATGCGACACTGTGGACAAGCAAAATGAATGCACAGCTTGAAATAGTTGAGAATACTTTGTAAAAGTCATTGCTAGAGTCGTTAGAAATGGGCGAGCCGAGCCCTTGGTTTGTTGTTATTTTTCACTCTAATTAGCCATCATTGGTTTGGTATTTGTGGGCGATGTACGAACTTCTTGTGAGAAATACAAAGAAGCGCTTAAATCTTGTATAAACTCTTGAAATTGTTAGAACTGTGAACTTGATTTACAATTGGTCTATTGTCCTATAACCTAAAAGATATGCTCAAACACAAGATTAAGTTACCAATTCTACATCAATTTGGTCAATTTGTGTGCCATTACTTGACCAATTTCAATTTTGCATATGCTTCATTTATTTCGGTCCAAAACTCGGCTCCCACTTAAAGCACATCCGCATAGGCCATTTCCACATGTACTAAGCTTCGTTGGCAACAGCAAAAGCTTGCCAAAGATAATTTAAAGCAAATGAGCTTGCCACAATTTATGCAAACCACATTAACCATTTGAGAGCAAATGTTGAAGGCATTCACTTTGAATGCAAAGGGCGAGCTACGATTTAATTAAATAAAGTACAAAATATAATCATAAAGGGTAAGGGAAAGAGAAGGGTCACGGCAGAGCAACTTTTGTTATTTTGGGTTTTTAGGGCTTGGTTGCAGCTTGAATACATCAAATGGCTATAAAATCATTTAAGCAGGCAACATGTTATAAGGCTCTATAAAAACGGAAAATTGGCCATTAACCAATGGTAGACCAAGTGGATCACGCTTCCTAGGGCAAATCATTAAACATTGGCAGAAAAGACTACAAGGCTACTACAATTTAATGTAAGACAGTTTATTAGTCGCACCAACAAATAACCTTATGGAAAACATGCAGTGGAAATTTCATTAATGTCATTAAGTCGGCAAGTCCACGATGTAAAGTACAAAATCAGCTGAATTAGCCGATGTACCCATTGAAATCAAATCTAAAATTTAGAACCGATCATGTTTTTTTTTGCCGAATGGTCCAAATATTGTTTTGTTTGATCAATTTTTGTACAGCAGCACTGTACCCGATTTTATATAGCACCTATAAGACCGATCGATCAAAAAACCCTTTTTTGGTTCAAAAACCAAAGTTGTTTCTTGGAAGTTTTTTGAAGTTCCATTAAAAACCAAATACATTTAAAAAAACGAACTACAAAAACAGACAGAAATATTATTTTTAAGCGTTATCCACAAACAACGAATAATGCAGCATACAAATAAACATTTCACATTTATACCATTAAAATCAGAGCAAGTCGCTTGATTTCATTAAACATTAAATTGTCCTTGCACACAATATGACGCCATCAATCGCGTCGAAGTCGATTCCATGATGGCTGGAAAGACACTCTCATCTTACTCTTTGTTATCCTTATAATAATTACAACAAGGACAACAAAAACTACGAAAAGCCAGGCAAATTATGAGCAACTGCAAGATATCGTCCAAGCAGCTGCCTGAGCTCCCAAGAGTGCTTCTTCAGCATTAATAATTGACTGCAGCCAGCAGCAGTCAAGATGACCAGCTTCAAAAGCAACAATAGCAGCCGGAATGAGGCATGTCAGCCATCATTTGTACGGCGGGGAAAAACTGTAAAATGGCATTGAGCCCGTTAATTTTCGAAAGGAAATTCGTTTCGTTTTTTTCACGGCTCATTACCTTTATTAATCAATGAATTACCTATAGTAAAGCTGAAATATTTTGTAAATCGAAACATTTGGCATAGTTATATATATGTATATTTTTTTTATTTTATTTTATTTGCAATCTGTCATATACAATCATAGACAATCAGCAAATTTTATAAGTAAAAACAAACAAATGACAGGATTGATTGTGCTCCATTGAGTCCAATCAATAGAGTATCCAACAAAACTATTTGCTAAAAATTATTATTTTATTATGCAAATCTATCTGTAAGGTCCAGAATGTGAAATCTTTTCAGACGTCTAACATCCAAGCTATTATCCAGTAAGTTAAGAGCCAACGAATTTCCATTGTTTGACAGTCTCTCCAAATACCTTAACGATGATTTGCTTATTTCATCTTTGACAAAAGGAACATTCAAATCTTTGTGTATTTCTTTGTTGGTTACGTACCAAGGAGCGCCTGCAATGTTTCTTAGAGTTATAGATTGGTATCTTTGCAGGATTTCGATATTTGAATTGCTCGCCGACCCCCAGAGCTGCATGGCATACTTCCAGACCGGCTTGAGTACTGCTTTGTAAAGCCGAATTTTATTCTCCAAACTAAGCTGCGATCGCGGAATATATATTTAAATGTTAGATTTAGTTATAATCTAAGAGAATCTTACAGTGAAATGTTAGTCTAAGTTAAGAGAATCATCATGAAGTTTTGTAATTGCTCTCTCTCTCTCTATTTAAACATTACTCTCCGGGATTTCCAGCCGGCTTGATTACAAACGCAGAGGGTTATCTAGCTATAATTATGATGTTAAGAATTAATTCCGGTCGTACCGCAACAATTCAATATTATAATATATATATGATACAAATTAATACCGCTTCAATCATTTTTTTTTATTATTGTCACTAAAATTATAGTACATTTTTCAGAGTTGACAAGTTTACGGGAAATATATGCAGACTTTCCAAATTAACTTAACTTCATCAAATTTTTTATAAAAACTGTCAATTTATTCGGGATGCACATTCGCCTTAGAGTTAAACGGCAAACGCTTAAAATATGACCTTTGACGCTTTCTCGCTCCCATAAAAAACTTTAAGATCGTCTTTTAGATTTACAAGCGGTATAAGCACCACCCTACCCTCCATGCAAAAGTTTTATGGATGAGCACAATTCTGTTCATATTTAGGAAATGCAATCGTAAAATTTTGGGCCATGTTCCCCATTATTGTGTATGTGTGTATATGACTTTATAAGCTTCTTCTAATTTCTTTCGTGGTCGTCTTATAAGGGCAGCCTTCGCATACAAAACAAAACTTCATATAAAAAAACGCTTACAAAACGGTCCCAAAACATTCTCCGAGGTGATATGGAGGCCAGTGTTGGTTGACTTTTTGTTTTTTGACGCCAAAAGCTCACCATAGATGGAGCTATCACCAAAAAGCTGTTAGGATTTGGCGCCATAAACAAAACTTATGTGCAAATATTTACATTGAACGTGAAAAATAATGGCTGGTCGACAAAATCGTTGCGGATGATTGGGAAATTATAAGAAAATAAAAATTAAAGGCAAAATCATCTACACTCAGCTCTGCACATTAATTATGGGTCTTTTTCTGGCTTTTTTCTCCTTTTGCCGCAATTTTTTCAAATCCGACTTTCAATTACAATGCATGTCATTATTATACCATTGTTTACACAAAATAGCATAAGTTATAAACGTTCATGTTTTAAAATTTTATTTGGCGCTTTTAAATATTTTAATTATTTGCAAAAAGCAGCTGATTATTTATAATAATTTCGATAAGTTGTACATTTTGTTACTTAACCAACACTGTTCCTTTTGTGACCAAAATAAGTCTGTCTTTTTGCCAGGTGGCTTTTTTCTTGTCTCCAACTAGCCCTTAGTATGGTTTTTAATTAATTTTCAGCAGGCCAATTCTTTTTAAAGACTTTGGATGATTGTTTACATCGTACTTCACAGTTTTGTTCTCTTCCAGCGTTCGGGAACTTTTTGTCTCCTGAAAGCTGGTATAAGCCATTTCATACTTTTCTGCAGGAGTGATAGAGTGATGCCATCTGCAACTGGACCATCAAAGGGCTTAAATGGGGACAACACCATTTTAATAATTTATTTGTGGCTATGGCCTAGACTTTTTATCTAATCCTAGTCATTGCTTTGAGGAGACGCTTATAAGGGTTAAGTCAAGTGCTTTATATGTCGGAAAAAACTCTCTCTCTTCTCATTGAAGATGAATGGAGATGGTTACTGTTGTTCTAATCTCTTCATCATTTATTATGAGATTTACTTCTATGCTCATTAAATACTGTTCCCAAACGGTAAGGTTCACTAACACACATACGTCGCCTACTGCCCTGCAGAAAACTGTTCAGAAGTGGTTCCCAAACATCCACGTCCAATCTTTATGTTTTTTCGTTTTTTGTTTTCTTGCCAATTTTTTTTTTAAGACGTGTGAAGCGCATACAGAGCGATCACCGGCTAGTGGCTTGAATGAATTAATCCGATCAATGGCTTTTGCAGAAGCTGCAGAGACGAGGAAGAGGTAGAATCAGAAGAGCGTTTCTTGTGTTCCAGTGAAGCTTTATGTAGGCGCAGGAGCTAGGTCCTGTCTGTCCGAGAATGACTGCAAGCTATATCGCATCAAAAGGCTGGGATTCCCTTTCAGATTACTTACCTAAAGGTTTTAAATGGAGAACAGTGCAGTATCACAACAGGCCAGTCGTGACCTAAGTGTGCTTGCTTTTTTTTTAAGCTAGCTAACGCCATAAGGCGCGTACAAATCAAAGTGTGAAAATCTAAAAATAGCACAGGGCTTTCACGAGAGCTGGCTATTCAACTCGCCTCTAAACTTCGTTTATACGATGTTGAAAATGTGCAATTATTCAGCTAAACCCACATTTGAAAATTTTTATTTTTTAACTCACCCGAGAGGAATTTGTTATCATCTAACGGCCCCAACTCTGCATGTAACTACGTGAATGGTTAAAAAGAGACAGTCGCTGGATAGGAAATGGCGATTAATGGCAGACTTTTTGGAAGTGTCTCTTTTTTTTTCTTTTTTAATTTTTAGATAAGCTTTCAATGAAACATTTATCATTTAAAGTCCAACTTTCCAGTTCCCGGTCGTGGTGCTGGCTTTCTTATTGCTGTAAAAGTCGCCTTAGAATCTCATTTACTATCTCTAAATTTTCCTATTGGTATTGAGTTCATTGCGGTAAAAGTGTTTTTTAATAATTCCTTTATCTATTTTACTTGTTCCTATATACCTCCCTGCTCCGACTTAAGTGTATATCAGAATCATCTCGCTGCCATTCGTAAGGTGGCCGATTATGTAGGAATTCGGGACCAACTTGTTGTATTAGGCGACTTTAATCTGCCTACATTGTCTTGGCTTACTTCAGCCAATTCTAGTTTTCTTCTTCCCTCTGGATATCATGAGTTTGTTACAGGACTGATTGACATTTCTCTGAACCAAATCAATTTTATACGTTATTGCTCAAATAGAATGCTTGACCTCGTTTTTGTCAATGATAATCCTGACCTTGAAATTTCTAGAGTATGTCCGCTCTCCTTACCCGAGGACCCGTATCATCCGACCTTACAAATCGTTTTAAAATTTAATAATCTCTACCGAAATCAGCCTCATGCTCATGCTTCTCGGTATCGCTGTTTTCGTAAGTCTAATTTTATCGGTCTTAATAAATTTTAGTCCGAAATTAACTGGTTGCCTTTGTTGTCTACTGAGAACTTTGAACTTTCCATTACCAACTTCTATCGGGTTTTATACGCTGCTTTTGATCTCTTTGTTCCTTATTCTGTCGTGACTCCTTCTTTAATGCCACATTGGTTTACTACTACTCTGTCCTCTTTAAAAAATCGTAGGTCTTCCTCTTACAAAAAATTTAAGAAATCTGGATCTCCTTTTGACTTTTATATATTTTCTACTATACGCAGCAAGTTCATTCTTCTTAACAGAGTTTGCTACAATAATTATCTTTCCCGTTGTCGGCTCAACTTCTGTAGTGATCAAAAAAAAATTTTTCCTTTTTTTAATTCAAAACGTAAATCTTCCTTATTTCCTGCATCGCTATATTAAAAAAATGTAAGCTCTTCTAAAAATTCTGAAATCGCTGACTTATTTGCCAATTTTTTTCAAACCACTTATTCTGTCAACCCTAATAACACTGACCCTAACTATCCCTATAACTTTCCTCATTCTAATCGTATTTCTTCTCCAAAGATCTTAGAAACCGACGTGTTGCAATCCCATCTGTCCGTTAAATCATCCTAGTTGCGATTTAAAACATTGTGCTCACTCTCTTGTTATGCCATTATCTGTTCTTTTCCGCACTTCATTAAAATATTCTTGTCTTCCGGCCATCTGGAATGAATCCTATATTATCCCTATTCATAAAAAAGGTTCCAAGTCCAACATTGAGAACTACCGTGGTATTGCCAAGCTTTCATCAATTCCTAAACAATTCCTAAAGTTTTTGAAAGGATTGTCACATCACAATTGCAACACTACTGTCGTTCTTTAATGTCGGATTCCCATCATGGGTTTATAAAACGTCGGTCCACTTTTACTAACCTTTTAGAACTTTCGTCTCTGATGTCATTTATACTGACTTCCGTAAAGCATTTGACTCGGTAAACCATAATCTTCACATTGTAAAACTCTCACGTCTGGGGTTTCCGTCTTGCCTTTTAAGTTGGATTTCATCCTACTTATCAAATCGAGTCCAAAAGGTAGTTTTTAAAGGCTGCAAATCTAAAGAAATTAAGGTCACGTCTGGGGTACCTCAAGGTAGCCATCTTGGCCCTCTTCTTTTTAATTTATTTTTAAATGATCTCCCGCAAGTAATCAAATCTTCTTGCATTCCTATGTATGCGGACGATGTCAAACTTTGCCCTATTCCGATAAAAATAAGCATTTACTTCTTCAGCATGATTTTGATAACATGCAATCTTGGTGCAATTTCAACCATCTCTTTCTGAACAAGTCAAAATGTAATGTTATGACATTTTATCGTTCTGCCCCTTTTTTGGCTACTTACTCTTTAGAATCTTTTACCCTAGAACGCATCGAGAGTGTCGCCGACCTTGGTGTTTTGTTCGACCATAACCTTAAATTCAAGAATCATATTTGCAACATCGTCATAAAGCTAGAGGTGTTCTTGCTTTTATTAAGCGTTGGTCTAAAGAGTTTAACGACCCTTACACAACCAAAATACTTTATATTTCTCTCGTCCGTCCTATTTTAGAATATTGTTCTTGCGTTTGGAGTCCTCAATACCATGTTATTCAAGACTTGATTGAGTCCGTACAAAAGCAATTTCTCGTTTTTGCCCAAACATCCGACTGCCGCCATATTCTAATAGACTTCGCCTTATAAAATTGCCTTCTTTAAATCATCGCAGAACATGCCATGGCGTGTTATTCTTGCGTAAGCTGTTACTCGGTCTTATCGATTCTAATGTACTTCTTAGCAAAGTTACTTTTGTCATTCCTTCTAGAGTAACTCGTAATTTTCAACCTTTAGCCTTACAATTTTGTAGATCTAATTATGCTTTACAAGAGCTTTCCGTGTCTTATGACGTAATTATAATAACTTTTATAATTCCCTCTTTTTGGAACGGTCTATTCAATCTATCACTTCTTCTATCCTCAGTTATCTTGACTTGCCACTACGAGCAATCCTATATTATGAATGTTTCTTTAGGTCAACGGTGATCCCTTGGCCCTTTTTCTTTTATTTTTATTTAATTTTTTTTTTAATTTTAATCTTGCTTCCTTTTTTCAACTTTTATATTGTAAATCCAAGTGTCTTGCGAGCTCTTGATGTGAGAAGGTGCATATCATTAAAAAGTTCACCCATCGGGCTAGATGCGCGGATTAGTTATACCTTCTATTTTCCTTTTCTAAATAAATTTACTTTTTTTTTTCTATAATATATAATGTCAACTATGCTTAGTTGTACTCCTGAAATAAATAAATAAATAAGATGCGGTAATACGTTTTTTTTTAGCTTTTTATATTTTGTTCTATCCGGGAAACTCTTCGACATTATCACGCAATATTTAATATTTTCCCTTAGATCCGCACTACACGAACGAAAGTACTAGCATTGGTGAAACGTTAACAAACCAAAAAATATTTCAAATAATTTACCTAATGGAGTAAGTTAGGGTGGGCCATCTTTTGATTTTGTTGTTAAACACTCATAACTCAATCTTCTTTTTTTTTTGATCGTTTAACAACAATAGTCGTTCAGTGAAATAAAAACATAGTTAATCATTCGCAAGAATTGAACATTGCTAGGATGACTTGGTGTTTAATTTTGCATGTGGATCTGCACTTACACGCTTACAAGATTCAAACGGCACAATAACGGACCATTATCAGCGTCGCATGAATGGATGGGATAACAACCAGATGAGTTTTCGTCCTTCCCTTGGCCACACTATAATTACTATGATAATAGAGGGGCTTGTGACACTTTACCAGATATTGCGCATATTCCCTCAGAAGGTGAAATTTGTTCAATCACGTCAATATTATTTCGTGTTACCCCTTTACCTATGGTACAAAGGGCATATAGCAGATTTGGGCAATGTATGTAACGGACGGAAGGAGGCGTGGCAGACCCGAAGAACACAGATCGATGCGTCGGGGTCCCATGCATCCGATTGAACAAAATCGGACAAATACAACAAGAGTTATAGCCGTAAATGTGCAAACGTCACTTCCCCTTATTTAATTATAGTAATAAGTAACCTAGTATCACAATTATTGGTGGCTCTAATGAAAAAATTCACATATAAATTTTATGGATGCGGACAATAATATTAATAATAAAATTTTTGTAGATAGTTTCCAACATATCTTAATATCGTACCTTTGACGCTCGTGGCGTTGTATGCCCAAAAAGTAAAAAGAATTTTCATAACGATTTGGGAAGGAATAAATTAATAAATATGTTATAAAATACTAGATAATATAGAAAGTCAAATCTTTAAAAATTTAAGAACTTCACATGATGATTTGGGCTTTAGCATCAGCATTAAAATAAGTATTACAATCAAAATTTTAAGCAAAAATTTTTTTTTTGACCGATCGTTCCTATAGGAGCTATATGATATAGTCAACCGATTTCAATAAAATTTGACGCAGTGCTTAAATACTTTAAAAAGATCTGAATGCCAAATTTATTTCAAATATCTTTACAAACAAACAAAACACATCGAATTTTGTAAAAAAAACGTGTTTTTGGACCGATTGGTCCTATGGGAGCTATATGATCTAGTCAAACGATTTGGATTAAATTAAGTACAGTGCTTATGAACTATAAAATACTCACGAATGTCAAATTTGGTCCCAATATCTTAACAAACAAACGAAACACAACAAATTTTGTTAAAAAATCGATTTTTTGGAAGATCGGACCTATGGGAGCTATATGATATAGTCAACCGATTTTGTTCAAATTTGGCACATTGCTTAAGTGGTCTAAAAAATTTCCAAGCGCCAAATCTGGTTACGATATCTTTATTAAAAAACGAAATATAGCGAATTTTTCTTTAAAAAAGTTATTTTGGCCGATCGGTCCTATGGGAGCTATATGATATAGTCAACCGATTTCGATCAAATTTGGTACAGTGATTGGGAACTATAAAAAATACCAAATTTGGTTACGATATCTTCATAAACAAACGAATTATTCATCTAAAACGCTTTTTTTTTGTCGAGGTCGTCTCAAAGACCCCCATGGGAGAAAATGATAAAATAAACTTGTCTCCTATGGATTAATATGGGATCTAATGTGAAAGTTTGGTAACTCTAGCTCTTACCATCTCTGAGATCTAGGCGTTCACACGGACAGACGGACAGACGGACGGACAGACGGACATGGGTATATCGACTTCTCTATTCGCCCTGATCATATTTTAGGTAACTTTGGGGTGTCTCCGACATCTCCTTCTATATGTTACATACATTTTCGGCTTGCACAAACTTAATATACCCTTGGTACCATAGGGTACAGGGAATAAAAATAAGAAATATTTTTGGATGTCTTTAAACATATTAAGTAACTATTTTAACGCATATAAAAATTTTAACATTTCTTTTAAGTTTTTTTTTTTTTGATTTTTTGCGGCTTTTTGGTGCGAAATAAGACCCAAGTCTTTATGCAAAATACCGTGTAATGACGTTTGTGGAATGCCCAATTCCAAAGAACGACAAGGCATATAACACCTCTTGTTGGAAATCCCTGTATTATATTTGCTGGCTTATCAATACTGTTCGTGGGCTGCAGGTCAAGTAGGTGGTCGTTGAAAACTCTTTACTTGTTGCTAAACTCTTACACTGACTTTTAAATAGTTGGAGGAATTCTTTGTCTTTCTAAAATTGTTTAAATAACAACAAAAAGGGTGATTATTTACCGTTTTTCGGGAATTAAATTAACATTTCTGAGAAGTACACGAGGTTATTTGGCCAGAATTCCAAAGGCGTTACGATGTGTAGAGCTGTTGACAATTAAATATTTGTACCTTCTGTGTCTAGTTATTTCAGCTGTATGGCTTCGTCATGTTATACAGGAGCGGAAATGCATCATTTCCTATAAAAACTTTTGGGAAAACTTTTTCGGAGAGTGCTAAAGTTTCATGTGACGGTATATCTAAAATATTATCGTCGTGCATTTGTTTAAATTTTGATTGCTAAATTGAATTAATTGATCGATTGATTTGCTGTATCTGAAACTCTACCAGTCAACGCTATTTCCGCGACCACAAACTCGTATTTAGCATTTACCACTGCCATTAGTAGAATGCTAAACCATTTTTTATATTTGTAAGAATCCGAGCTAGATTTTGCAAGCTTATTAATGTTTACATGTTTACCGTCGATAGTCGCAATGCGGTGGTTAAAATTGCATTTATTTTCAAATGCAACAGCTGCCGCCTTCCATTCTTCGGCATTTGTTGGCAACTGAAAATAGAAAGATGGGTTGGTGATGAGCCTCAAAATGCCGACTCGATTCAACAAATTACCGACTGCATGAATAGTAATTGGGTAAAAGTGATTAGTTAAGAATATTAATAAATTCTCAAAAATCTCAATTTATATTACAGTAGAATTTTATTGTAGCAAGAGAAATATACAATATTGGATAAATAATGATGTTGCTTAGTTACTAGTAATACAGGATATAATAACAGCAAAGTATTACAGAAATTATTTAGCAGATAAGAGATCATAATACGATGTGATAATAATTGATAAACTTATTTTTTAATGCTTTCTAGTGCTTAAAATTTTTTTCTAAATAATGATAGTTATATTTTCACCCTGCAGTGTTTCAATACCGACCATTTTTCAACGACTTCGCGCAGGTTCATTTCGTCAATCTTATCTTTCGAAGAATAAAGTAACATCAACTCATTTAAGCGAACATCGCCAAAATCCTGGCTCTAATTGTACAATAGATTCAATTAATTCGATTGTGACATTGCTCTTCTCAAATGGAAATTGGAATAGTTTCTGAATAGGCATGAACATTATAAAAGTTTCTTCCATATTGCATTAATGCAACTAGAAAAACCTTGCAACACTGACCTAAACAATTTCGTATAATAAGTCATAAAATCAAAATGGAAAGCTGTTTCAGGATTATCATCTATATTTTTCTTGTTATAACGTCGGTTCAGGTACCAATTATTGGACAGATTTTTCGGATTGAATTATTAATATTTGCTCAATTGGAACTTATATTGTAATTATTAGTTGTTGCAGTTTTTATCGAGCAGTACTTTTGATACTGATTGTTTTTTGTGAAAAAGATATAGAAATATTATGTGTTATAGAATCTATTATAATGAAATTTTAAAAAATCCTATGACGGTTTTTGTCCATCGAAGATTATTTAAAATCATGGCCGGACTACTCAACCTCTGATAGACGAATACCTTTATAAAATTATCAATAATATTAATATGATAAGATTCATCGTACATTAAACATCTATATCTTTCTCCCAAAAACAATCAGTGTCTGAAGAGACTGCTCGATGAAAAGCACAACAAGCAAAATGAACCGTGAGACCGTGAGAGCAACACGTCACGACGCGTCGTCCATGTAACAATATGTAGCGATTTTTTTGTCACATGACGTTGCATCGTGTTGCTCTAGTGGTTCTATGGTTCCTATGCTCCATAAATTACAAGTCGATTAATATTCCAAAATCTCTGCAGAAAAAAATCTAATTTTTCTATTTGCACGAAAGTGTGGCTGTAGACTTTTAGTTGTGAGTATGGCAAATCGAACAGAAAATGAGTGAACACCTTTAGTTGTCTATCAGGGGTGCCACAGAAAACCAATTCGATTCAATTTCGATGCAATTGCAATTCTTGGTGCCACAGACATGGCTAACAACGGTTTTAAAACCGCTCATAGTCATGTATGTGGCACCAAGAATTGGAATTGTATCGAAATTGAATCGAATTGGTTTTTAAAACCCTTGTTAGCCATGTCTGTGGCACCAAGAATTGGAATTGAAATCGAATTGGTTTTCTGTGGCACCCCTGTATAATTATTATTTAATTTTATTTTAAATAAAATAATAATAAAATTCCATAAAATCTTTTAAAGATAATACGTCCTAGACTTTGAGGGGTTATTAAAAGACACGAAGACAGAAATCTTGAAATTTCAGACAGCCTTTTATTTGGCGTTATTGCAATATTTTCGCATTTGTGTATCTTATTGATGCATGATGATTATATGGGTATGATGGGGTAAGTCCTCAAAAGTTGAAGTGTCCATTGTACTCAGTAGGAGTTGGTTTAATTTAACCCTTTGCACTCGACCCTAAATAGCAAAAGTAGGAACCAGCAACTTGAGAGCTATTTTTGTAAAAAGTGCATGCATTAATGTTTAAGAAAAATGCGGTCGCTGCAGTTAAACGAATCAATTTATTTTTACATATATTGTAATAAGCATATTCTAGCTTATATTCAAGACTAAAAGAAGAAACTTAAGGCTTAAAACTTCTCAAAGTGTAGTATTTTTCAAAGAAATCACCCATATGCAACCCTTTTTTGCCCTTCCGCAAGATGTGGTCTTTTGTCAAGCCTAGCTTTTTGATTTGAGATGAATTGTCTTGATCGATCTTCTCGAAATTCGCCCACGAGTTGATCGACTAAGCGCTTGACAATCTTGTATGTTATGAAACTAATTTTGCCTTTGAGTTTAAAAATAGATTCATCGATACATATATTTTGCACTGGTATAAAATATTCTGTGAGTTTTGCATTTAGGTATTCCAAAAAATTACTAAACCGTTGAATCTTAGTTCTTATATCTCTTCTTTGCTGATCTACGGATTTCAAATGCAGCATCCAGAACAATTGCTGGAATCTTTCTCTAGTGAACACACTAGTTGACCAGTAATCTTGCAAATTTGGCAAAACCAAGATTCAAGATTACTCTGATAAAGGCCCGAAATTCCTCCTTGTTAGTGAAGTGCAATGAATGCCGTATTGATTGTTATTGTTGGTGGCGTATTTATTCGTCTCTAAAACAATTTCGCCCACCAACTCGTCTGTAAAATATAGCTTGAAGAATTCTACATTCACCAATAAGGAATATTTGTAGCCTTGGACCTTTATTTCCCGTTAAAATAACTATCTAACATAAACATTATCTAAGAATCAAGAGTGCTGAGTGAGATAAATAAGCGTGTCGCAAATGCGGCGACATCCGATTTATTCTTAACATACATACATACATACATATGTATGTAATGTCGCAAATGCGGTGACATTCGAGTGGAAGGGTTAATTTAATAAATTTACGTGCGAAAATAGTTTTCTAGGTTCTATTTCCTTTTCCTTTCTTCTTTTCTTTTTGTGCATAAATACACACCATACATTACAAAAAACTTTTTTCTCCTATCTCTGTTTACTTGGCAGGCAACAAACAATGTTAATTCAATTTTTCAAAAGTTATAGGCCCAATATCAACAAGCCAACAAAGCTCTGCTGTTTTAAGGCTAATTTCAATTTATGTATATGTATTGTATATATTTTTGGTTTGCATTTAATCGCAATATTTTTTTTTTCAATTTTGCTGAAACACGGGTATAAAAAACTGAGGGCTAATTGCTTGGGTTAAATTTTCCAGCTGATGCGCTAAAGTTTTAGAGTGACTGCCATAAAATAGGGCTGCCATATCAATGCTATTTTGCTTTTTTCGGTGATACGGCTACTGTATATTTCCACATTATATGGCAACCTACGGAGTCATCTTGTATAATAAAAATATTTTTGTATTTTGATATGAAATTCAGGTAACAAATTCAATTTGACCACCACGCTTGAATTACCTGGCCTACCCCAATTTCCTTTTCAACGGAACAAAAACGCTCTTCACGAAATAAAGTTAAATGGTAAGTATAAATAACATATATCGCTCAAGGGTCACTTTGACTGATGCCTATTAAGGCTAATCAAAAACATGCAGATAAAAATAAAACAAACGACATTCGCAGTGTGTAAACATCGAGAAGCCGGACTGTCTCTGCGCGAAAGATTGATTTCTGTTTTAGCTCATCGTATTGCAGCATGTTACCCGCCATCATTTTCCGGCAAATGCAGCGACCGCTACGTGCTGGTGCAATGCACTGCGGCTCCACAACACTAGAACATGTGCTTGGAGTGGGCGGTAACAGCATGGTCAACTGTCTAAACCGATATGCCGCAGCTACCGGCTTTATACGCATTTCTTTTCTGGACATAAATCAGCGACGCAATTGGGATGTGGCTCGATTGCGTCTTTATGCAGATGCTAAAAAACAATCGTTGCATTTAAGAACATTGCAAGGTCGTAATCTATTGCAAGGCGTGATTGATAAGAAACGTGCAGGCTTTATAGAGCGCAAGAACGAGCTGGTCGATGACATCCGCGAAGCACGCCATAAGGTGCAGGAGCGCGTGCGTGAGAAAATAGAAGAGATACGCGAGGAACGCGAAAATATCATGACCATACCAAATATGTTAACAATTAGCCGGGCTGTGCTCTCTCCATACATCGGGTATGTCATTGTGCAAGGGGACTTTGGATTGGCCATGAGTTTGCTTGTGGTCGCTGGCATTACTGATCTAGTAAGCTTTTTAAATCCTTTAGTGCTGCACATGTCAGTTAATTGCAAATTTTAACCAGCTTGATGGACAAATTGCCCGCCGTTGGCCCTCACAAGCCAGTAAAGCTGGTTCGTTTTTGGATCCTATGGCAGATAAATTGTTGATGGGTTCACTAGTGATTTCACTTTGCTATAGTGATTTGCTGCCCATGTGGTTGACAGGAATTGTTGTGTTTCGGGATGTATTTCTCATAGCTGCTGGTTTTGTTATACGCTACATAAGTCTGCCACCGCCGGTTAGTTAAATCATTCCAAAACTTATGACTTATTAATTGGCAATTTTTTTTTTTAGAAAACATTTTCACGTTATTTTAATGCAACCCATGTTACTGCTCAGCTGGAACCCACTTTTATAAGCAAAGTAAATACAGGCGTGCAGCTGGCTACAATTGGTATCAGCTTAGGTGCTCCCATATGGAATTACGTAGGTAAGATAAAACGAATTGAGTTCAAGTACCATAACGTATTTCTAATTTGCAAGTTTATTACATACATAGATCATCCAGCACTGCATGGACTCTGGTATCTGACTGCAATAACCACGGTGGCTGCTGCGTTAAGCTATGTCACTAATAGTCGTAATACATTTAAGATTATACATAAGCCAACAAAAAAAACATAGAACTGTCTTCCCTTTTCCAATCCAATGATTAAAAAGTAAATCGTTTTATACATGCGTAAAAAAAATAAAATTTTGTGAAAATCGTGTTATTTGCATGTAGCAGTTGGGCAGCCAGAACGCATACACTTTGTGTGCTGCCATATCGTCCGAAATTGTACATTTTTTTGCCTAAGTGGCAACAATGCTAATGTCACCCTCAGTCACAAGCTGTCACTCTTTTCTTTCTTTTCCGGTCAGCGAACAGACCTGTAAGTTCGCGTAATTATTTTTCCAAAATTTAATCGCAAAAATCAAGTGATATCACATAAAATATACAATTTCTGGTAGTGCAATGTGAATGAAAATTGTGTGAAGGAGTGCTATGTTTTCATATTTCAGTATAAATTTTCAGAATAGTTATCAAATATATTAGTTATAACATTGCAAAACAATTCATATACAAAAACAAGTCCACAATAATTACAAATATTAATGGCATACTATAAGTAAAAATGGGAAAAGTGCAACATTTTAAACAACTTTCATATTTCTTATTTACATGTACACTCGGCAAAACCCTAATCGACGTAACTAACGCTATAAAAATTACAACAATGTTACATCGCACAGCTTTTCAAGATGAGGAAAATCATGAAACAAGGCAAAATCGTAATCGTCCTTAGTGGACGTTACGCTGGCCGCAAAGCCATAATTGTCAAGACCTCTGACGACGGCACACCCGAGAAGCCATTTGGTCACGCACTCGTTGCCGGTATCGATAGATACCCACGCAAGGTGACCAAAAAAATGGGCAAGAACAAGCTGAAGAAGAAGTCCAAAATCAAGCCTTTCCTCAGGAGCTTGAACTATAACCATCTGATGCCGACCCGCTATACAGCCCACGACATCAGCTTCGAGAAGCTGTCGCCCAAGGATCTGAAGGATCCTGTTAAGCGCAAGACACACCGTTTCCAGACACGTGTTAAGTTTGAATCGGTGTACAAGGAAGGCAAGAACAAGTGGTTCTTCCAAAAACTGCGTTTTTAAACTTAATGGTCTGAGCTTATTCCGGTCTGTGTGGATGCTTTTCTGTTTTGGTCACTTGCTGCTTGGACAGATGATTGTAGAATCGTTGGCTTTTTTAAGTTAAATAAAAAACAATAATTCTGATAAACCATTTTTTTTTTAATGATTGCGGGTGTGTACACAAACTTACATTGGAATTTAGAATAAATTCACAGGACTTGATTTAGCATCACCGCAGAAACCAGAAGTTGCGCAGGTAAAGTCTCGACATCTTGGACCAACACCCTCCAACCAGAATGTAGAGATTAACGCTTACACTGTAAAAGACTCCTGTTCAAAACATGTCCCTTCGTTACTAATTTATAGTATTATTAAGATCTGATAAAAACTTAAAAAACCTTACACCCCTCATCCAGGAGCTCGAAAAATATATTTCTATCAAAATTAAAATATTCACAAGGCATCCCTCCTATATACGGTTACTGGGCCGTAGAGAGGAAATCGGAGACCGGGAGGAAATTAGCCCTGAGAAAACTCTCTCGACGGGACTATAGGTATTCATCCTTTGAGAATAGGACGCCAGCGTCTTTATTGTTTCCCTTTTTTTATTTCCAAGCAAAAATAAGTTGACTCAGACTGCACAGGAAATTTGTTCAAAGGTTAATTTCCAAATTTTATTTGATAATCTTACAAATGTGGATTCTCTATTCTCTTGGTTTTTAAAAATATTCAAAAAGAATAATACATTTTTTTTAATAACGCACGCAGTACATAATTGATTTCGTTTTAGATTACAATTTAATATCGCATTGTTTAGTTTTTGAAATATATTTCCGATTTGCAGAAAATTGTATGTATAGTTGCAGCTTAAAATATCGAAATAGGCTAAGTCAAATGGAGTTACTGTGGGTCAAAAATTGTAGACATTGATTATGCAGGCTAGGAATATTCTGTGAAATAGAAAAGGATAAGCATTGTTAAAAAAGGCAAACGAATAAGAAATTATAAAATTAATTAGAAATTGTATTACCTGAATTAAAACACATTGACATCGGTTGTGTATAAAACACTTAACACTTAGCCAGGGCGGGGATATTATTGGAAAAGCAGCGCAAAAAAATTTAACCACAACATAAATAAATTGATTGATTGCTTTTTGGCGTTGGTTGAGGTAAACATCACATTAGACGCAGAATAAATAGCTTTTGAGGAAAAAGGGCCGTATAACAGTCGAATTTGCTTAGTTGTGGGTTAATATAAGTTTTGATTTTGTTTGGTTAGTGGACTCTGACTTTATATTTTATTTTTTTAATTATTTGGTGTTGGATTTCTTTAAAATTTGTTGAAATAATTTCCATGTGGCCTGTTGAACGGTAAGCATTGAGGGAGGGGAGAAAAAACAAATATGATTTGGTTAGATCTGCTAACATATTAAATTGTACGTTCAAGAAGAAACTATGTCAGACGCAACTACATACGTGGACGGATGTTTGTGTGGGTGTGTCGAAGTGTTTTTGTGTGTGTTTGACTACAAGAGCAATACTTAACTGTATAACAGTTTGGTCTAAAAGTGTAACAAAGCAATTTAGAGCTTCAACTTAGCAATTGTGATTGGAGATTATGGTTAGTAACTGGCATTGTGGTTTTGTGTTTGTTAGCAACATTCCTTAAAACGCATATTAACTAAAAATGTAACAGTTATAGTTTCTATAGGAAAGCATTAATAATAAAACAAATAATACGAAGAGATATGGAATTAACATAATATAACAAAATACAACTATTGCATCGCTATAGTATAACAGTGCCAGTAGGACAAGCAAGAAAATGTGTTTGTATTACAGAAGAGCATCGTATAAAAACATAAACTATTTGGTTTGCTCAATTATTTTACCAATTCACTCGCTTCGCGCTCAAGATTTTAAGTATATTTTCCACAACGTCAGTACTGGAGTGATTGCCACCCAAGTCTGTAGAAGAATAAAATTTTTATTAGAAAATTGTTTCGAAATTCAATTAGTAGTCATACCAGGTGTCCGTATTGCATCGTTGACTATGGTCTGGTACGTGGCCTCATAAATAACATTGGCATGTTCTTTATGGCCCAAATGATTGAGCATATCAATACTGGCGTTGATCATGGCTACGGGATTGGCAATATTCTTTCCAGCAATAGCAGTGCCAGTGTTGCGCGTACCAGGCTCAAAGACCGCATACTATAAGAAATATAAAAAGTAAAATTTTCTTAATTGTGGACTTTTATAATCACTTACATGATCTCCATAGTTGCGCCCCGAGATCAATCCAGCACCGCCAATAAGACCGCAGATTACGTTGGATACAATAGTTCCATACAGGTTAGTCATATTCATGACATCAAATTGGTGAGGGTTTGAAACTGCCTGCATGCAGGTGTTATCAATAATCATGTTATTGTGCTCCAGTTCTGGATAATCCTTGTGGACACGATTAGCAACTTCCAAGAACAACCCATCCGATAACTTCATAATGTTCGCCTTGTGTATGGTTGTTACCCGCTTGCGATTATTTTGACGCGCATATTCGAAAGCATAGCGAGCCACACGCTCAGCATTTTCCACGGTGACCACTTTCATGCTCTCGACTACACCCCGGACAGACTCGTGCTCCAACATTGCATACTCACCATCTGTATTTTGGCGTATAAGCACTATGTCAATATCCTTGTGGCGAGCGGGTATGCCAGGATAGGATTTGCAGTGAACAACATTAACGTACAAGTCGAGCTCGTTGCGAATAGCTACATTACGCGACACTTCGGATAGGGTCTGTGACTTGGTTTCTATGTTGCCCTTAAGGGCGACACCATTACGCTTAATGGAAGTAATAGCATATTCCAAATCATCGTTACCCTCGGTCGATGGATCAATGTCGATTACCTCAAAATCAATCGGGGCGCCACAATAACGAAAAATTTCCCGTACATAAGTCATAAGCTCGGGACCAATTCCACCGCCGGGCAGCATGGTCACAGCGTGGCGCCCGCCATACTGTGCCGATGGTATATCCGTACCCTGAATAATGTTAACAGATCGTATAACCTCAATTGCGATGCAGTCATTGAGCTCATAATACCTACCGTGAGTTTTTTCTGTAGCGCAGATTTGGTGTGAGCAACATCTTCGGTCTTTTCTTTGGTCACCAGCAATGGATATCCCTATAATGCACAACAAAGTATATGGATAATAATAATTCTTCAACTTTATGAACACATTATGTAATTTGAAAACTCAAAAACATTCCAAGCTCCTCCTGCCATTTATAGACGATGCCAAACTTACACGAGTCAGGAACGGCGTTTGCGTCTGAAGCAGTCTTTGGGTCAAGCGTAGAGCCATGATTTGTATTTATTTAGATGACTGCCTCGTAGCTGTTTCCAATTGCTTAAAAAAAACCCTGATAAATGCTGTCTAAAACGTCATATGCGCAATGTTCTCCTCTGCTTCTTTTCGGGTACCATATGTTCGAACAGACTTCTAGGCCGTGAATTTTTTAATGCTCTGTTAAATGAGAAATGTTAAGTACTTGTGTAGCTGCAGAGTGTGCATTAACATTTCATATTTACTTCATAAGCAAAATGTTTTTAAATTCCTTGATTTTTAATATTCAATTAAATTTATTAAATTAATAAAGTTCTAATCAGCCAAATAAATAGTCAATACGAAAAATATACAAAAAATCATAAATTTCCATACGTAATAACCAACCGAAAACTTGTAATGATATTGTTATGTATTATGAACTTTGATTTTGTAAACTAGCATCAAAATATGGAAACAGATCTTACTCCTGCTCTGCCTCTAGATATACAGATGCACAATGAGTCCCTTAAAAAGTTTGCTTTTTTGCACGCTCTAGTTGTAAGTTGCCAAAACAAACAATACTTCATAGCAAACAGAAATAATTTATGTTTAATAGGCTGGAGGCGTTGCTGGAGTCGTCGTGGACATTGCGTTGTTTCCTATAGATACCGTCAAGACCCGTTTACAAAGTGAATTAGGATTTTGGCGTGCGGGTGGTTTTCGTGGCATTTACAAAGGATTAGCACCGGCTGCTGCAGGTAGTGCACCCACTGCCGCGCTTTTTTTTTGTGTCTATGAATGCAGCAAACAAATTTTAAACACTGCGTTTCAAACCAAAGATTCACCCTATGTGCACATGGCAGCTGCATCTGCGGCCGAAGTGGTAAGTCCCTATTTTTTTGTCTAGAACATTTTATTAAAGTTTTTGCCGCATCAAACAGCTTGCTTGCCTTATTCGCGTACCTGTCGAGATTGCCAAGCAACGATCACAAACTTTGTTAGGCCACAAGCAACACCGAACCGCTTTTCAAATACTCTTGCACGCGTACCGCACCGAAGGAATTTGCCACGGACTGTATCGTGGTTTTGGCTCAACAATTATGCGGGAAATCCCATTTAGTTTAATACAGTTTCCACTGTGGGAATATTTTAAGCTGCAATGGAAACCGCTAACTGGTTACGAGTCCACGCCACTTTCAGTTGCACTGTGTGGTGCCGTGGCAGGAGGCATTTCTGCGGGTCTTACCACGCCCCTGGATGTCGTCAAGACACGTATTATGCTGTCGGAACGCAACTTATCAACGCGTAAGCGAACTGCTCAAAATATACTTCGTACCATTTACGTTGAACGAGGATTTCAAGGGTATAATTAATCATTTTCATACATATATTTATGTTTGTCATATTTTTTTTTTAGTCTTTTTGCCGGTTTTGTTCCTCGAGTGCTATGGATCACATTGGGCGGAGCATTTTTCTTTGGCTTTTACGATTTAACGACACGCCTATTAGGCGCTAGAAATACTGATAATTAACATTGAGACGGTATCTAATCTTAAAGTTGAAGCACATAATTTTATAGTAATATAGCAAAAACATGCAAATTAACGTAAACAATAAAATGAAATCTTTATGTTAATTATTGTGGGTACGTCTTTTAAAAGTATTTTCATCTTTAACTTGACACCATCAAGAGTTTTCTTCTGTCGTTTAAGGAACTGATAGCCGGTGTAGTCTCCGTATGCTGTTATTATAATATATCATATTATATGTTAATATAATTTTAGTTTACATACATTTTCGATTTGCAATCGTCCACTTAAAAGGCAAGCGGATACATTACTCTCGCCAAATTCCTCGCCACAGGCCATAGACACATCCGAATCATCATCGACGCCAATGTAGCCATATCGAAGAACCTTCTTGCGCTTAAAGCAATTAAATGAAAGGCAACGTGTTCGTGACATTGTATAAACCTAAGTTCAAACAATTAACATGAGTGCAATTGTGTAAATAGAAAAAAGTGGTACACACCAATGCAGCTAGTATAAATATGCCTGCAAGCACGGCGATTGGCAGCCAAATATATTGAGCATCGTCTTGATGTTGCAGTGGATCTTGCGTAGTTGAATTTGTAGCGTGTGTACGTGTAGTTTCCATGGGTCTTTGTTTAGAATCAAGGTGTCTGTGAAGTTTTTTGTAAACAAACACGAATTTCCAAAACAAGTGCACTTCTTACCGCGCTGAAAACGACTTATGAATTTATGCGCACAATTTACAACACTTAAACTAAAATAGTGTGCCCAGATCTTGAACAAAAAAAACCTTGTGGAACAGTGGCAACATCTCGCTAGACAGCTGTGCTTTTGTTTATTTTGACTTGGTATATATTTTGTTACAAGCCACTGATTGTTGTTTACAAGCACAATGACGACTTATTCTACAATAGACTTGCGTAGCTGTTGTCGCGTTTGCTCGCAGGAACCACATATGCAAATGCTACCTTTTTAAACAATTTCCGAAGAAGAAGCTAAATTATCATTTTATGATTGCTATGAAATATGACCTACGTCTTAGCTGCGTGTACGAATTAAATAGATTATGCAAACGATGTGGTGTGGAGCTATATGACTTTTATAAGAAATTCGAACAGTCGTAAGCACTCTGAAACAGACGTAAGAACTACAAATTTGGAATCATTGTGTATCATAGCTAGCAGGACCTGATTATAAAGATTTTCCGGTAGAGCAAGTGGTTCAACATGTATGTAATCCAAGACGAAGCTCTGCAAAACCAACACTTAGAGGCGAAACTTACTAGCGTACCAAGTTCAAGTGGTAAAACATCTGCCATCAGTTAGTATTGACACTTTTGGTGCTACCTGTTCAAGCAGTAAAAAGACGGCAGTGATCATAAGCACACTGGAGCCAACCGTTTTTCCAGCCTATCCTGCTTTGTTAACGCTAATAACGTTACGCCGCGTCAAAATTATACAGGCCAACATACATACATACATATGTATGTATTTGTCAGTTCTGCCAAAAGCCATTTCGGAACAACTCACGCTTGATGACACCAGCTCACTCATCTCAGTATATATGTATGCAATTATTGCGATCGCATTCGTATATCTAACAAAACCAGCTCTAAAGGTGCACGTTGAAACAATACATGATCAATCGGGCCAAAAGTGTGCTAACTGCGGCAAGATCTTTGTCGTTCGTAAAAGTCTGGAGATACATATGCGCTATCATACCAATAGCTTTCCCTTACAATGTAACCAATGTGACGTTGTTACTTGTACTTCAAATCTGTATCTGTTTGTAAACGCTGGCTTCTTAGACTTTTTTATATCAAACCTGATAAAACACATAATTTAACAAAAATCACTTCTGCTCATGGTATTTGATAATAACAAAGAAATTCTGGTTATCCAGTATTTGCATCACAGCTTTGTCCGCCGTTTATATGCTTTGAATCTATGAATATATTTCTTTATGTTCTAAAAATAATACATATAATCTGCAACAAAAAATTTTTAATTTGGTTGCTTGTGTGTAATACTCATATTTATAGGAGAAAGGAACATTATTGTGTTCCACCTGCATACATAGTATAAAGCATTTTTTCCCTTTTTATATTATAATCTGTTTACACCTAAAACAAGTAATTGGTAATTGGTAATGTAAATTAGTAGCGGAGTTATATATCTCGCCAACACCGGGAAATATTTTTTTAATATGTAGATTAAACTTAAAATTATACAAAGTTTTGTTTATATATTACAGCTAGCTCAGTGGGTCGATTTAATTGATTTAGGAAGCCGAAGGGTATGGCTACTGCTGCTTTTTTTTATAGTTTCTTCAATTGATTCTATATTAAGGTCTCGAAATTTCTTATTGCATTATTTTTGTTCGGTTTGGCTATGGACATATTCTATAATGCACATAAATATTAAATAAATTTAATTGATTGCATGTTTGAGTTAAAAATTGTGAGATATATTTTTTGAGTGTACATAGTAGAGTATATGCACATACATAGTCATTTTTGGAGTACTCCTAGGCAAACACTAGCCTTAATTTTCGGTTGCGCTCACATAGCAAAGGCTTTTTTCTAGCAACTCGGCCGTTGTACCCCTGCTTTTTGATGGTACGTCTTATTGTTTGGGTTGAAACGGTCTTTCCGTGGTCGGCAAAAAGTTGAGCTGTCAATTCCGGGGCACATAGACGAGGATTTTTTTTCACTTTTCACAATTTTTTTTGGTTGTCCTTTCTGCTTGATCAATTAGATTCTACCGTCATTTTGAAATGCTCGGACGATGTCACCGATTGTGTTTGGCTTCATTTTCAGCATTTGGGCAGTTTCCTTATATGTCTTGCCCTCTAAATGCAACTGGAGCAGAAGTTTTCGTTGCTGAATTTTTCCCTTTACGGCCCATTGCAAGTTTAGGTGCGAAAATTCAAATTTTGTGGTATGTTTGCTGTCAATTAATGTTAGTCAGAAGTTGGTGTCATTTGTGGCTATTTGGAGTTGCCACATGGTTTTATTACACGACTACCCAAAAATACCGAATACTAAAGTAACAAATATTTTTAACTTTTTTTTGAATACAAAATCAAAGTTTCACCTTTTAATTTGAAATAAAATAATAATGTAAATATATAATATATAAATAATATAAATTTTAAAGTAAAGCAAGACAAGCTGACGCTGGAGCAACAGTTGAAAATCCAAAAGAGGAACCTAGCACGTTATAATGGAAAACTCATCGAATGTTTTACAAATATCACATATAATGTATTTTATGGTTATTGTATTTCTTTTTTTTTTTTTTGTTACAATTACAAATAGCCACATAAGTGGATAGGATCTGTGGGCATTAGCCACAATCTACATGATAATTGTGCAGACAAAAACCCTAAAGATAAAGCAATTTTCATGGGAAAATGTGTTGTGCTTTAGCTTTAGTTATTTGCTGTACCAAGCGATATTGCCTTTGTTGTAGAGTCGTCTGGATGAGAAGAGCCCGTTGCTGTGGCTGTCGTTGTGGTAGCCATATTTCCATTTAATGCTTCGGCACGCTTTCGCGAAGTTATCTTTTTCCATCCACGCAGTAAGATCTGATTTCGATATTTGGGAGTGGTAAACGTATACAGCAGTGGATTGACTGCAGAGTTTAGTGGCAATATGAATACCACAAGCCAGGCGTAAATGTCATCTGAGATATTATAATTGAAAAATACCCAAATCTTCATAGTTATGATGGGAGCCCAGCAGAGCACATCGGTAAGCACAATAAAAAAAGCGCACCGCAAACTCACAATCGAGGAGGGAGAGGGGCGTGGCGCTCCGCGTCCGCCAGATGGAGATAAGCAACGAAGTGTAAAGCAGGGCAATCATTAGCAGCAACAGCAGATTTACGCCTACAAACACAAAAGCCGAATATTGCCAGCCCAGCGGATACACCTCCTGTATATGAATTGGAAAGCAGGTGCCCGAATAGACGCCATAAAAGCGGGTTCCCGAATGCCAAAGCAGCACAGGAGCCAGTGCTAGTCCCACGCCAGTTACCCATATGAAGAACAGGGATAGACAAATAATGCGAACACTGATGCTGCGATGGCCTCGAAAAGGATCTGCTATTAGCAAAAAGCGCTCCAGCGACATGAAGGCCAGTATCAACATTGAAACTTCCGACGAGCTGACTGCCAAGACACCAATGGCTGTGCACTGCCATGAGTAGATCCAGTCTCGCGAAAATCTGCAGCAAAGGTATTTATAAGGAAGTTAAGCAGTGCATAGGCAATTCAAATTCAAGACGTAATGGTTCGATTAGGTCATTCATTGATCTATTTAAACGTTTTTACGGTAGTCATATGCCCAAAATTATTTTCTGTATTTAATGTTCTAAAAATAAGCAGGGAGAATGCGTGTAAGCTGTCCAACCTGGTCGATTTTGATGTTCCAACAATGGAAGCACCAAAATTTCAACTTCTCTTCGATGCAAATACGCCATAAACAATTTTAATTTGTTTTTGAGGCGAACAGTGTGTGATAAAATATAAAAATTGTTTTAAAGACATCGGAAATTAAAATACATTATTTTTGATTGCGCTAAAATCAAAATGGAAAATCAAGAAAAATATATGTGCTGGAACTGAAATTCAATGAACTTTCATAATCAAAAATGGTTTTCGGTCATATGTACACTATATGTCTGTATCATTGGGTGAAATTATCATTGAAACTAATTAGAATTGCTTTTATTGCATTTTTCTGCCATTTTCTCGGATTTATTTTTTCGTATGTGTATTCAATGTCGGAATATAGCCAGAAAAGCTATGGAATGGCAACTTACAAGCCTTTCCCCTATTAAATGTCAATTTTATTTTACTCACTTTCGCCTTGCTAATCAAAAAAAAAATAAAAGTATAGGTAAAGTCGGGTGTGGACGACTTTGAAATACCCTGTAGCACCACATTGCAATCAAATCCGCTTATAGCTTAAAAACTCCAAAAGATACTGATGCCCGTTTACAAGATATCGTAACCTAGTACTGTACCTAATTTGATCAGAATCGGTTGACTATATCATATAGCTTACGATATCTTCATAAGCAAACCAATTGTCCGTCTAAAATTTTTTGGGTTTTTCGATCTATAACTATATATCTCTCGATCTATAAATATGTATATAAAATATATCGACTTCTCTAATAAGGGGGTTATACATTTTCGGATTGCACAAACTTCATGTACCCTATAAACCCTATGGTACAGGGTATAATTAATATATTTTTGCAATATGGTGGTACAGGGTATACCAAAATCGTCCGCTCCCGAAGGTTACTTAACCTTTTTTTTCGAAAGAGATTCACATTCTACTATATTATTTATGTGAAATATAATCGATCGATTGTAGCGATCTTTCTGAAATAGTTATAGTCTTACTTGTAGTACTCGTTTCGATAGCGATAATCTTGCACTCCAATGGTTAGCAAGTAAAAGCCCATTAGCAAGTCCGCCAATGCCAAGTTGCGTATGACCATGGTAACCGTTATATTCTCATCACGATAAATGAAGCGACCCCACAACACCATTACATTGCCAATTAATGTCAGCGAGGCCATGGTCCAGGCTGAGTATCTCAGCACTGGGTTGCTCAACAGATCACGAAAAGAGGAGACACCATCTGTCAGAGGTTTACACATGCGCACATGAGGTGTCATTGAGCAGTAAAAGAACCGATCGAAAATTATGTATCTTAAGTTTGGCATGTCATTGACGGCATTAAAGTCGATGTGATCATAGCTTATACCCGTCAAATTTAAGAAGGAAATGTTTAGTGGCTGCAGTAGGCTGCGACGTATATGCAGCGGCATCTGGGCTAGAGAACTGAGTATGAAAGAAGGTAGAATAAGATAAGTAGTTACGGATGTGCTTTCATTACTTACAGTGCCTCCAAGTGACTGTTGCGCAAGAATGTTTCGCCAGATAATTCCTTAATGGGATTGCCGACGAGGCGGCTGTAAAACAAAATGAATGCATATGTATTGGCACAGCTTGTTGCCTCTATTTTGGAGTGTATGGGTGTGTGTCTGTGCGGGTGTGTATGTAAATTGTAGTAAGTATACGCAGGGTTGTACAAACACCAAATGAAAGCCAGCTTTAAAGCAGATAAAAATCCGCTGCTTTAAAGTTGCAAATGATGGGCACATTTATTTTTATATAGCATTTTATGCTTAATGAGTGCGTGTCTTTAAAAACAAACTTTTTTGTGGCAAATCATAAAATTTGCTGCATTTAAATCCAAGAGACCAATAAAACAGAAAGTCAAATGAGCAGTACTCAGTTTACTGCTAGTCCCTACATTTTAAGGCATATGGATATACTATGTATATACATATATGTATAAACATAATAAAGAATATTCGTGTTGTTCTTAATGAAATTCAGCATAAATCATTGACTGGCAATATATGCACTACTGTTGAAAATAGGGTGCAAGTCAGCAGTGCATCCATCACAGGAGCGAGCACATTGTTCTTGACAACTGAGAAGACAGCCAAAGCAAAGAGCAGAGCTAATGCTATTGAAAGTGCCATTGCCCCGTGATTCGATTCGCTTCAGAATGTTCTGCGAAGTTGGACAGCTGACAATGTTTAGCTAAATGTAATGTAATCTAAAGCTTCATCGTTCCCATGAGCATGTGTGCTGTGCATAATGGTCAAGCTGACGAGTTACTAGATGATGTTACTGCGATTGTATGCACTTGTCTGCTGCCACATCGGAATTAACGACAGTTGGAGTGCGTAACATTAACGTGCTTTTATAGAGTAACCACACAAGCGCATGCCACATCCCGCCCAGCAGTTGTGAGTAATTACTTGGTCTATAAACTTGAATGGGAGGGTTGGGCTTTGGCTTTTGTGTATTGCAAAAAAGTGTTGGCACATAAAATAATAATAATAAGAATGGCCAGTATTCATGGTTAAATAAAAAAGAAATAAGAAAAATGAACATAAATTGGCTCTTGATTTAGCACCCTTATAGTATACTCAAAATATTGCACACTTAATTCCATGAATTCTCTTAGTAAAGCAGCCCAACTGCTTTCTTAAACAGTTTAATGTAAATTTATTTTATTTAATTATACCCAAACAGGGTTTCTTATGCGGTTGCTCCTTTTTGGGGGCACAAACTACTATAAAATGGCGTATAAATATGACATTTAACAACTGAATAAATGTCAAGACGGACATTGTCAGATAGCAGCTGTTTAGGCCCAGACAATTAACATATTTCACATGCTAGGCAACAAGTTGTGCGTTCTCACCCCAAATACACATTCAAAGATGGCGTAAGTTTAATTTGGCCACGACGACATTGGGATACACTGTACGACCACCACATAGCACACATTAATAACTCCAAAAGACATTTGTTTGCCAAAGGTTACGATATCTTTTATAAACAGACCGAACGAACGGTCCTATGGGAGCTATGTGATATGGTCAAACAATTTTTATCAAATTTGATACAGTGCTGGCGAACTTTAATAAACTCCACTGTACCAAATTTGTTCAAAATCCGTTGATTATAATACGGCTGCCAAAGAACCGATCGGTCAAGAAAACATTTTTGGTACAAAATTCGTTATGTTTTGTTTGTTTATGAAGATATCCCAAGCTAATTTAGCAATCACATATCTTTTGAAGATCTTAAGTAATATACCGCATTTAATTGCGATTTTGTGGGTAGTACGAGGTACCCATATTTTTCATCCGATATAAATAAATTTTGTAGTATAGTTGGGTAAAATATCTCTGTCTAGCTTCATTGTGAGATAAAGGTATTTCTAGGGGCTAATAGTTTTTTGTTACAAATGATGTTGCCTTGTTACATACGTTTTACAAATCTATAGAGATCTTAACGAAAGAGTATCAAATTGCAGGTTACACATACTTACGTATGTATATAGTAATAATGCCAATTGTTCATGCCAAGGCAGGCACAGACTTTTATATGGCGCACAAAAGTAGGCAGCATAATGCGTCAGCAAAGAGCCACGAGTTACAACAGCAACAGCGGTCAGCGGCCAATGGGCAAATAAGCGTCAGTAGTTGTATTGGTATCTGAGCAAGGGCGTAGCCAGGCGAATGACTTTTATAAGAGGTAGGTACAAAATGCGTCACAAATTTTAAATAAATTTTCCATATTTTAAACAGGGACTTTTTGAAGATTTTGTTTGTTACTAATTTATCTTTTTAAATTTACAATGGTTGACGTTTTTTTTTTTAATATTTTCTTTTTTGCGAAGAGCTGGCTACGCCCTTGTATGTTTGTGTGTAAATGTTAGCAACTGTGTGCGTAAGCGTGTCCTCGCGGACGTGCATGGGCAATAGTAATGGTAACAAAGCGTCCATGCCAAAGAAATGCTACAGCAAAATGGTGGCATTACACTTTCAATTGAAATGACACGTTCACTGGGAATCCTTTTGGTAATACTTAAAGAGCCTTATTGGCAAAAATCAAATTCAAACAATTGTTCCAGTTATTAATGAGAAAAAGAGGGCTGCTTTAGATGTTGACTAGAGCAGTCGTAGCGATGTCTGGACGAGTAATATAGTGTGCTCTTTTTCGCCCAATTATGTAACAACCTATGAACCCAGACATTTGACTTAGTGATTACGATTTCTTTACATAATAGCGCATCTTATGTGAAAATTTGGTTGCTATAACTCAACATCTCTGTCATATAGGCATTCATTATATCGACTGCTCTAGTCACTCTGATCCTACTTTAAGGAACTTTAGTGGGTCTCAGACGTCTTCTTCTGTATTTTACATATATTTTCGTATCATAAGATACAAGATATGCAGAAATTAAAAAATGAAGAAAGTAGGTGGCAGAAAAGAAGCTGCAATTCGCCTGGGTACATATGTTAACATATGTTTGAGTGTTTGTCCCAGATATTCTGATAAAAGACCTGATGGATGTGTTACCCATTCTTTCGCCGAGCTTAATGAAAGCTTCATTCGTCAAACCATGCCTTGTCTGCCCAAAGTATTTGTTTCTTGCCATGTGGTGTGTTTTACATTCCTCTTCAAACTTGGTAGTCTACTTCACTTCTACTTAGATTATATATACCAAAATAGTCCGGCCTGACTTTAAAATATCGTGTACTAACAAATGAATACCTTATCATAGCCATAGTTTTCTTCAGGAGCTGTTGATGGTGATCAAGAAAAATATATAACACGCCTCCTTCTGCTCGTTATATGTATTTGCACTAATTTATTATACCCCTTATACTTTTTGGTACAGGATATAATAACTGAACTTAGTTTGGGAAAAATCTTCAGACTGAATTGAACGAAAGTATAAAAACTCTTTGAACGTTTTGCGAATAGCAATTCGCTAGTTCCTTGCGACAAATTTGTACTGCTAGTCCCTACCTACCAGCGAAAGTTGAAACATGACGCGAAAACCCGTATTTCTAAGACATTTAAAATCAGATAACACTTTTAGTATTGTAGAGGGTACAGTATAAGTATGTTTTAAAAACCTAGATTTGGATACGGATACACACAAACGCACACACACACTCAAACAAGTACGCCAGCAGCATCAACAGGCAAGGAGGCGTTAACTTGTATTACATTTGAAAGGATTTCAGTTACAACCACAAGTAATGACGATGTTTTATTTTTTTGGTCCTAACTAATGAAGCAATGACTGGCCACCCGCAGTCGACAGCCGATTTCAATAAACTCCATCATTACGACCGAACGCAGTTGGTCAGCAAGTCAAGCAGTCCATCACTTGGCTTAACCAGCTAACCAACCAGACATCCAAGAACGCCTGTCATGTTGCCTTTTCGAAATTGTTTTCACATAAAATACAAATTTATTTGCATTTTTATTTGGTCATAATAATGTTTGTTTATTTTTTGCTTGCTGTTGTTGTTGACGCCACAAGGCGATAATATTCGTGGCCAAAAGCCAAAGCCAAAACCAAGCGCAGACAATGTCCCAAAAGCATGAAACGCGGGAGAGATCTCTATATATAGCTGCCATAACTCTTGTGGTATACCCATATTCTTATACAGTGGACACACAAAATATTCGGACACTACAAATTTTCAACTTTAACTCGCCATATCTTTGCACATACATAGGTATCATAACGGAACATTTTTTTTTACCTACTGAAGAATAACATTTCAGGTATATGTTTCAAAAATAAAATCATTAAAAATCTTAATTTTTATAGATACAAACTAAACAAAACCAAAAATAGGGTAACTTTTTTACGCACATAAATTATTCGGAAACTTGTTACAAAATAAGCAATTTTCTTGGAAAAAAATATTTGGGTCATAAAGCTTGCAAGTGATGCCTTATATTTTTCGAGAATCTATCGATCTTCTCGAGCTGTATAGTAATAGATGTTTTTGACGATTCCTTCGGTGTAACTTGGTGGTACATTTTAATTTTTTTATTTAAATGCGAAGGGAATGCTAGTCCAGAGACTGGAGTAGAGTTTTCAGTTGCTTGCAAAAATTTGCATCCCAATAGTACATCAAAATGTGAGGAAGCTTTGAAATACAAAATTTTGACTCAAAAAGTCTGCCATAGAAAGTACGATGCTATGTTCGAACTGCTATATGCAAGTTGCAGAGCACTACTTTTGATTGCTAATGAAAATCAATGGCTACAATTCACCAAACTCCAAAAAAATTATACGGATTTGATTTGGTGCATTATAATTTTATTTGACGAATCTGTCAATCAAATATGGACATTTTTTTCCAAGAAAATTCATTATTCGATAACAAGTATCCAAATAATTTATTTGCCAAAAAGTGATTATACCCTGTACCGTATGGTACCAAGGGTATATTAAGTTTGTGCAAGCCGAAAATGTATGTAACATATAGAAGGAGACGTCGGAGACACCCCAAAGTTACCTAAAATATGATCAGGGTGAATAGAGAAGTCGATATACCCATGTCCGTCTGTCCGTCCGTCCGTGTGAACGCCTAGATCTCAGAGATGGTAAGAGCTAGAGTTACCAAACTTTCACATTAGATCCCATATTATTCCATAGGAGGCAAGTTTATTTTATTTTTTTGATATCGGGGATAAATTATATAGCACCCCCATGTTTGAGACGACCTCGACAAAAAAAAAGCGTTTTAGATGAATAATTCGTTTGTTTATGAAGATATCGTAACCAAATTTGGTATTCGAAAGTTTTTTATAGTTCCCAATCACTGTACCAAATTTGATCGAAATCGGTTGACTATATCATATAGCTTCCATAGGACCGATCGGCCAAAATAACTTTTTTAAAGAAAAATTCGATATATTTTGTTTTTTAATAAAGATATCGTAACCAGATTTGGCGTTTGAAAATTTCTTAGACCACTTAAGAAATGTGCCAAATTTGAACAAAATCGGTTGACTATATCATATAGCTCCCATAGGTCCGATCTTCCAAAAATCGATTTTTGAACAAAATTTGTTGTGTTTCGTTTGTTTGTTAAGATATTGGGACCATATTTGACATTCGTGAGTATTTTATAGTTCGTAAGCACTGTACTTAATTTAATCCAAATCGTTTGACAAGATCATATAGCTCCCATAGGACCATCGGTCGAAAAACCCGTTTTTTATACAAAATTCGATGTGTTTTGTTTGTTTGTAAAGATATTTGAAATAAATTTGAAATAAATTTGGTATTCAGATCTTTTTTAAGGTATTTAAGCACTGCGTCAAATTTTATTGAAATCGGTTGACTATATCATATAGTTCCCTTAACGAACGATCGGTCAAAAAAAATATTTTTGCTTAAAAATTCTTCTGTTTTTGGTTTTTTGTGAAGAAATCGGACTTTATTACAAGCTAGTGCTACAGGGTATCCTAAAGTCGTCCGCGTCCGACTTTACGTACGCCATTTTTTTTTTGGTTTTGTTCAGATTTTATCCCCAAAAGTTAAGATTTTGAATGATTTTAGTTTTGAAACATATACCTGGAATTATATTCATTAAATTGTTTCAAAAGTTAAAGTTGAAAATTTGTAGTGTCCGAATAAAATGTGTGTCTACTGTATGCAGTGTACGTCTGCAACAATCTATTACAAAATTGGTTCGTGTGTGTGTGTGTGTGTGTGTGTGTGTGAGTGTGTTGTTATCAGCATTGATATACTAATGATTTTTTTTTTTTTGTGTTTAACTTCGTCTTGTCCATTGTATTTCTTCGAGTTCGTGTGTCGTACAAATTTATTAACGCCACAGCTTGATACTAAGGCGACTTCTGACACGGACCTTGGGGCGTTGTAGCCAAATTTATTATTTTCCTTTGCTCTGCATTTATTGAATACATGGAGGCTTGAACAAAATGGGAAGCATGACAAAAACTAAAAAGAAAAACAGAATAACATTTATTTCCATAAGACGCTCTAAAACTTAAAGTATTCCAAGATGAATAATACAGACCTTAGTTTATTTAGCTAATATTAGGTATAAGCTATAAAGGCCGTTCAAAATTAAAATTGTTGGAAGTTACCCAAGACAAATAATTATATGTGAAGTTAAAGTAATAAAGTTAGATATTGTATTATCATTTTGTTTATAAACATGTTTTAGGCTGCGGGGCATCAAGTCAAACTGAATTTTTTTAGTGTGGAAAGATAATTTCCAAACATACAGTAATACATAATAATCGTACTTTGTTATAATAACAAAAATTGTTTCAAGATGACATCTCTAAGATATTATCAATCTTATTTATGCCCGAGTTCCGCGTCAACCACTTCATAAATACCATCAGAACCCTTCAACTTAGATGTTACTATATGCAGTTTAATAACAATAGGGATTGATTCCGCGTAGTCTAATCGAATCTTGTCATGTAATACGTATCCAACTCTGGGATGGCCCATGTAGATCATCCGAAAATTTTAGGAATTTCAATCCAGCTAAAAGGATCCCATCAATGCCTCCCTGCTCTTAGTGCTACTATTCAGTATTCTCAAGCATAGCACTATTGTGCTGTCTTGCTTAAAAAATAATTGCACCTTTAATTTTAATTAATTGCTTTTGTATTTATTACCAACTCTTTCAACTTTTCTTCATTCTATTGGGTATCGGATTGCAAATAACTCTTTGTGCACACATCCTGAATTTAATCTAACACAGAAGGTGTCTCCAAAAGTCTGTATACTCAAAATTAACACACTCCAAAAATATATTTGCACATATAATTGTCCTTTCTATAAGTGAAAGTAAATAGTAATCACAATGGAAAAGATTCCATAGTGAAGCATAGTGAAGCTGCGTAGCGGCAACTCTCTACCAACTAGGTAGAGTGCAGGCACCATTTCTTTTGCAGAACACTACGTATATGTCTCCTCCCAAGTGACCACATCGTCCGAGAAGCCTTGATTATTGCGCACTTCATCGGGAAGATATGTAAAGGTTTTTTTTTGCTCGCGCTGTTCCAATTATTTGTTTATAGTCTGTCTACTTTCGAACGGGCTCTAATATGTAACTAAAACTATTTGATAAAAATAAAATATAAAAAATAAAATAAATAAATAAAATTTAATAAAAAAAATGGCGGACAACTTTAAGGTAACCTAAAGCGACTGCTAATCGATTTAATTCAATTTAATTTAATTCAGTCCTAAAAAAACATTAATATTGAATCCTGTTTTACTTTTATTCATTATTCCAATGTCAGGACCCATCATGCCAGACATTAAGTTTACTCTTTTAAAGTTGTACTACAATTACGCTTCATAAATTTTACATTTTACGTATAATTAATAACGAGAACTTCTGCTAGCTCCTTAATAAATAGAGTTTCAGTGACCAGTCGGACAATTTTATATTTATTAAATTAACATTTTTATGAGGCAAATTGTGTGACCGAGCAGTTTTTGTGCTAATAAAAACTTTTTTATGGACTTGGTGAATACGCGATTTTAAATGTTTTTGTAATGTTTAATTTATATGTCTACGCTTTTTTGGATAAAGTCGATATCTAGGTACAGAATACAAGTGTTTTAATATGCAGCATACATACATGTCGTATACGCAATTGAACATTTATGAACTTAAATTAATAAACTTCTATGGCAATAACAGTCAAAATAAAAGATGGCGTAGATTAAAGTGGTTGCAGACGACTTTGAAATACCCTGCACCATCACATTGCAATAAAATTTGGTATATGGCTTAATTCAAACTTCAAACAGAATAATTTTACTTTCAAATTGGAAAGAGTTCTATTAAACAGTATTCATATGCAAAAAGCTATATTTTAATCAGCGGATTTCAGGATGTCGAAGTTGTTAGATCAATGTTGTCTGACCTGAAAAAATTCCACGTTTCTTTACCTATTTAGTTTACATAAGAGAGTACACCAAAATTTGGTTGGCCAAACGTTTCAGATATTGACAAAAAACGAGACATCTTTTAGATATTGCAAATATTCATTTAAATTTGCTTTGATCTGTTGACATCAACTATCAATCTGGGATATTCACACAGACAGACTAAAATCAATTGATACCGAGATCAATGATGATCGTTTACATATGAGGATAAAAAAAAGTTATAGTCCGCCCCATCTTAATCTGTTACATGTAGGGCAAAAGTCTCAATAAATACATCTACAATAGAGGACAAAAGTATTTTGACAAAACTGTGCCAAATGCACATATTTTTATTTTTCCATTTTACTTTTGAGACACAGAATCTGTTATTAGCCTTAAGTGAGCAAAAAATTCCACTGATAACCATTTGAATTTGTTTATATTTTATTTTAAATGCGAGTTGATTGATGCCTTTTGGGCTGTTCAAAAGTATTTTGACATTGCGATGAATTCCAGTTTCTTTGATTCCCGTGCGGTAAAAACAATACGTGGGAATTTTAAAAGTTGTTTTTATTTATTTTTTAATCGGCAAAATACCTGAATTTGGTCAACTTGGTCGAAATGAAGTAGTCACAAAATATAATGTCAGATTTTACAAAATGCCTCTACAAACCTCTTACTAACAAATTATGAGGCAAAACAAAATTTATTTGATTTGATTGGATTTGATTGATTGGAAAAAACTTATCCCTTTCAAACTCATGTTGGAAGCATGAGATGATTTAGTACCAATTGATAGCACAATGAAAAAAATACAAATATTAGGTTGTCAAAAAGTCTTGCGGTATTTCCGCAAGCTTGTCTTTGCAAGCGCGTAGTTCTAGTTGTATTCGTCGCATCGGTTCACGCTAGAGCTCTTTTCACGTGCTAACACGTGTTTGATTAATTGTTGTTTGCTTTTAGTCGTTCGTGAGTTATAGCGTCGCAAACATGGAGCAAAATAAAGAGAAAATACGGCATATTTTACAGTACTACTACGATAAAGGCAAAAATGCATCTCATGCTGCCAATAAAATTTGTGCAGTTTATGGACCCGATACAGTTTCCATTTCCACCGCACAACGATGGTTTCAACGTTTTCGTTCTGGTGCAGAGGTGATCGAAGATGCGCCACGGTCCGGAAGGCCTGTTGTCGAAAATTGCGATAAAATCGCTGAATTGATCGAAAGAGACCGGCATAGTAGCAGCCGTAGCATCGGCCAAGAGCTGGGCATGAGTCATCAAACCGTTATAAACCATTTGAAGAAGCTTGGATTGAAAAAGAAGCTCGATGTATGGGTGCCACACGACTTGACGCAAAAAAACATTTTTGACCGTAAGGATGCATGCGAATCGCTTCTGAATCGCAACAAAATCGACCCGTTTTTGAAGCGGATGGTGACTGGCGATGAAAAGTGGGTCACTTACGACAACGTGAAGCGTAAACGGTCGTGGTCGAAAAGCGGGGAAGCTGCCCAGACGGTGGCCAAGCCTGGATTGACGGCCAGGAAGGTTCTTCTGTGTGTTTGGTGGGATTGGCAGGGAATCATCCACTATGAGCTGCTCCCCTATGGCCAAACGCTCAATTCGGACCTGTACTGCCAACAACTGGACCGCTTGAATGCAGCACTCATGCAGAAGAGGCCATCTTTGATCAACAGAGGCCGAATTGTCTTCCATCAGGACAACGCCAGGCCACACACATCTTTGGTGACGCGCCAGAAGCTCCGGGAGCTCGGATGGGAGGTTCTTTTGCATCCACCGTATAGTCCGGATCTCGCACCAAGTGATTACCACCTATTTCTGTCCATGACGAACGCGCTTGGTAATCGGAAGTTGTCCACAAGAGAGTCCTGTGAAAATTGGCTCTCCGAGTTTTTTGACAATAGGGAAGCGAGCTTCTATAAGAGGGGCATTATGAAGTTGGCATCCCGTTGGGAACTTGTCATCGAACAAAACGGCGCATATTTGACTCAAATCGCATTATTATAACCAATTTTATGAACAATTGAAAATTCAATAAAAATACCGCAAGACTTTTTTGACAACCTTATATTTAAAAGTCCTTAATGACCGGATGTCTACTTCAGATTGCAAATTCATTTTACAATCTTTTATTATAGCTAAGGATAATGCTTAATGCATAAATGCACATTTGACCCAAGTTTTTAAGGAAAGTTAATAAATTTAATTGGCTACCTGTAAGCTTGGATCTTAACAGGATAGAAAAGATTAATTAGAGAAAAAAAAGGCGTTGGAAGGATATTTTACAGGAAGCATAGAACAAATTGGCAAAATCAATTCCTGAATTTTTGCAAAAGGTCTCTGTGGTCAAAGGAGGGCATACTTTCTATTATTCATTTTATTTAATCGAAACTATTAGGTATTGTCAAAATATTTTTGTCAACTACCATTAATGAAAAATTATTCTAATTTTCTAAACTTTAATGTTAACAATATTAAACTTATGTTTTTACGTCAAAATACTTTTGTCCACTATTGTATTCGTTCATATACCACAAACGCCAACATTCTAATTTGATAAGATCAGCGACCAAACTTTTGAGTTCGATCCCTTATACACTGCTGGTCATAGGTTAAACGCTCGCTTACATGAATAAAAATTGGTTTATTATCTCTAATTTTAATAATGATTGAAAAAAAGTTGATATGCAAAAACCTTGGTTATTTAATGATACTTTAAGTATAATATTTAAATAGTCATAAAAAGTTAAAAAAATTTAGTTTTTCAAACATTTTCTTATTGCTACTTAAAATATAAAATATACAGGGAATCTCTGCAAGTCGGGGAAATCTTGCTCCAAGCATGCTTAATAGCTGCAGTTAATGTTTCCTTATCTTCGTATTGCTTTCCCCCTTCATATACCTTCCATGTGAGCCAGCCTCAAACATTTTCAATTACGTAAAGATCTGGAGAATAAGCTGGCCAAGTCATGATATTTACGTTTTGAACCGAAAAAATCGGCTTTACTACACGAGCGTTATAAATAGGAGCATTATCTTGTTGAAAAATTTATAGAATTGGTCCGAATAGATCACTTCAATTTGGAAATACGGACTCTAACAATGTTTTGAAGCGCTCGACGTTCATCTTCTGATCGATAAAAATTAAGTCAACCCACACCGTGACTCCACCTTCTTGGCTGTGATGGCTGCCTTAGTTTAATTAATTTTTTCGTAAATCGTGATAATAATTTTTAAAACCATCATTGCAATCTAAATTAAAACGTTTTTCATCAGTAAAAACAACCATACGCTAATCATTAAGTCGAATGTCAGATTGAACAGTCCACGTCATAGTTTCTTTCGCAAATTGAAGCTGTTTTTATTTGCGTATACCATTCAGAGGACGCTTCAGTTGTACTGCATTTCTTATTGTATGCTGAACAGTTGAAAGGCTTGATTTCACTCCCGCTAATTCCTTAATCTGAACTGCTGACTTACTCGAATTGGTAGCAATTCTAATAATTTTGCGCTCTGCTTGCTTAGTAAGAGTTTTTTTCCCCCCCTTTGAATTGTGTTCCATATGCCTCTAGATCCTTTAAATATCTATCAAAAGTTCTGGAACTGCGCTTTATCTCTTTGACAAAGTTTCGATTGGATAGTCCTTGCGAGTAAAAGAAGTCTATTTTTTGACGTTCCAATAAGCTTATAACAGGAGCTTTTCCCATTTTTGGTTTAAAAATTGCTCGAAAACAATTGATTTGTTTATTTTCAGAAAATATTTTTCGAACAAGATTCGAAGTTTGATGGGAAAAACATTTTGGACAGTTAGAATATGCGTGATTGTAAATAAAGCAGTTTATTTTAAAAAAGCGTAGTTGCGTCTAACGTAAGACCAGCAGTGTATGTCAAGAAAAAAGTTTTATTTCATTTTTTCGATCTCGGGGTCTTATTGCAGACTATGTAGAGTGGCAGACTATGAACGTAGTTCTTGTTGGTTTAACATCTTTCGATTCATGCAATTCGAATGGTATTTGTTTTTCACATTTTTTATGCTGGCTATATAAATACATACATACATACCGGTAAGGACTATCTAGTCTAGTCTGTGACACCCCGCAGAGTCAGCCGGTGTAACCTAGACTATATATGGGAAAATAAACAGAGTCTCGTCGCTTAAGCTCAGTAGCCTTTCTGAGATTCTGTTATGTTAATATCCTGTACCTATAGGTACAATTGGTATCCTTTGTATCAAAATGCTTATCATAACCTCTTATAGCGAATGAGTCATATTCGTTTGCATGAAAATCCGAATTTTGCTGAACCGTTTAGTATTTTTCATCGTAGTTACGTGCATCTAAGTATGTGTCAAACAAAATCGGACAAATACAACAAAAGTCCGGCATCGTCGACACCGCCTCGACTTTACTACTATCTCATAAAACTCTACCAATGACTCAAAGATGGTTTGTATGGCTATTTTTTGTTTTTATATGTCCTTGGTTACAAGTAATTAGACAACATTTAGAATACTTACATATCGCGTATGTTGGCTAAGTTCCAGAAGGCGCGCGAATGTATGTGTGTTATAAAATTGTGCTTTAGATCTCTGTAGAGTACAAAATAGTGAGGTATACATATTAAAATAATGCAATGCAACATACTATATAATAGATGTATAAGATTGTTCCACATGCCAACAAAAAAAAGGACTTTATTATACGCCAAGCAATTTAGATCCATTGATTTATGTTCACTTACAACCGGCGAGACCTTGTGACATATTGTCAGCTATTGATGCATAAATTAATGATCATAGGCCAGAACTTGGTGTCCCTGGAGTTCCCATGCGAACACCTTAACAGACACACCCACATCCACACAAACACAAGTCACACCTGCCAAATAAATGCTTACGAATTTTCTTAGCTATTTGCCAAATTTAATGCCTCAATGCATCTTTCTACTCATGGCATATTGCTTCATGTGTGTGTGTGTGTGTGTGTGTGTGTGTGTGTGTGTGTGTGTGTGTGTTGGGTATCAATTTGCATGCTTAGTGATTGTATTTACTTAGCTTTTTTCTTTTTGTTTTAGTATAGATACTTATGAGAAAATTTCAATGAAAAATATATCTCTGTGCATATGTTATTTTGTGTAAACAAAAATTATTGTTTATTATTGAAGAAAATCTTTGAAGTATTGTTGGCGCACTTATTCTATGTGTCAGCCAACGGATTGTTTTTACGCAAACTTCTGCAAGCTCCATATGTCTGCCCAAGCAGTTTGCATCGTTTAGTTGATTTTCAAAGACAGCAAATACAATTTAAACAAAATTGAATTTCATTAAAGGCCAAAAAGTCCAAGGCGTAAGCCATATTAATCTTTTACCAATGCCGCATTTCTCCGTAGCAAAAACTACGAGCAGTTTAGATGCCCGACAGTGTGATGCCCTGTCATATTTTTCCAGAAAAAATACATATTCCTACATACTGTATATATTTCTGTGCAGTATATAAGAAATTCCCTATTAGAAAATGTATTTATTTTTTTTTCTACAGTACAGTATAAGTTGCTTGAATTTCTAATTATTTCGATGATTGAAAGTTAAGTTAAGAAAGTTATTAAAAATATGCCAAATCCAATGGTTATGTGGCTTTGGTCATTATGACTACATTATACTGTATTGCAATACCTTCATATTATTTGATGTAGTTTATAAGGGTCCTCTGGACTAAATCTAATTGCTATCCGACGCTATGATAAACATTTTGATATAGAGGAGTTATGGTCTGCAACGCAGGTTTCTGCCTGTTACCTATGTATTAAGCAAGCCTAGTTTGCCCTTGACCCTATGAGTACAGTATAAAATGGACTATTTGATGGACCTTTCTCAACTCATGTTATATACAACTTGGCTGGTTATTGAGCAGGGTGTACAACCAACTCTATTGTGTGTGGTCGGTGTCGTTTTATGAAATTGTGTATCCGTGATTCTTCACGGATCACTTCAGACTTTAATTGTGGGCAATTGAAATTCTTTCGAATTACTAAAATTTAGTGAACTACTAAAGCATAAGACCAAACACTCATTATTGTTTTGTGCAAACTAAGCAAATTCAAAAAGTGTAGGGTATCGAATGGCATAAAAGGAACAGGGACATAGAGCAAAAGAAAGAGAACCAAGTGAACAAGGCAACAGCAACAGAAGGCACACAATGCAGCCAAGAGTAAAAATTTCGCATACGCACCATAAAACCTAAGTACAACATATTTCAATAAACTTTTCGGCATTTTTATTATGCCTGCTGTTGCTGGTGCTGCAAACTCAAAAAAAATGTGAAAGAAAGCATAAGAAATGAAGGGGAAAAGGGCGACATACATTAAAATGGAGTTAAATAGAGACAAGCAGACGGTTTTAGAACGTTTTTACTTACAGCAAATGTAAATTATCCAATTGTGCAAAAGTTTTTTCGCCAATGTATTCGATTCGATTAAAATCCAAATAGCTGTAAAAAAATTATATATTTATGTACTCAAACCGGCGACGCAACAATAATAGAAATTTATTTGTTGTAATCATTGGAATGTATGCGTATGCTTGTCCATAAGTATCTTTATACTACTTAAGTTACCCTGATGAAGTGTTCAAAATAATTTTATGCCTGTCAGATAAAACTAAAAACTGTGTAACAGAATGAGAAAGTGAGAGTTTGATTAAATTTGAGACACTATAGTTAATTCCATAATAAATTGGTTAAGAAATTGGCATAGAACTTGGCGAAAACTAGTATAGACATTGTAAAGCAGATTTACGCCTAAATAGTTCACATAAAGTACACCCATTCCGTCTGCTTCCCTATGTATGAGTGTCACCCACACTTTGCATGTCAATTCGAATGTTTTTAATCAAACTAAGAGCTACTCCGCTGCTGCACTTCTTCATACTTACACCTCCAAAAGCGACAGCATCTTAGGCAATTCCTCATTGCGCAGCGTTATTCGATTGTGACTCAATACCAACCACTCCAGTCTCGGCACAAATACCAAGTGATCCATGGGAAAGTAGTGAAGCTGATTCGACAATAGGAAAAGCCATTGGAGCGCGTGCAGGCCACTAAATAACCCGTGCGGCAGGTAATCGAAATTGTTAAAGCTGACTTCCAGGCGTTCCAAATGTGGCAAACCACTGAAGCAGCCCAACGGCAGATGTGATATGTTGTTGTATTTAAGCGTTCTACGAGAAAAAATATGTCAACTAAAGTTGTACATAGCGGACTTGAAGAGAGTTACGAGTGTAGCACATAAAGTACATTGCGTCTTCCTCTGAAGAACTTTTCAATTTGACCCTAAAAGTTATGTATATTTTAACTGATTTTGATGAAGTCATAGAAACTATATGAGGCAAGTTTTAAGTTCTTATGTTGATGGCTGTGGGTGAAAATACGGTAATTGGATTTGTTTATTAGAGCCACATAAATCAGCTTAACAAAAAAATTTTATATTTTTGATTAAAACTTTAGTTATATTTGTTTTGATTGTATTCATTGTTGAAATACAGATTAGAGGAAATTCTTCTTAATTCAGCTTCTCCGAAAACTAGCTCTCCATACAGACGGACATGGCTCAAACGGTACCCCAGTTTATGTTAAGCATTTTGGTATAAACAAATTTTGGGTCTACCGCGCCTCCGTTCACAAATCTACCTTACCGAACCTTTGTACCAAATGAAGGGCAACCGTTGTATCTATCAATAATCTTACTTACAGCTTTTGTAGACGCGTCAGATTTGCAAAAGCGTGCTCTCTCAGAGTTAAATTGTTCCGAATGATAAGGAGATTGGTTACCTGTGGAGTTGATTATCATTTAATTAAGTATTTACAAGACACAGCATAAAGGGCTACCTCCGCGCTAATATTTGGCCAGTGATGCAGTTTGGCAAGGCGACCGCAAAAAAGAACGCTGCGAAGAGCGCATTTGCAACTTTTTGGATATGTGGTGATATCTAAAAAAAAAAAACAATAAATCGGATGTGTTTTTATTTGCTGACGATTTGATAAGAATATAAGACTTGCTCACCACAAGCCATGGTTCGATTTATAGTTATCTGTTGAGTTGTTGTTGTTTCTGTTACTGGCATTTTGGACACCTCGGGCATTGATTGCGTTGGTAAGGATGGCGACGATGTGGCGATAGTGCTAACATTAAGGAAGCCAAGGCTCTTTGACTGGTGTTGCTGCTGTTTTTGTTTTTCAATCGCCTTTCTTACGATTCTGTCGGCCATCTCCTTGCTGCCATAAAGCAGCCCGCACTCAACAGGATGCTCGTCGCTGCCATCAGCACAATCGGTGTGTTTATCGCACATTTGACGCTGCGGCACGCAACGTAAGCCACGGTCACACGCAAAGCTGCCTTTGGGGCAGGGTCCTAATGATTGGATGACAAATGAAATGGGATTCATAAATAGAATAGAAAAATCAATGGTCACAATAATGCCAAAAGCAATGTCAAAAGTTTAGATTAAGCGGCTAAATTGTGAATCTATTGCCTACTTTTATGCGCACTCACAACAAAAACGAATCCATATCAGATTGAAATTAGTACATAAAGCTAAGCCAATTAAAATAAATGTTTGCAAAAGTTTTGATTGCTTTTTTAATTTCTACATATTCGATTACACTATTGTGGCCTGGTCTGTCCCAGCAATAAGTTTTCATTTGTGGAATACAAGAGATAATAGTAAATACATATTATATAAAAGACAACTACGAAAATGGTTTATGACATTGTACAACTACGATTTCATATAAAGCGATACTTTATTCATATTTTTTCATATTAACGATACTATAATAGGTCAGGTTACATACATATGTCTTATTTTATATTATGTATATGTGCATTGGATGACCAAACACTAAAACTACATCAATATATTTATGTTTACTTATCTTGTATATTATTTACTGCACAAATTTAACTATTAAAGCAATATCAAATAATAAAGCAACAAGATCTTTGAAAAATATACTCCAATCAATAATTTATTAGTTAAAGTAATGTAAATATCCTTTTCAGTCCGTCGATAAGCTAATTGGTATCAACTTAAAAACTTAACTCAACTTAACTAGTCAACAATTTTCTTGTTTATTCGAATAAAGTTTCAAGATAAGAATAAATTTAAATATTACTTGGGCTCATACGTGGGCAAACAACATAAGCCTTCTGTGAAACGCATCGGATTTACCTAAACGCTTCGATTGTAGAATTCGATTAATGAGTTCGTGGAAAAAAAAAACGCAAAGTACATTTGAAAAAGTGTTGTAGAATTTGCAATTCATCGGCAACTACGTACATATATGGTTTGTTCTTTGTAGTTTTATAATTGGAGTTTGTTTTCAATCGGATAAACGGAATATATTAACTACATTTTGCCGTCGTCAACTTTTATCTTATTTAGTTAATACACAATTTATACGTTTTGTGATTTATAATTTAATCTATGTGCACGTGTTACATTAATGTTATTATTTTTTAAACATTTAACGTAGGTTCATAGCGGCCACGGCAGCATTTTCAATAAGTCTTGCTTTGGCGCAATACATTTTTATTACTTCACATTTGTTACAATTTCCACATGTCTTTCTTAATAAATATGCCAAGTTTTAGTGTTTTCGCCTTTGGCACGTTAAAAAGGATGTCCAAGGAGAAAACAACCAGTGGTCGGCATATATACAACACAGTACGTGTGCACCATAGGACCACGCTCGACCACTGGTATATACTTTTACAAAATCGACAAGATTCTGATTGGGCTTATTATGACTTTTTACTATAGTCGAATAATGATGCGGTTTCTTGATAAAGGAGGTGTTTTGGAGTATAACTTTGGTTTGTATTTGCCCAATTTTTGAGACAAATATGTAAGCAACCACAACACATCGCTCTGGTTAGTTTCAGATTAAAAAATTAAAAACGCTACTAGGGATGAATGAGGCAAGATATTGAGATACTTTAACTAACTTCATCTTCGGAGGCGACAGGGTATACAAAATTCGTGACTTAGTACCATAGTTTTAATAAACTTTCAAATAAAACAGGTATGAATGACCCATTCCTCATCTGGGCCGACCAGAATATTCATGAATATAGGGAGAAGCTGTTAAGTCTTGAAAAAATTACGTTACCCATAAATTAACTGATTTCTCCCATGGATGCATTGCAAATTTTCCTAAAAATATCATCCAGATGATGCGATTTGACGACATAAAATTTATTTTTATAAAGTTTTTTAAAAAGCGAAGTTCCTATTTTAAAAATTCAATTATACACCTATACAATTGGCCATGTAGCAAAGTTGTCCGATATAATTTTTCACTAATAAATGTCATCGAAGAACCGAAGAATATATGTAGAATTCGCGAAGGCAGAAAAAATGGTGTCATCGTCATCTAATGATATTATTAATTTGTCTTGGTGGGGATTTTAGTAGGAGATGGTTAAAGCATCTCCTTTCAAGTCTCCTTACGAAACTGTTGTGAGCGCTATCAAGCTATTAAGCTGAAATAGAACATCAATTTTTGCACTTATATTATATACTCTTAATGAATCTATTTCAATTTATGCAAAAGATTATGATAATATAATTATAAAGAAATAATAAGGAGAAGGGCTGGCGCGTAAAAATCGCAATTCGGAACATAAATTTTCACAAACAGTTATATTACGACAATCAACGTTATTGAAGGTAGACATATGGATAAATGACTCCAATAATTTTCTGTGGATGGAATGGTGTTTCGCCAAAAGCATTTTCAATTTAACTAGGTAGACATAAACCTAAAATGGGCATCATAGGACAACAAAATTTTAGATTTTAACTAAATTAAACATTATTTTCATATAAAGTTTCCACAAACTGGAATAAGGAAATGTGAAACCAATGGCTAGTCAGATTAAGCAGTGTTGCCAACTAGAAGTTGTAAACCTCTAAAAAAATACGCTGCATATCGAATTGCCTGAAAGAAATACGAAATATTTATCAAAGGAGGCATAAATCATTGTTGATTCGTGTTTTTGAATAATGTATTTTTGTATATGAGTTCAGGGTTATCACAGCTGTCAATATGAAAATAATTCGATGGAGAAACTATATAGTACAACCATAAAGTATTAAAGTACATACATATATATACATATGTAGCTTACATGTAATTTAGGACTAAAATTTGACAGCAGCTCAGACAATATACACTTATTTCAGTACATACTATAATATTGTAGTACATAAATTCGTATATGAGCAGGAGGCCCGCGTTGGCCAAAAGTTTTTATGAGAGCTCTTTTATTATACAATAACAAAAAATTACTTTAACAGCCAAGCGATAATAAATATATCGTTCAATCATTGAGGTAATTTTATTCAGATTATAGCGCTTGAGTTGCCCCCATTTTAATATGTTTACTTATAAGGTAATTTTCTACATTATTGAAAAAAGTAAAGGCAACTTTGGAACTTACCCAAACTAAGGTAAAATATCAGTGCAGCCAACATCATGATTGTAGTCATCATGCCAATGCCCACAGCTATGCTGCGTCCGTAAACCATTTTTAGTTACAGTGCTTATTTGACGAAGCTACTGGGTTCCTTTCCAGTTTAAGGTCTGGTCTTTTCGCTTTTAATTACTCAGCCGGCAGTTGCAGCAACTTGGACAGCTTTAGAAACATTCTCTCCGATAAACGCAGCTGAGTCATTGAAATGTTCATCCATGTAATGGTCAGCAAGTCGCTTTTTTTGACACTTCATTAAACTAACCCACTCAATCAATATGAGCAAGAACAACTGAGCGAAAATTGAAATTAAAAATTTGTTTATTTTTTCCACTTGAATACGTTTATTGACACGAGTTTAGCGCGTTTTTCTATTATTTTTGTTGTCACGATTTTTGGCATTTTTTCTTGTCACTTGCTGTTGGCACATTTATCTTGGTATTTCCATCGTTTTGGCTAAAGAAATTTTGAAAAATGGGTTTATATAATCTCATTTAATATTTGAGTACTCAGTATTAAATTGTCAACAAGATAGAGACAATTTTGTAAATTATCATAGCACTTGTCATAAAAGAGTGGCTATAAAAAGCAGCTATGGTTACTTGGCTTTGAAACTCATCCTAAGCTTAAGCGTTTTTTTTTAACGACACAAAAGGAAATCTAAAAAATGTTACATCTCATTTACAACGAAAAGAAAATATAACTCTATCTGACTAATGATACTTCAAGAACTCCCCTTTTTTAATCTTCTTACTAAGACAATAAATCTAAGCCTACGGCTACAAAGTGTATCGTGTAAGTTTTCTTTAAGCTTTCTTCTTTGCAGAGTATTCCTTACTTTGTCTTCTCGCCTAACATTTTTAACTTGCCTGCTCTGTAATCTACGCAACGTATGACATCTGCTCTGCGGTACTGGACTCTAAGAGTTTTTTCTGAGCTTTATTCTAAGCATAGTGTTCCTTGCATTCCTACTTGCATCCTGTCTGCTCTGTTTGCTTACGCCATGCTTATTTCTCTTGTTCTGCAGTTCTAAACTCTATAGACGGACCCGAAATACTTGTCGAACACGTATGCACTGTACGAGTAATTTATTATTATTTATTATTTAAACTTTACTCTCAACCTTTCCATTAAATCCAAGTCTTTCTCCATCAAACTTCAATGCGCCGTAATAACCACAAACAACGTCTATTACTCTATCGTATGCAAACGTTGCTAGTTTTAAATCAACACTTAAAGTATTTCTTAAAGCACTTCGAAGATTCTCTCGATGGTGATCTTTGCGATAAGCTCGACTATTCCTTATTGCCAAACGAGCTTTTCACGGGCACCATCTCTTTGGTCGCGAAGCTTAAATGCATTATGGCTTTATATGAAAGATTAGATATTCATTGTCATGAAATTTTTTTTAGAGTAATACTCGCGCAATACGATTTATTAATAGCACCCGCACTTAACAGAAAAATCAACTGTTGTTTATTGTTTTGATTTTAATAGTTATTCTGATATTTGGAGCGAAGACGAATCCAATAAGCTATAGATCATCAATATCTGTCTAGCCGTTCTTGAGTTTCAAAGAATTTAACTAACATGAGCTCACAAGTTTTTAAATTATTTCGCAGACACCTTACAAAACCTTGGTCATACTTCATGAAAATTAATAGCTGCATAAAGAAAAGACTAATGGATTTCGCCATGTTTAATTTGCTCGACTGTCCGACTGTTCCAGACATCCCAGAGACTAAACAAAATCAAAAAATAAACTGCCTTATAAGGAAAACTATCAAGCTCCAAATTGTATATGTATGTACCATATATGTATAAGCTAAACTTTAGTTTTTCAGCATCCGAAATATTTCAATTAAAAAGCAAAGTTTAAATGCCCAGCTTAATTTGTGGTCTCTGTTTGTTTTATTGCTAATTAAATTTTATATACTTAACGGACAAATCGGGAAAAGCGCAATGAACAAAAGTATCTCCTAACTGATGAAAATAATTTTATGCTTAGAGCATTATCGATATAGAGGTCAGCCTATTTTCTTTCATAGCAATGCAGAATCATAATTTCCTCTTTGATTCAGCACATTGTCTTGCATTGAATGCTTAAACAAGGCTCATTATCGCAATTGAACAGAATTTGGTGTGGAAATGGTCATAAAAAACAGTCATCATTGTCGTTGTTTCTGTTGTTGCCGTCTTACGATTTCTTTAGGCCGCTCAGGCCAGACACTTGTTATTTTTTGTCTTTTGCCGACCATAACAAAACAAGCATTTAAAGATTGTGTCACTGCGATAAGAATACCGAAACCCCAAATGTTTGACCGTTGAAGTGTGTAAAATGCCTGTGAACGCTCAAAAGTATGCTATTCGAGAATAAAACGCGCTTTAAAGTTACACACACAGTATTCAGCAGGACAGGAATGACAAAAATTGAACGTTCCTCAACCGAAAATAAGTTTTAAACTTTAGCTCTTGACTTGACTTGACACGTCCACGAACAGCAGCCAACTGAAAGAAGCGCGACAAATTGTTGCTGATTTTGTTTGAGCATCAGAAACTCCGTACGTACATACGTGCGCGCGCGTGTGTGTGCTTGTGTATTAGTCCTGTAACTGTTATTTAGCGTAGCGCATTATTTCCTTTTGCCGGCTTGGCAATTCATACAGCCAGAGACACTACGACTACGACGAGATACTGAGAGAGTAGTCAAGTTCGTGCGCTCAGAGTGCTCATTATCGCACGGTTTCCATTCCCAACAAAACAAAACAATAACGGAAACAATTTTAGAATTAGCCTTGAAGGGCAATTTAATAATACAAACAAGTGTCTTTTATTTGCTATATTAACACATTTAGTTATGCATATGTATGTAATATTATTTAAATTTTTTCTATAAAAGTGTTTGTGTTTTAATTAATTTATTAGTTTACAATTACATTGGTGGCTTCGATTATTCATATACTAGTTGATTTAATATATTATACTTTATATTCTTGATATTACATTTGATGTAAATAAAGATTTCTTTGCTAAAATACATTTAAAAAATTGTACAATTTGGAGATATTTGTGTTTACATACATATTAGAGGCATTCGCAGGCTTACGGAAACAAATTGAACTAATTGGAAGTGATATGAAATTTGATGAATTGGGCAATAATTAATTTTTGCTCCTTTTGAAGCTTTGTTTATTGAATCACATTATCTCTTGAATACGTGTGTATGTGCGCAGTTTTAAGCTTTTGTATCATGAAACTTTCTGCACTGCTAATTTGGTTACTAAAGTTCAGCTACATTAACATTATGGTTAAGTTACATATAGATGGTTGGTTATGTGCAACAATTTAATTGATCGAAAAATATTTATATATATGTATTTCTACTATATTGGAAAAATCACTAAGTCACTACTTAAACGTGTAAAAAGGCTCATCAATTCGTTAAGTTTATTTTAAATATTGTATTGCAACAATTTGTAGTTTGTTTTACAAGTTTAACATTAACTTATGGCGTATTTATTTATTGTTAATAAATGTAGCTGAAATTTTTTTTATTTTATTAATAAAAACACAACTATAGACTAGAGGCAACATACAATGTAGTATATAAAATAATTTGCATAAAACATTGTACAGAACCAATTTAAAATATTGGCATCGAAAAATAAGCTTTATTTAACTACTCCAACAATGCCGATCCTCGGATTCTGTTCATTTTAGCCTATACTCAATGTATCGCAACAATAATATTATATATCGTAATGCTTGTATATCGCGCAATAAGTACTGATGTTAACAAAATTAATAAGCAATATCTTTTTGTTTCTCTTGGGTATGGTATATGTACGACGTTTGTTAGATTTGTGAAAATGTGTAAAAATGAACACTAGTTTAGAGATCCATAAGGTGTTTTGAAATAACTAATTTTAAGTTTTTTATTTTTATGTAATTTTATGATAAAAACATTGATATTCCTTTGCGTGTTACTTCGATTGCTTAAAAGATATGTAAATCATTTTTGTTCCAAATAGTTTAAGTTGAGTTCGTTATTTCTCTTACAAAAATAAGTACCATATGTCTGTGAATGCAGCATGTATTATTCACTTGTTATTCGTTGCGTTTTCTGTGCCTTTGGCTGGATAAAGCCATTATTAAGTCTGTGTGTCAATTAAACGTGTTTATATATTATACTAATACTAAATGTATTTGCAATAAAATTTAAACCCAAACTCCATGTGGATTTTTGCTGGTGGGCACCGCCGTTTCCAACTGACGTGGTGAGCCAATAATACGTCGGCTGCTACCCTGTTTGTTGGAAGCTAAAAAAAGAATATTACAGTAAAAATTATTTTAATTTTGTTTTAAGTTGGCATTACCACCTTCAAGCAAGTGCTTTATTTCCTCTGTAGTCGTTACTGTCAAGCTTTGAAGATTAACCTCTTTCATTTCATTCACCAGCTGTTCGACCTGTTTAAGAATAAAAACAATCAGTTGAATTAATGTTTACGCACATACTATAATTTGATGCTGACCTGTCTTTTTTTCTCAGCTATTGCTTGCTCAATAATTAGCAGTTCTTTTTTAAGATTATCTGCAGTTTTATTTGACGTATCCGTATTGTGCAAGGCCTGGTCTATTTCGCTTTGCAACCGATCCATTTCCATAAGAAAGTCACGTTCCACATTTTGTCTAAAAAAGTTGTCAGCATTTGAATAGAAGCCATATGAAAATAAAAAAATTAAAAACTGAATACCTGTTACTTTGCTGCTGTTGAGTAAGTGCATTCTGTTCCACCTCAATGTCATCCATAAGAAGACGTATCTTATTCTTACACTGAAGTAACTCCGTCTCACAATTTGCCAGCTTGGAACGCAGCAATGCTATCTCTGATTTTAATGTCTTCTCCTGCTGTTTCACTAGCTCATTCTCCTCTTCCACATATTGTAGAGTTTGCAGCTGTTCACTTCCCTGACGAAAGATTTGATCTGCTTTTGTGATTTCGCGTGATATGGCCTCTAACTCTTGAGCATGATCGCGCTCTTTGGATTCCAAATATACTATTTCTGTGTCGAACTACAATAAAAAACAATGCAAATTAATACGTCTTTTAAAGAATAGAGACAAAGACAAAAACTTAAAATGCATCTCAATGAATGCTGATATTTTGAATAAAGTTGCTTTGGTTCAATATGTAATACATATTATAAAAACATTTTGATCTCACCTTATGCAATTCCATTTGCTGCGCTGTAATTTTCTCGCGTTGAAATTTAATCAGCTGCAGCAAATCGGTATATTGCGTTGCTTGAAAAATGGACTCACTCTCGTCCATGGACTGACTGCTGTTAGTGTTATTATTCTTGCTATTGTTGTTATGCTTATCAGGGTCATTGTTGTAGTCGTTAAAAAATGGATTGGTGCTTACAGATTGAGTGGCTGAGGATGCATTCGAAATTGTTTCGACATTTTGCTGCCGTTGCATAGGACTATTTCGTGGTGGTGGCGGATCCCGATAGGGTGGCGGAACTAGTGCACCATTTGCGGAAATCGTTGGGGTTTGCTTATACAGGTCTTGTGTAGCATTAAAAGGGTTGGAACTATTATTGTTATTGCAATGGGCATAAATATCGCTTAGATGTTCGTTGCTGTAGTTATTGTTACTGTTTTGACTATTGTAGACCTGCAACTCATGTGAACTCGATGGTCGGACATCGGTAAGATGTAACTCATTGCTTGATTTGCTCAACTGACTATATGTTTGTTGATTACCATTGTTGTTTTTATTGAACTCATTAAAACCATTATCAGCGGACATGTCTAATGGATTCGAATGCGATTTTTCATGTTTGGGCATTAAAACTGACGCAGAAATTGTTGTTCCACTGTTGTCATTGCTTTGCGATTTATGGTCGTGTTTAATTTGTTGCTGTTGCTGCTGTGGAATACCTCTGACTATGCCTATATTATCAAATTGTTTAGAATCGTAGCCACTGCAAAAACCAAAAATTTTAAATGAATGCAAATGTTTTCATCAATACTACAAGCTTGTACGCACCCAAAGCTTTTCTTCAGTTCCTTTGTGCGATAGTTGAGCTCGACATTGGATTTTTGTTTTTCAAATTGAGGCGTAGCAGGCCAGTTTCCGTTGTTGTTTTTGTTGATACAATTGTTATTAGTATTGCTTAGACCCAGCGGCTTTTTAGATGTTACCACAGCATACGTTGGTGAATTATTGTTGACATTTTTTTGTTGCTGCGGCTCTGTTCGCGTTTGTTGGCTGGGGACTTGCTGCTGCTGTTTATTCTCGGAACGTTGCAATATAAACTGCACGTCACTTGCGTATTCGCCCCATTTGAGTAATAATTTCATTGGATTCTCATTTGGGGCCAAATGACGCTCATTATTGCGCCAACGTTCGATAAGCGTAAATCGTCCCACTTTTCCTGTAGCATGCGCCAATGCGAAGACAACATCCTACAATACCACAGAAATTATTTGTGATTAATGAAAGAAAAAACAAAAAGTTTTGTTTACAACACGCACCTGACAAGTCGTATTCACAGTGACACCACAAACAATTCGCTGTATTCCTTCGACCCAAACTTTCAGCTCCATTCTGATTCCGATTTTTACCAAACACAATTAACTGACAGACTACCACGATGGTTGCTGATGGAATCTCCTTGTACTGTGCTGCTTTTGATGGTTACTGTTGTGGTTTTGTTTGTTGTTATTAGCAGTGATGCGTGCGCAACGAAGCGTGCCGCTGGCAACGATTGATGATGACGTCGCCTTCAGTGTTACTATTTGGAAAAGTGATGGCACTGCAGCAACAAATTGTTGTGTATGAGGAGCTACCTACCTTAGTGACAACAACAAAATGCACTTCCACTTTTTTTTAATGATATTTTCAGTTCTTCTTTTGTTGTCACTTTAAGCATATAGGTACGAGACATGTACATATGTATCCACCTCGTTTCCCTTTCTGTTGCTTTGTTGCAGATTTTCCGATAAACGTACATGTATAAAATCATGTAAATGCAAGCAATCATATACATATGTATGTATGTTCACTGTTGGTGCTTGTTGCTGCTTCACTTGCACTTATTAAGGTTCATAATAACTGGTTTCTGCGCGTCTGTATGTGTTGGAAAAATTCTGATTCATTTAAGCCAATTTGGGTTGAAAGTTTAAATATTAGTGTAATAAATTAATTTGTGTTTCATGTTTTCATTATGTGATATACATATGAATGATGCCAAGGTTTACGAGACAAATTTTACTTGTTATTAAACAAACTTGATTTTGTTTACATTTAGTTTTATTGTATTTGTTAGAAAACTTGAATTAAAGAAAACCAAATACACTTGAAATGCAAATAATAAATTTCGATTAGTTCACTCTTAAGCTTTTTTAAAGAAACAACAATTCTCATACTTTGTTTTTATGATAGATATAAAACATATTTGTTTCTTTGGCAAATCGGTAAATGGGCAGCCAGTTATAGCAAATATACACACACATCATTGCCACATAAAAGCTTTAATCTAATAAACATTTTTAAAATAGTTTAGTACTTAAAGATGCGGTAACACTTTATTTATGCTTTATTTATTTGGCATTTAAATTTATCAATGCAAAAATAAAAGAAAATGGGTAAGAAGAAGATCACAAACATTTAACATACCTTTAGTACCAAACTTTTAAAGTAATGTTAATCAGCAATGATTGCAGCGTTGCCAGATACTAGGGCTCAAAAAGTATCGAAAGCAGATGTTTTTATTGGCGCCATCTATAGACTCTAGTGTATAAATGTGCAACAATTGAAATAACTACATTTAGTATTTTTTTAAGAATCTATACTGAGAAAGTCAGTGAGTATAGGTATAAAGTAATTTGTAAATAATTATAATATTGTATTAATTATATGAATTTTATGATTGAAAAAGTGGCAAAGAGTTATATGAAATTCATTTTTTTAAAACGGTATTTTTATTTCAAAATAGGATTAGTTGGTTTTTGCTTGCAACATTCGGTCACACAGTGCAGTCTCTCGCTTTTAGGGAAACACTAAAAACCAAATAGACAAAATTTTTAATGGTAAAACTCGTAAATCATTTTACTCGAACAGGCCAATTTTATAGCAATATAAATTGGTTACTACGTTAATACCAAAAGGGCAATTAGCATGGCAAACGAAAATTAATCAATTGAGCGAGATAAAGTTAAGAAAAGCTTTACCCATTTAATATTGATTTTGGTGCATTTGCATTTCACTTTTGTTTAATTTATTTATAACAAAGTATAAATCATTATATTGCAAGTGTTTTAATAAATAGAGTGCCCTATGCACTCCATTAATTTATTGTGCTGCCACCTGGAACGCGTGTGTGTCTGCGTATGGATGTAGTTGGCCAAATTGAATAAAATTAAGTTAACTCGATCTCTCCGAGTAAATGATTGCAAGGTTTGCGTTTAGCTTAAGTCTTCAGCTCAGACATATACATATATTGAGTTTGTCAGAATTTGGGGTGCGGCGGTGACACCTGCAAAAAGTCTATTATTTGACATTGTGAATGTGCGCGAGTGTAAACAAAGCAAAACAAAAGTAATAGCTGGCACTACTGCTGCTGTCCCCAAAGGAGCAATAGCAGAAATAACAACAACCCACCCAAGCCATAGTGATACTTAAAAAATAAGGAGATATGGCAAGTCGTAGTCGCACCATACTAAATGTTAATCTCGATGCGGTCATGGCCAACGATCCATTGCGTGAGCTTTTTGAAGCTTGCAAAACGGGTGATATAGCCAAAGTAAAGAAGCTGATAACCCCACAAACGGTCAATGCGCGGGACACTGCGGGACGCAAATCAACGCCATTACATTTTGCAGCTGGTGAGTAAGCCTTCCAAATATTTCTAACACCCAACAGAAGATGTATGTATGTATGTATGTATGTCGTTTTGTCTGTTTGCCTTACGAAAAATTGAAGGACTCGCACTTCGAACATTCGCGCGCTCCCCATTCATATGCATTTCGGCCTTGAGCTAGTTGCGTTTTGGCCAGCTGGGTGCGCTGGCTGGCTGGCTGGCAGGCAGGGTGTGTATGTACGTGTGTCTGGCAAGGGCGTCATTGTCAGCCATGAGGACGCTTAGGCAACTCAAGTGCATACATTCGTGTGTGTGTGTGTGTGTGTGTGTGTGTGTGTGCTTTTATATGTATGTTTATCTGACAAGAGTTGACCTACTTTTCTGATTCGCTCGTTTCCGGAACAATTTTATAAGAGCTCGCGTTGTTTCGTCGTTTAATAAATTTCTATTTTGAATTTCTATGTTTAGACAACAGAATATAATACTGGTTGCTGACCTTCAGTCCATTTACTGCTCCACCTGAATCCTGCTGGCGTCTTCATGAAATGCGCCGAAGTAGCTTTGCAGTCTTTGATTCCATCTGCCAACGACGAACCATCATCAGCTAGCGTCATCAGATGCGACTTTGGCCTAGTTTGAATGGAGCTTACAATTCAGTTGTTGATTCTTTTTGTTATTTGTGTTCTATGGTCCGCTAAACAAATCGATACGAGCTAAAAAGTTACACTTTTCTTTTCTTGGGCTAAACATGAAAATATACGTGACCCACTCAATGTTTAAAGAGCGTTTTACTGGGATGTTAATCCACAATTTCATTTAAAATTGCAAGTTGAGGATTTGTCATTGTTAACCACAATAGGACCGCTGCTTGGTCTGTTTCTGCTTATATTTCATGGGTTCATACCCTATAACTTCAGTTTTAAGCGCATATTAGATGTTCGAAAAAGTTCGGTTACAGATTGTCCCTAGATTGCTCTCTCTGGTAATATAAATTGGATGTAGCCAAGCTATAGCTTGTTTAAAAGATGCCATTTTGGGCTTTGTTTTGTTAGAAGGCCTTATTAAAATCGCATTGTTCTGTGAAAAGTTATATATTTACATTCAAAAATTACCAAAATTTTTGAACATTTTCGTCAAATTTTTCTCTTTTATTATAAAAAGCTAAGAACCAAAAAAACGGCGGCGAAGTGGGCTTGCTTTCGATCTAATAAGTAATGCTGTGAATCTGGTGAGATTTTAAAGAAATTGTTAATTATGAGCTTCTACAACCTGGTCAAACGATTGATTCTGCTCTCTAATGTCAACAATTAACTAAATTTTGAGCAAGCAATTCAATTAAAATTGATCAGCAAAAACACACACACTTCTTTGATGAACCGGCAGAAAGAGCGAGAGCTTGGCTGGGAAGTTTTTATGCATCCACCATATAGCTTGAACCTTGTATCTCAGATTAGCATTTGTTTCGATCTCTGCAGAAGTCTCTTAATGGTGTACATTTATATTCCGAGGAAGCCTGAAAAATTATTTTATTTACGCCAAATTTGGCGTTTGGAAACTTTTTTTCGACTTCTGTATTCAATTTTATTTAAAAAATTGTCTTTATAAGACTCGCTTTTTTGTGACTAATTTCAACTGTCACACGTGTTTTTTAAGTACGTGAATTGGATTGAAATCGGTTAATTTTTTGTTGTCTAATGGTTGGTTTAGTGTGTCCTAAAGTCGATTTTAGCATTGCACAATTTTTTTATTGAACTGTCTAGCGTGGTCGGATAATTAAATATTATCTGGTGGTGTAGAACAATTGACAAATTTCCCTTAGCTTTGGCAATAGGCCGTATCTCTTGGTCCCACTCGATGAATCATGTGCTATACTTTCAATAATTTCATCACGTTCTGGAAAATAGTTTGAATTTACCTAATTTGGTTTGTGGGTTAATTTTATTATTTATGTTTTCCACGTTTAAACTTTTGACATAAGGTAATCCTGTTTAATTGTAAATGATAATAAAAAGATGGCGTACGTTTAAGTCGGTCGCAAAGACTTTGGGATACCCTGTATCATTGCTTAAAAACACCAAAAGGCAAATTAGGTTCCTTCATAAACAACCAAAAACAGAAGAACTTTTATGCAAAATTGTTATCTGGTCCGATTGGTCCTATGGAAGCTATATACATAATATAGTCAACCGATTTTGATAAAATTTGGTACAGTGCTTACGACTATATTATATAGCTCCCATAGGACCAATCGGTCAAAAAATCGTTTTATATACAAAATTCGTTATGTTTCGTTTGTTTGTACAGATATCCAAATCCGGCATTCAGATATTTTTTAAAGTATCAAAGCTCTGTATTAAATCGGTTGACTATATCATATAGCTCCCATAGGAACGATCGGTCAAAAAAAATTCTGAAAAAATTAGTTGTGTTGCGCTAATGCACCCATTGTGCATAACATTTAGCCTAATAAGCCAATCTAAGTCGGCTCTATGTTGACACATCCCCTCCAAGTAAGTCACAAAAGCTGTAACGTTAGTACAAAGGGTATATTAAGATTGTGCAAGTCGGAAATGTATGTAACATACAGAAGGACTCGTCGGAGACACCACAAAGTTACCTTTAAGTATGAGCCACCCTGAGCTAGAAAAGTCGATATACCCATATCCTTCTGTCCGTATGAACGCCTAGATCTCGGAGATGGTATGAGCTAGAGTAACCAAACTTTCAAGCTTATTTTAAATTTTTGATATCGGGGTTACATTATATAGCTCCCATAGTGTTTCAGAGAGGTTTAGTTGGATAATTCATTTGTTTTTTAAGATATCGTAACCAAGTTTGGCACTCAGAAGTTTCTTAGTGTTCCTAAGCACTGTACCAAATGTTATTAAAATCGTTTGGCTATATCATACACCACTCATTGGACCGATCGGCCAACAAATTTTTTTTTTTACATATATCGGTATATTTTGTTTGTTTAACAAATTTTGGCAATCGGAAGTTTTTTTAATTTCTCAAGCACTGTATTAAATTTTGTTAACATCGGTTGACTGTATCATATAGCTCCCATAGGGCCGATCTTCAAAAAAATTGATTTTTGAACAACATTTGTTGTGTTTCTTTTGTTTGTGAAGATATTGGGACCAATTTTGGTGCACGTACGGTTTTTATAGTTTTTAAGCACTGTGCTAAAATTAAATAAAATCGGTTGACTGTACCATATAGCTCCCATAGGACCAATCGGTCCAAAAAAACGTTTTTTATACAAAATATATCTCTATATATCTTTACAAACAAACTCAACTGCCTTTTATGAGTGCTTTGTAGCCTTGACTGGCATTTATAATTGTGTCTTCTTTTGTCTTTTTCAGGCTATGGTCGACGAGAGGTGGTAGAATATCTGCTAAACAGCGGGGCCTCCATTCAGGCATGTGATGAGGGCGGTTTGCACCCGTTGCACAACTGCTGTTCATTCGGTCATGCCGAGGTAGTGCGGCTATTGCTTAAGGCTGGCGCCAGTCCCAATACCACCGACAACTGGAACTATACACCACTGCATGAAGCTGCCAGCAAGGGCAAGGTTGATGTGTGCATAGCGCTACTGCAGCATGGGGCCAATCATACCATACGCAACTCAGAGCAAAAGACACCTCTTGACTTGGCTGATGACAACACGAGACCCGTTTTGACTGGAGAGTATCGTAAGGACGAGTTGCTCGAGGCTGCTCGCTCCGGTGCTGAGGATCGCTTGGTAGCTCTGCTCACGCCGCTCAATGTAAATTGTCATGCCAGCGATGGACGGCGTTCGACTCCGCTTCACCTGGCTGCTGGCTATAATAGAATCGGCATTGTAGAAATTCTATTGGCCAATGGTGCGGATGTGCATGCAAAGGACAAGGGTGGGCTGGTACCACTCCATAATGCTTGCTCGTATGGACACTTTGATGTAACAAAACTGCTTATTCAAGCAGGTGCTAATGTAAATGCCAATGATCTGTGGGCCTTTACGCCGCTCCATGAAGCTGCTTCAAAGAGTCGCGTGGAGGTCTGCAGTCTGTTACTAAGCCGCGGTGCCGATCCAACACTTTTTAACTGTCATAACAAGACGGCCATTGATGCAGCGCCTACACGAGAGTTGCGCGAACGCATAGCACGTAAGTTTCCATAGTTCTCACAACTACTACACAATATTAGCCCCTCATACCAAACCATACATACCTTAATATCATGTGTTCCTTTTTCAAAAGCAAATGGAATAGTATGAAAAAAATTCAAAGTGGTTTTCCCATTTCATCTAATCTAAAACGATATTATCAAATTTTATAATATGTATTTATAATTTTATTTCGCTTGACCTAAAGACGAGTACAAGGGTCACTGCCTTTTGGATGCCTGCAAAAAATGCGATGTTTCGCGTGCCAAAAAACTTGTATCTGCCGAAAGCGTTAATTTTGTTCATCCTTATACTGGTGACACGGCAATGCACTTAGCTGTTGTATCTTTGGACTCTAAGCGTAAACAGGTAAATCTTTTGATGATTACAAACACTAAGCATTGTATATTAATACCCTTCTTATAATCTATGTGTGCAGCTAGTGGAAATGCTTTCGCGCAAGGGGGCTTTGCTCAACGAGAAGAACAAGGCCTTTCTGACACCGCTGCATTTGGCTGCGGAACTTTTGCATTATGATGCCATGGAAGTGTTACTTAAGCATGGTGCCAAAGTCAATGCATTGGATGGTTTAGGTCAAACTGCCCTACATAGATCCGCACGCGACGAGCAGGCCGTGCGCCTGCTGCTCTCTTATGCAGTAGATACAAGCATACTCTCTCTCGAGGGACTTACTGCCGCTCAGTTAGCTTCAGAAAACGTGCTTCAGATATTAAAGAATCCTCCAGACACCGAGACGCATTTACTCGAAGCTGCCAAAGCAGGAGACTTAGATACAGTACGACGTATTGTTTTGAACAATCCGCACACGGTGAACTGTCGCGATTTGGATGGAAGACATTCGACACCATTACACTTTGCTGCAGGATTCAATCGTGTGCCGGTTGTGGAGTTTCTGTTGGAGCATGGCGCTGAAGTATATGCGGCCGACAAGGGTGGCTTAGTGCCGCTTCACAATGCCTGCTCTTATGGACATTACGAGGTCACCGAACTGCTTGTCAAGCACGGCGCAAATGTGAATGTGTCGGACTTGTGGAAGTTTACACCTCTACACGAGGCTGCCGCTAAGGGAAAATACGATATTGTAAAACTTTTGCTCAAGCACGGTGCAGACCCTATGAAAAAGAATCGTGATGGCGCCACACCGGCTGATTTGGTAAAAGAAACAGATCATGATGTTGCTGAGCTGTTGCGGGGACCTTCTGCTCTTCTAGATGCGGCTAAAAAGGGAAACTTAGCGCGCGTTCAGCGCCTAGTGACGCCCGAAACTATAAACTGCAGGGACGCCCAAGGACGAAACTCAACACCGCTGCACCTAGCTGCAGGCTACAACAATTTTGAGTGTGCTGAGTATTTACTAGAGAATGGTGCCGATGTGAATGCACAGGACAAGGGTGGTCTAATACCGCTTCACAATGCCTCCTCATATGGACATCTTGACATTGCTGCGCTGCTGATCAAACACAAAACTGTGGTAAACGCTACCGACAAGTGGGGATTTACGCCACTTCATGAGGCCGCTCAGAAGGGTCGCACCCAATTGTGCTCTTTGTTGTTGGCTCACGGCGCTGATCCGTACATGAAAAATCAAGAGGGTCAGACGCCTATTGAATTAGCAACGGCAGACGATGTAAAGTGCTTGCTGCAGGATGCCATGGCAACTTCATTAAGCCAGCATACATTAAGTGCATCTACACAGTCGCTAGCCAGTAGTTCGCCAACACCACTTGCAGCCTCAGTGTCTGGCAACGCTGCTACTGCCTGTACGGTTCTTTCACCCACTACAGAGACAGTAACGCTTCCATCTGGCGCCTCGATGACACTAAGCGTACCAGTTCCTTTGCCCTTGGCTAGTTCAACACGAATAAGTCCGGCACAAGGTGCCGAGGCAAATGGAGCTGAAATGGCAGAGGAGGTGGTGCCCGATGCAGAATCTATAACAAACGTATCTGGCTTTTTGAGCAGCCAACAGCTGGAGCACTTGATTGATCTATTTGAGCGGGAGCAAATTACTCTTGATATACTTGCTGAGATGGGCCATGATGATCTCAAACAGGTGGGCGTATCGGCGTATGGTTTTCGTCACAAGATACTTAAAGGTATAGCACATTTACGTGCTACCACAGGTAAGAAAGAACACAAAAATAAAGTAATTCAATTTTTGTAAGACAACGCTATCGTTTTATAGGAATCGGAAACAACGTAAATCCTTGCACACTGCTTGTAGATTTATTGCCGGACGATAAGGAATTTGTTGCCGTGGAGGAGGAAATGCAGGCCACAATTCGCGAACATCGTGACAATGGACAGGCAGGCGGCTATTTTACGCGCTATAACATTGTTAGGGTATGTCGTGCTCGAATGTTTTACTGATACTGCAGCTAGGTGAACACACTATATGTTATCCAATATGGTATAATCCTTTACAGGTGCAAAAGGTACAGAATCGTAAGCTGTGGGAACGATATGCACATCGCCGTCAAGAAATATCCGAGGAGAACTTTTTGCAAGGAAACGAGCGCATGCTCTTTCATGGCAGCCCTTTTATTAATGCCATTGTACAGAAAGGCTTTGATGAACGACACGCTTACATTGGCGGAATGTTTGGGGCCGGCATTTACTTTGCGGAGCACAGCTCAAAAAGTAATCAGTATGTGTATGGCATAGGCGGCGGTATTGGCTGTCCCTCACACAAGGATAAGTCTTGCTATGTGTGCCCAAGGTAATAGTTGGCCTTATAAACGTTCAAATAAAAAATATTTAACTAATTGAATTCTTTACAGGCAATTATTGTTATGTCGCGTGGCTTTAGGTAAATCGTTTCTACAGTATAGCGCTATGAAAATGGCGCATGCACCACCAGGTCATCATTCGGTTATTGGTCGACCCTCGGCCGGGGGCTTGCATTTCGCTGAATATGTTGTCTATCGGGGTGAACAGGTAAGCAAATGCATAAGGTTTAAAATAACTCCACTAAGAATCTATGTTTTCTTTAGTCTTATCCAGAATATTTGATAACCTATCAAATTGTGAAGCCCGATGATAGTAACAGCGGAACTGAGGAAACAAGATGATGGATGCCGTCGGTTGGTTCTACGCCCACAACAACATCTCCAGCATTGAATCCGCATCAGCAGCAACAGCAAGCACAGCAAACCTCAACTTCTACGACGGTAGCGAAACGCCAAAAGCAAACCAAGACACAACAGCAGCATCAAAAACAACAACAACCACTGCCAATTCAACTGCAGTATCAACATTATCAATCGCAGCAACAACAGCAGCCACCAGCTCACGTTACCACCACACAGCCCACGCCGGCAGGCATCTTTACGCACAATAACAGTCCGCACAATGCTGGAGACCTATCGCCCGTATCTTCAAGCAATTCCTACTCTTCAGTGGACACCAATCAGACATTGCTTAACTCCATTGCAAATCAACAACAGCAGCACAGTAGCCTGCGGCGTAACCACAAATATAGTCAATTTATGATCATCACACCTGCCGTTTCAATCGACCGTGGCTTTGAATATGAGTCGCATGGATGCGACTTGGATTTCGAAGATTTCGCCAATGCCGCTCAAAACAATGGTAATCTGTTCCGTCTGGGCCTGAGGCGCAGTGGCAGCAGCATTGACAGTGGCAACAGCAGCGATAGCTCGTTTCGCTCTAATTACAATTCGTACTTGCATCATAGTCGGCAGCATTTGCTACCAAAGGGTGGAAGCGGCAACACACATAACTTCTATACTTTTTCATCGTGGCGCTGGTGTACACTGATATGTGCAGCAATGCGTTGCTTTGGTGCTGGGTCCAATGCAACATACAGTAGCTCGTTTGTGCACGGCGGCGGCGGTAGCAGCAATGCTCCGCATTATCGCTTGAGGCGCTGCTCTTCCACATACAATACGGAGAACGCGTACGAGCACTTTGCGGCACCCTTTAAGCCGCGCAAAACTCGCGACCATATGAACAACATTACCTATGAGTTGTGACGGTGGCAGGCGTTGTTAATACTATTATTGGCGCTACGCAAGTGCTCTAAATTAGTTTTTGATCTCTATGTCACTGTCGTTCTTAGATATAACTATTTAACAAAGCCAGTCCGCCCTAGAATGACGCTGGTTTTTACTTCTATTTCTTCTACTACTTAGAACTTTGTTACAACTTTTAACTATAGACGTTGTATATCGTGTCTACTCGACTTCATTTATTCTAAATCTAGCACGAAAGCTCGAATTCAATAAATCAAAAACATAAGACCGCGCCTATTTTGGCAAATAATATTAAGGCGTGAAAATTCAGTTATATGTGCAATTTTCTGTTAAATATAGGTAATTTATATTGATAGGACTTAAAAAAATTGTTTGAAAATAATAAATTTTGAAGACGATTATATATAATATAATACAGTGGCAGTATGCATGGATATGTTTAATAAATATGTATTTAGTTAATTATAATCAATAAAAATCAAACTTAAAATGCAAAGAAAACTCCAATTAAAAATAAAAAATAAGTGTACCATACAACAAGTTTTTTAATTAAACTAAGAAATTCATGCAGCATATTAAAAGCTTTTATACATATGGCACTTACCTTAAAAGTGTTTTGGGAATCAATCCCCTCTATGGAAAAACAATATTTTTTTCTATATAACTATCTTAGAGTTTCATTCAGCGCAAGTAATCACAAAAATAATTCGTAATATAGAAAAATTAAAAGTTTATTAAAGAACTCAGTTTTAAATCTTAATGCGTAAGGGCCTAATTTAAAAAAATCGTGTTTTTCGTTTTTATTTATTTGTGATCAAGCTACTGAGTATTTTTAAACCAATTTATTTAATCTAATTTGGCAATAGGGCTATTTAAAAAAATTATTTAATTTTTTTTACTTACCAAAACATTTTCTAAAAAAAAGTCAAACTTTTCATTATTTTTTTAAGTATGTTCCTTAAATATGTCAATCACCATATCGGTCTCGTGTTTATTTTTTGGGTCCTCGTATAGAAATGTTTAATTCCCAAGACCTCACGAAAAAAGCAGTGCTTTTTCTTCCAGCCAGCCATCAAAGAAAGCATATGCAAGACTATTTGAAGAAGAATAACCACATTAAACAAATGGTAGCTCCAGGGTCACGGGTGCCTGTTATTGCCACATTCTGCTCTTGCTGCATTTAAACGCAGTAATTTGCAACTGTCAAACAGCTGTCAGGTTAAATGTGCCTAAAAATTTAAGTGCAGGCCTAACAGAGTAATGATGATGAATGCTAAAATACGCAAATATCTTTCTTTTGTCCAGGCGCTCAGACACGCACACATTTCATTCTTCGCAATGCTGGTAAAGTGTGGCTTCGCTATTAAACAGTTTGGATGTATTTATTTTAACTGGTGGTTTTTAAACTACCTATTTTTCCCTTATTCTTTTATCTTTGTTTTCGGCAACATATGCAAGTAATTTGATTAAATTATTTAATTACAGGGCGCAGTAGACTGTCTTTCTGAATACACCGACACTGACGAAACAAAAAAGCGTGCTTCTACCGCATTATACGAGGTATGTTGGGTGCGACACTTTCTGCAGGCCGGGACTAGTGCAATTTGTATTTTGAAATAGAAACAAAAAGGCACCAGGCACGGCCTACATCAGGTGACTGTTTTATTCCTCTTGTGCATCAGATCAGAGAAGATACTGAACACATTTAACTGTAATTGCAGAAACAAATTTTGTCTTTTCATTTCGAAGCTGTAATTAAATTTTAAAATATTGGTACATTAATAAAAGTACAGTGCTTTCTGCGACAGCAATAGATGATTGCAGCATCGCTTAGGCGTTCATTTAAATGATCGTTCTATTTGTTACCACACTTGGCGGCACAAATATGTTTTGCCCGAAGCAACAGTTGTTGGCGGTGCCAATTCATAGCGCTCCAACTTGTTTCTTAGCCCCTCCCTCAATCAATTAACGTATGCACTTCGTATGCGCGCGCAATTATTTCCAACTTTGAATGCCCGCCCTATAATGGCCCATATGCAAACCATGAATCAGCTGATTGACCGCAAGCCAGTGTTAAACAATTTGCGAACAACACATGCTTAGTTCAGCTGTTTTTTATTTTGATTTGTATTTTGTATTTATTTTTATACAAATAAAGTCAAAACGTGTAAACTATATTAATTTTTTGTTTGCTTGTTAACTCTAATTTTCGTCATGTTCATCGTGATCAATGTCGCTTGATCCAAGGCTCACACGAAGAGCGGTCTGTACCAACTCAGTGGTGAACTTTTCAACCAAACGCAATGCAACTGGCTGTGGCAAATCCGCAAGTGAGTGTGCCAAAAATTCGCCGAAAGCGACAAATTTATGGGATGTGACGGGTCCGGTGGCATTTAAATATTGGCGTTTATGTGGAGGATCCTGATCTTCCTCCGCTGGACGCTTTAACTTGGGCGCAGCTACTATTAAAGAATTCATATCGATTGGTTCCACACATCGACGACGTGAGTGGGAGGCTGACCCGTTAATACCATTTATATAAGCTTGAGAATTGTTGTGTAGAAACCTTTCAGTTTGACGCGGTATGCTGTAAATGACCGATGTATGTATATAAATATATTTCCGTATATATTGCTAGTAGGTCAGTCAGGGTGCACAACTCACTTTAAGACTGCAGTGACTGGTAAGGACGAAGGGTGATAGACTTCATCGTCATCATCCATACCATGGCCTATCGGGTCATCGCTACTTAATTCCACCTTGATATCCGGTATGTGTCCATCACTTTCGCTTTGCCCATCTTCCATTTCATAAGACTCCTCCTCTTCGTGTCCTTCTGTCTTGGTCATTGATTTAAATGATCGCCGAGTGCGTATGTGATCCGAAAGAAAGTTTAGATTTTCATATAGAGGCCATTGTGATACCACAGGTGCTGTTGGATTCTCTGCTCGCATCATATCTAACCGTCGCTTCTCAATGTTGTATCGATTTCTCAGTTGCAGCATACGATCGCGCAATAATGATACTATTATAAATGGTATTATTAATCCTATCTAACATTGCCCTTTTATTATTTTTAGTAGATGATATTAGATGACAATATTTATTATTTACATAAATATATAATAAAAAATATACTTATTCCAAATTTCTAAAATTTGTCATCCAATATTGAAAAATTATATATTTTTAAAAGTGGCTCACCATCATAACCAAGCTTGTGAGATATATTTTGCCATTGCTGAGCCACATAAGGCTTGTCTTTGAAAAATTTAGATGAACGGTCGTATAAAGCAGGTCGTAGGTGATATTCACGTATTAGTCCCAAGTCAAATTCACCAGTTTGTCCGAACGAAGCACGTGGTCGCCCACGGCCCTTCGGTTGGGGTGTTTGCATGTGATCCATCGTGCAATTACTCTTGTCAACGGTGTTCTGTGTATATCAAAACTAGAAAAAGTTGAATAGTTTTTTTAATAATATACTCTTTTTTCTTAAATTGTGTCTTGAAGGGATGAAGGGTTCCTTATAATAAGACACGCTAACAAATTTTGGATTCCTTGCTTACAAAGTGACCTTTCATGGCTGTTTACTAAATGCCTACTTGCTACAAATATTTATTGTTAGCAACGAGCTCTCAAATAAATTAAACTGCACCTAAAGTTTTGACACGCGCTGTACGTACATACATACATAAAAAAACCCGCACAACAAAACGCAGCAATAATGTAAAAAATAATAAAACACCGACTCTGCTGCTACTGCGCGTCAGCTATTAATTTATATATAAAACTAAGCTTTTAAAACAGTAAATGAAAGGCAACCAAATAAAACAAAAAAGAAGAAACTTAATGGAAGTTCAAACAAGAAACAAAACTATTAATAAATTGTGCATAAATATAAAAAATTGTTTACATATTAATTTTAATAAAAAAAATTATAAACATATATGCATTAGTTATATATAATAATACTAGCACATATTTTTTATTTCTTACCTGCGAAAATTGTGTGTACTTATATTTTCTTATGTATAGCTAGAGCTCTATATATAAATTTTCTTAGTTAAAAAAAATCAATATACACATAAATAAATTAATTAAAAATGGCTGAAGTGCGCGGTAAACGGACGCAACGACGAGAAAAGAGAAATAACGCAAAACAAGGCAGCGCTCTCACCAACCCGTCGCAAGCGAGAATTTTTTTTTAAATGAATTTTTGTTTTTATATTTTACATTATAAGCAAAAGCATGCGAAGAAGCATGAATAGCGCGCGAGGCTAAAATGGTACCAAATCAGCGGCACAAAGCAAAATGTCCGATAAATACCAAATAAAATCGACCGAGAGCGCAAAGAGTATAAAAATTTAAAATCTGATAATTTATGAATAAGAAATGATTGTCAAGAATTTTACCAATGATTTTTTTATCGGAAATTAAAACAAACCTAGGAATATTGAATTTACCTATTTTCTTTTAATACAGATTTCATATATTTTACATTATTCTTCGAAAGGAATTAAATATTAAAAAAAAATTGGAGTATAACAATCGATAGCGAAAAGTAGTATTATTTAATACGATACTTTTCTATTTTTTGCAGCACTGGCAATAACCATCTTATTGTTTGTGTGGGCGGAGTTCAATTAAAGCAGCTGTGCTATATAGTTAAATTAAGTAGTGAATTAACAAACTTTCGAGCAATGTTTCATATTCTTAGGTTTAAAAAAGATTGGTAAACGATGACTTCAGTGTGTGTTCTTTGCTTGGCTCGATCCGGTTCAGTTATAGCTATCTTTTCCGATGAAGGATTTCGACTCAATATTTGCGAAACTATAAACAAACATTTTTGGCTTGAGGTATGCAATTTTATTACCGTTTATACTGTTTTTAAAAATTACCATAACATATCAATGTCTCAAGTTGAACAGCACCGACGACAAAGTTGGCATTTGCCTCGACTGCTGGCAAAATGTTTACAATTTCAATGAGTTTTATCAGCGCGTGTACCATATTCATGAGCAACGACGTTCTCACGCTAAAAGTGTGCCTATTGAATTCTTTGGAGAAATAATTAATCCACTTTCACAGCCTGGTGAATTGGTAGATGCGTTATCTGAAGAGATAGTTTCTTCCAACGAAATAAAAGTTGAAGTATCTGAACTGGAACTGCTGCCTAAGGTTGAGGTGTTTGAAGACCCAGTAGATGCGCAGATCATACATGCCGGAAAGCGATTCAACATTCGCCAAGAGAGCAATGTTCCATCCAAAAAACGTGTTAAAAATGAGAAATCAACAAACGACCATGATTCAGACGAGGATATTCCACTCGCAGATTACCTAGCCACTGAATTAAAGACTGAAACAAATAACTCATCAACGTCAGCAATAGAGTTAAAGTGTCGACGGTCATTAAGAACTCGTAAAGTGAAAAGACATGCACCTTCACTAAAGCCAACTATAAAAAATGAATTTGAGACTGAAAACGAACAAGATGTCAATGATTTTATCACATCCGATATAACCAGAGGCACTGACGACAGTGGTAGTTCTAGTGTGGGTTCAGATGTGTGTTCCGTCGATAGCTTACCAGATATTGAGCCCGAAGAACGTTTCGCTGAAATACCCAAGCGCGTTGTGGTCAAACCAAAAAAGTATCGTAAGCGTCCAAAACCTTTGGTGCCGCCGGTGCGAAGGAGCCGAGAAGAGGCCGAACGTCGGAAATCCCAGCAACTCGAGTACGATGATGTAATTGTAAAATTCTTTAAAAAGCTACCTTGCCATATATGCAACTTGTTGGTACAAAACTTTGGTGACATGCGGCGGCATCAGCGTTTAACGCACAAACTAGACCCGGGCTATATGATGTGTTGCGGACGCAAATTCATGCAACGCAAGTCGCTGGCAGACCATGTGCTGGTTCACTGGAATCCAGGCCATTTCAAATGCAAGCAATGTGAGCGAATTTTTCAGGACTCTCGCGCGCTCGAATTACATGAACAAGCACACTCGAACCCACAAGTCCAGCCTAAAACCAAGCAAATGTTTCAGTGTGAAAAATGTCCAAAGAACTATACAACAAAAGCCGCTGTTGAATATCATATTGTGTCAAAGCATGTTCCCAAGTCGGATTTTAAGTTTACATGTCCAGAATGCAACAAAAGGTAAGTTTTGTTAGTTGAAATTGCAAAACTTTATTTACTTATTAAATGTACGATTACAGAGTTCCAACCGAGCGTAAGTTGAAGGAGCACTTGAAGTACATGCACGATCCGGAGACGGCTATAATATGCGACAAGTGCGGAAAGACGTTGCGCTCGCAAGCTAACCTTAAAAAGCACCACGAGCTTGAGCATTCCGAAGAACCGCGACCCAAGCCGGATCCTGTGCAGTGTGAAATATGTGGCACTTGGTTGCGGCACATGTATGGCTTAAAACAGCACTTGAGCAGTGTTCACGAACCTCCCGGAGGTGATCATCGCTGTCCTATCTGTAATAAAATTTCAACAAATTCTCGTGCTCTTAAACGGCATATTTATCACAATCATGAATGTGAGCGAAAATTTAAGTGCACTATGTGTGAAAAGGCGTTTAAGCGACCGCAGGACTTAAGAGTAAATTACACTATTATCGTTTCATGTAGCTAATTACAACTTGATCATATGCAGGAACACACGTCCACGCACACCGGAGAAGTACTATACACTTGCCCAAATTGTCCTATGACATTCTTTTCTAATGCCAACATGTACAAACACCGGCAGCGCTTACACAGAGCGGAGTGGGAGGCAGACCGTAAGAAACCCCTACCTCCTAACCATGGAAAAAAGATTGTAAAAAAATCATAAGCCGGGCAACACAAAATCCCTTTGCCTTAATTCAGTACTTAATAATAGAAACATTCCATTAGATATTAAAAAAAATGAATATTATTTTTTTTTTTGTGACGTTGATCAATTATAATTTTTTATATTTATAAACGTATAGTCCAAATGGTAAAAGCTAGAAATTTATATTTTTGTTGTTATACAAACCGCCCATAGGCCGGGACAAGTGCAATGTTATTTTAAAAGGAAAAACGTTGACACCTTCCCGTCCTAAGCGCAATTCATATGTCTTTTTCCTTGTAATGAAAATTTAATTTAAAAGTAAAGAAGGCAGGTAATATACAAATTATTGCTATATATAGTATATGCATACACACTTACATACCTACCTACATATTAATATGTCTTATGTTTGCTTTACTCTTAAAATTCAACAGGTAAGTACAAAAATCTCATATTTCACTGAGATACAAATGCATGCAATATTAAGTTTCGGCCCGTACTTCAGACGAACGCAACCAGCAAAAACAGCATCGTAGTAGCTCTCACATGTCCCAACTATGTCTGTCCGTTTTTTTGTGCGGGAATACTTGGCTCACACACACACACACAGACATATTAGGCATCAAAGGATTAACAAGGATCAGCTTTAAGTTCGCCTGGCAGGCTCTGCATAATACTACATTACCTTTCCCAGGTAGATGATCATTTCTATAGCGCCTGTTCAATTCAAGCGTGAAATGCCTTTGCTTTACAGCTCAAATAATTCTATAGGGAAGTTGTATGTATGTACTTGCGCGTATTATATATCCATCCCATGGGCATTAATACATGATCTAACAGTTGCCGGATAATGCCCTGTCGCATCGACAAAATTTGAAATATATGAAGTGTAAAAAATTCGTAGAAAAATAAATTCAACTGGACCAGTGGTAGCGCAATAATAACCAAAGTGGCAATTATGAATAAACAAACGCAAAAATGCCGCAGCAGCAGAAATCACAATTTGAAAACCCACATACAAGAAAAATAAAATACGCGCCAGCTTTATGTGTTGTTGGGTCAGCGTATTCTGCTTATCTTAGAATATCAGAAATGCGGCCCCTTCTCAGGCCAATTTGAAAGGGGGAGCTGGAGCTTATTTGTTTAAGTGTCGAGCGATCAAGTTGTGGCAGTGGTTATAGCTTTGGCGGCATTAGCAATATGGCACACATACACACAGTCTCGCAAAAGAGAAACAAACACTAGAGCTGCAATAAATTCATATTTATTTATTTTCGTTAAGCAAATACGCCCCCAACAAGACGGAGAACCACAAACGAAATAACTGAAGACTTCATTGACAAATTCATGGACGAATATAGAACTAAGCACCGCACTCAATGGGAGCTTTGTAATGACCGATAGCGGAAACACAAATATGGAAGGTATTTTAAGGAAAAGCTAGTTTATAAAAAAGCTCGTCAACTAATGTTTGCGCAAGCAAAGAGCTTCTTCAAAATGTAATTATACTTTGAAAATTCAGACATGTTCCCAGTTTTTAAATCCTTATTATTGTTTAAAGAGAAAAGCCGAATTTTATAAGTTAAGGATTCGAATTGGGCCTGCAACAGGGTATCACATTTTTCACGCTACAATTTTTTACGGACCTGCACCTAGTTTGACTTTTTTATTGTTATTGTGTTCTACTTTGAGAAAATCATTTTTAATGACTGGTTCAGAAGTAAGGGGCAATGCAACCGTATAACCATCTAAACAGCTATCGATGATGGCTAGTGAATGGCCTGTATCTTAAAAACAGTTTGAATGCAGTGCCGCAGACTCTTAGCTGGTTTCACTAGGCCATTTCTATCGTTCTTACGGCAGCTGCTGCTGCGTCTGTGCTGTAAAAAATAACTGTATTAAATGGCCAATGTAATGCATAGGACCGACCGACCATCTTGCATAGAAAGGCAGGCAAGCAGCCTGATGCCTGAGAACTTGGCTATGTTACAATTTTTGCCAGAACCAGTTCTAGCCGAGAAAGGTGGCAGCAGCTCCAACAACAGAAAAAAGGCACGACTTGGGTTGTGCCTGGCTGTCTCATCTGTTGCCTATTTGCCTTTTGCTGTGGGCCTGGTCGATGCTGCAACATGTTGCTGTTGTATATGAGCGCAACATTTGTTGCAGACGATGCTATGTAGTAAGTTAGTTTTTTTTTTATTTGATTTGGTCGAACGCAACGCCTGGGCTTTGGATGCAATGGCAATGCATTTCTCGTTCTACATGTAATTAAGCCAAGTTTTGCTTCTCGCGTCTTGCATATACGCACACATACAATTGCTTTTAACATATTTATGTACATACATACATATGTATGAATCTAAATGAATGTATTGATACTTATATACATATAGGAATTTCGTACTTTTGCTTTACAAATTTTATATTGATATAACGTACTTCTGCAGTTAGTGTGCCTAAACAGATTTTGTTTTTATTTTTTAGAAAGTGGACACCATGAGCATGGCATTGAATAGGCGTTGCTTGAAGCTGTATGGATCGTATACTGTGGGAAAAATAAAGGGTTACACCACCATTCGCCAGTCTACTTATAAATAGATAGAGTGAATTATTTCTTATATACTATACTATAACGGTGTTTATAAGTAGTTTTAATATTCAGAGATTGAGTTTTTGTCCGAATACAGAACTTGAATAATTGTCAAAATAAGAATCACACATACTCGTACATCGACTTGAATGCTATACAAAAGTTTTTTGCGTACATATTAACAACTGAACTGCCAAGTCGATTTACAATACAGAACTCAATCGTAAGCCACCAAATCTTTGGCAACATTGCGCCTAGCAACATCCTAGGCAAGTTGACGCCTTGCCTTACATTTCATTGAATTCTCACACAAATTTCACACTAATACAAATGCTGTGCAACATGGCGTGAAATGTGTATGTATGATTGTATGGACATACGATTACGATACATGTTTTATAATGTGCACATATGTATGTATGTACGTATGTATGCATACGATATTTATGTATGTATATACAGACCATTTGGAGATGCTTATAAAAATCTCCAAGAATTTCGGAATCAAATTTCGTTTAAAAGAACCCAAAAATTAAAAACCTAAGCAAATTTGTGGCTTAACTTGACTTGCTTTAAAAGGCTGACCATCATCAATCCATTTACGTTAGTTATTTGGGGCAGGCTTTAGCTAATACGTGTAGGTATTTGTGTATTCGATAGCGCCAATTTGCTATGTTTGCCAACGCTGCTGCTTTTTGTGTGCTCCAGCCGCGCCAAGAAACACAAATTAAGATTCGAAGAAACGCTTAAAAAACGCCGGTAGAGGATGATAAAAAATAAATGCTGAAGCTAGAGAGGGGACGTTCGTCGCTGCCATCGCTTCAGCTGATTAGCCTCTTAGCCTCCCAGCCGCCAGGAGCCTATAGCAAGTTTCAAACGCATTGTTTGAATTTAGGTCTCTATGCTCCACAAGAATATGTATAAAGTAGACGAATATAAATAGTAGTAGTCGTTTTTGTGTGGATAATAATGCGGTTACAACACCTCTATAAGACCGAGTTGTTAATAGTAAAATTACCATTAGAATATAAGGTTGTATAAAGTAACTAATATATGTACATGCATGTACTATATGTAGTACATTTTTTTTTTTGATACATTGTACGAACAAGTAAACATAAAATAGAATCAAAAACAAGACACTGCCAATATTTTAAAGCCATTTAGTTAGTCAAAAAATAGGAAATTTAAACAATCAATATTAAATCGTTCACCAATTCCTCGAATTTTGCACACAATAATCTAAAGACATATGTACATACAAATTTTTGTTTACTCACCGAAACGTTTGGCCCTCGAACTCTTCGGGGTATTTAGAACAGTCGCAAAAAAAAAAAAAAAAAATTAAGATACAAATATTTTTGGTGGCCTTTTTTTGGCAATACTTTGTGTCGGCACTCTGCGAACCAACTTGTGTTCGTTCTTGAGTGGAACCAGCCCTAAGACTCAAACCGCTCAACGCCACTTTTCGATTGCCCACCGATTCTAAAAGTGAAATACTCTCTGCAGCTATGGCTATTTGTGCGTCTGCGCATTTAAGATACTGATCCTCGCGTTTTGAATTCGATTTCACAAAAGCACGACCATGAAAAAATTTTATATTTTTGTGCCGAAGATCAATAAAATTTTACCGCCATCGGCTGCTTCGTCCTCTCCAGTCCCAAATTAGTGGCGAAATTGTCGTTCAAAACAAGTTTCTGTCGTACAGATCACATATGTATGTATATATATGTGTTACATTAAGCACAACCAAAAAATAAAGTTCGAAATAAATACAATAATAACTAAAACTTTTCCTACTTTAACTTTGAAATGCGTTTAAATTATTATTCAGTAGTTAACGTAAAGAAAGCAAGCTTCTTGAGGACCGCACTATAAGTTTTAGTGTACATACATATGTATGTATACGTTTGTGTGGGTCCCTAATTATTTACCGGATCGTAAAGAGTCTGCAGAATTCTGCGAATTTTACAGCGCTCTTCAGAGAAGCAACCAAACGGTGCTCACAAGAAAGTGTAAGAAGGCGCGGTATAAGCCCCGTCGTCACTAATGAATTTGTATGGAAACCGCAAACACTGCCATGATTTGAAAAAAAAAAAAAAAAAAACAGTAACGGAAATGCACAAAACAAAATCAGTATAAAAGAAAGGATCAGCGAAAATGAGAACCAACCGAATTATGCGAAATTAGTGCAAGAGATGGGGCCAAAGGTATTGCTAACAAAAACGATTTTTATTGCATTTTTTCTTTTCAGATTCAAACAAAAGTAATAAAAATTATTATAATGAAGGCAAAGTTAAAACGCAATCAAGAATCGAAAGCAGCAAAGCAAAGAACAAAACGAAAATAACTGTGACACGTGTTCTGAGGCTGCAGTATACGATGTTATGTTGGCGCGAAAAATGTTGGGGGTGACATTGAGTCATCAAGGGGCATTAATACCATAAATGCGAGATAAATAAATTCGTACATACATATGTATGTATGTATGTACATATGTTCATGCATGAAAGTACGTACATATGTACTTAGAAAGATATGCATGAGTATATGTTCGTAAACAGTAAGTAAAGGCACTGACATTGTACACGTCAAAAAATAGTAAAAGCTAACTCAGATGTCACGTTAGGGTTGGGTTTGTCCTATTGCGTCGAAATTTTCGTGTAATGCAATTTATTGCGTCGTAGGCACATAATGTCAAACTTTAAAAATCATTGGTTAAAAATATTTATCCCAATCAAAACATATTGTATGAGGAAGATAAACAAGTGTGTTAAGTGTTCGAGTAGGTTGCACCTAAAATCCACGTTTAAGCATAAAATGAAACTAACGGCAGTTTTATAACTCAAACATAAAATACCTTTTAAAAGTAGCCAGCAAGCTCCATGCAGTTGGTTTGGCGTCAATTTCGTCGTCATCGTGTCGTCGACTTTGCATCTGCTGCACCACACGCAGGTTCAAGATTCCCAATGATGATACACAAGCAATCAAAGGCAATGCCATTGCTGCTGCATTGATGTTTTTCTTTTTCCAAGGCCTAGGCCACGTCCGACTTCAAATGCCAAATCGACAGTGTCCCAAAAAAAAAAAAAACTAATTCCTAGCTTGCATTGTGCCCACTGGCACATGTGGCATAGATAGTTTAAATACGTTAACTTATTTTGCACTTTATTGAAATGTCGTTTTAATTATTTTCGTTTTAGTAAGGGGGCTTTAAGTCAAGTTTTTGGTTTAGCACTTTTTGCTTTGCTGCACTCAAAGTAACGGAATTTAAGTTAACAAACAAACAAACACGCGCACTTAGACATCGCAACATAACTCATGTTTGTAACGCGGCTTTTAAAGCACACTCTGCAGCTGGTTTCTTCTTCGTCTCATCTTCGCACCAACAGCAACAGCTCGAGCCAGAGCAAAAAACACAACCGTCGTCGCTAATGGTCCGCGCACAAGTGACTCCTATGTTAACAACGTTTTCCTTGAAAGCGTGGCAAGCGCACAAAAACGAAGAAACGAACAACTCCTGCTTAAGCCGCTGCTGCTGCCGATGGATGTACGACGAGCAATAAGCGACGGTTGCCGTTGTACGAACAGCAGCAAGAGCGGAGTCGGCGGCAGAAGCAGAACAGCAAAAAAAAAAGAATAATAACGGACGACTGCAGCCGTCGCGACGTTTTGTTTTTGTTGCTATTGCTGTTGCCCCTTTGCTTTGCCTGGGTTCTTATGGTGCGACTGAGATGGCAGCAGCACCTAGAGGATCAGGCTGCTGGTGTTTCAGTTGCGCATGCGCCGTTGCTGGCATTCTCTTGTTATAAAGTGCGCACAGTTAAAAAATTTGAAATATATGTATGTACATATATATGTATATTTTTTCAAAAAGAGGTAAAGCTTAAACTGATTGTAAATTAATGTTTATATTTTTGTTTATCATATTATATTCTCGTGCGATTCGAGACACTTCAAATATCTTTTGGTATGCTGCAGCAGTACAATAATTTTCAAAGCTCATAGGTCATTCAAAAAATTGTTTGTTTTTCTTAACTCTCAAATTTTAATACTTTCAGTTATATATTTTTTCATAAAAGTGAATATCATTATATCACGAATACTTTATTTGAAATTTAATTTTTTTGAACAAAAGCGAACTACATATATTTTTAATCAATATTTAAAAAATTATAAGTAAATTCAAAAACAATTGTTTTAATGGTAACCTAGAAACCTTGTTATTGCAATTTAGACCATTCACAGGCCCTTAATAAATTGCAAAAAAAAACTTATATTTTTGAAAAAAGAAAAAATTGGAATACCTTTCGTACTGTATTTTGGTAAAAGTTGCAGCCGCAGATTCTTATGACAACTGCGTTAAGGTTTTCATACCATGTAACATTGTTAAAATCGACTTAGCAGGTGTTTTACCAGTTTTTCACACAGCATAAAAAGTGTGCCTTTATCAAAAAAATCAAGAGGATATGTTTGAAAATAGGTGAGTTCAATTTCGTTCAATAATTTGACAATTGCTATTAGTAATACTAACACATCGATAATACAATAAGGCGTGGGTGACCCTCTAATGTATAATAAACAGTCAAGTCGATCCATGTCTGCATTTCATAGTTTTACTCATACAAGTATATTTTTGCCAACTACTGTGTGTCCTCACGAACAAGCTTTTTATGTGTTAATGTCGAGGATGTGTGACTATATTTGGCGACCCGCTTATCTTCTGGACGCACAGGACTAGTCGAATTAACTGTCTTGTCGATGCCTAACTATAGAATATAAGGGCGATTGCCCAGGTATCATTAAAGTCATTACGAGACAGACAACGGCAAAATGTTATAGAGTAGATACAGAAACAAAAGGGGATGACACTGGTAATTTTAATACCAGCAGGTGACGCCGAAATCGCAAAATAAATAACAGTACCGACAAAGTTCCATAACGCAGACTAAATGAGGATGATCGTACGCAACTGGGTGAAGCTTCGAACGATCAATTTAATAAGTTAAACCCGTGCCTGACGGCTTGTTGATAATTAAAAAGGATGCACATGGGACAACAACAGCTGCTACTAGCCAAAGCCTCAGTCAAAGTTTTCGCCGCTCGCAGTCCTGCCAATAACAAATTCCCTAAGCAAAATATTTAGCTAAAATATAATTGATCAGACGCTTTTAGAGCTGAGACAACTGTACTTCTTCCAAGCAAAGCTAATTGCATACAATCAACAGAAGCGTCGAATCTTTATTGTCTTGACAAGTTAACAAAAAGGAGAGCTGCTTAGAGCAAAACAGAAACGAAACTAATTTGCACCTTTGGAAACTTACGTCAATAAGGCCAACATCGAAAACAACAAACGGTAAAGCGCCAAGGGCTGGGCCTTAAAGCAAACCATTGAAGCGTTTCAAAATTTTGTTTTGATTTTCCTGTTGCCAAACTCACTAACATGTAGCGAATTGTATGATCTGTATGTCTCTAGGGCGGATACATGCTGCTCTTCTTTGGGTAACATTTTACCACCGATCCTTTTCCGCCTAGACCGCCCTGTCAGTTTTGTGATGGACTCGTCGCGACAAACTTATTAATTGTAGAAAAATTATATTACTAAATATAAAGTATTTATTGAATCCCAGGTTATTAATTTTAATTTTGCATTTACTACTCAGCTAACTTTATTAGGTATCTTTGAATGGTGTTCAATGTTACAGATCTCTCCCATCATTAATTATTAATGAATCGACATTTGTAATAGTTACAAGGGAAGTTTTCAAAAGGTTTCTAAGTTGGAACAGATGTTCGGGGGGAGTGTACCAATACAACAAAACAAAAAAATCGATAATCGAAAATACGTTGCCCGCGAAATTTGAAACCTTGACCTTACTTTTGAACACACATCGTATATTAATTAAAAATAGGTAAACGTGAGATTAATGTATAAAACATATTTGATCGACGACAAACCAAAACATTGTTTCACACACCTGGAACATAGGCAAAGACAAAAGCTCCTCTCATGACCTCTGACGGAAGTCTTAAGGCAGATTGCGTATTTTCGGCTATTTTATACGGAGCTGGAAATTTTATGACCACAAAAACAACATCGGGGCAAATAAAATCAGACAAGAACAACATGTGAACGATTGCAAATTACAAGCAAAGATCAGACGTGGCCAGGCCAGGCAGACCAACAAGATGAACGACAAGGCAAACAGAGATCGAATACATACATATATATGTACATGCGCTAATATCTAGTGATCAGGAGGGGTTCAACGAGATGGCCTGTTGTGGTATTCCAGACGAAGCTCTCATTTTTTTTTTGCTTGGCAGCTGCTTTTTCTTTGTCGTCGTTACGAAAGGAAGCTAAAGACAAACGGATATGCGTAACGGCTGGCCAGGCACATCAAGCAACTGTTTTTGTTTCTCTCTCTCTGGGATATACGTATAAATTTTTTTCATTTTAGGTCTGCTGGACTTTTTATTTTTTGGCGTAAAATAAATTTTGTGACAGGTGCTACTACGATGATCATGATGATGGCGACGGCAACTATAACATACCCCAAAATATCATCGCTATCGCCTGGGAAGCGTTGGCAAGCTTTTAGTGTGGGAGCGAAGCTTTTTAGTTATATCTGAGTCTGTACATATTTTTTTTTGTTACTGCTGCAGAGATGTGTAATTGTCCTGAAGGAGTTTACAAGTCGCAGCTGTTACTTCCGCCTCAAAGCGTTGTTTCCATAAAGTGCAGGGAACAAGCAGGACCTAAAGACAAATATACCGACAATGCACACACAATAAGCGAGATACTTACAAACAAACGGGATCACTTTTTTCTTTTTCTAACTCTAATCCTGCAGACAAGCTACCTGCTTCTTTGCTTCATATGTATATTCATATCTATGTTGTCGGCCGTCATTATTCAGTTGGTTCCCCGACTGGCTGACTGGTTAGCTGGCCGTCCGTTTATTGAATTGATGTACTGCATTAGTAGCCAACAGGTTTCGTTTGTTCATCCTTTTTTGGTTTCGATATTGTGAGCCGAAAAACCCACACAAGCACTCAGACAATCCATAGATTTGGGCTCACCAACCAAGCACCTTCTTTTGGTAAAGAGAGGGCTCACGTTCGGGCTCTAATATTGTCAAAATAACAGGTGTTGAATGATTAGTATCTATGTGTACATTATAATCCTTGCAATTGTCTGAGTGTTCGGGTTTCGATGCAGTTTACAGATGCCTGCAACTTTAATCAATGAGCCACTGTGATATCATATACCAATGGACTCGGCCAGGTGATCGAGAGGTTATGCAAAATTACGAGCATCGACAGAACTTGATGGCTTACTTTCTAACTGGCATATTCCAGCAATCAGTCAAAATGCCACGCCAAAAAGTACAGTCCCAGCGTGGCCGGGTAGATGTTTTTGTATATATAGAATGCGAATACTTATGTACATACATATGTACAAACCTATAGTTATTTTTTTGAGAAATCGTTTGCGCTTGTTTGTTCATGTTTTTCTATTTTTCAATTTTATATTTCTTATTTTCTACTTGCATACTTCATTGAACAATGGGATTTGCTGAGAGGATAAAAGATCCTGAAACAGCAAGGCTACAAGAGGCTAAGTCCATAGATAGATGTGGCAAAATTACATATCACAAGACAATTCTGCTGTTTTATTATGTTGATTTTGTCTGTGATTGATGTTGAGAGCAAAACAGAAGGTAGAATTTGGTTTGGTAGGTTCTTCATTTCGAAGTATATATACATACATATGTACATACATATATCATTGCTCACAAAAAATTTTCTATCGCTTGGAAAGATAAAAATCGAAAGTTAATCAAAGAAGTTATTTTAAGTATATGGGGTAAGTTTCAGGTTCAGTTTATCGGCAATAACTTTTGTTGTATTTGTCCGATTTTGTTAATTTTTAACATTCGGGTGCTTGAGACCATAACGCATCGCTTTATCATCCGATCGAAACATAAACGGTTTGGCGAAATCACGAATATCTACTGCGGGAGAACATTTTCAAAGAAAAATATGCACATCAGGTGGTAAAGTTTCGTAACTCTTAGCTCTTATAGTCTCCGAAATCAAGGTGTTCATACAGATGGACGTATAGACCGTTACATACATTACACAAATATAGTATACCCTCTGTACCTATAGGTACAGGGTTTTCAAATATGATATAAGAGGTGTGTTCAAAAAGTAAGGTGACTTAAGCAATTTCGCTTGCAACGTATTTTCGATTATCGATTTTTTTTTGTTTTGTTGTGGTGGTACACTCTTCCCGAACATCTGTACCAAATTTCGAGTGAATGGCATTTTTTGTTTGGTTGTGAGAGGCGCAAAGGTTATAACAGTGTGACACCCAATTTGAATGAAACCCGAAAGTAACGTCATTAGGGCTTATGTTAAGCGGTATTGGAGAAAACTCGATAACGGGGAGTGGTGGAGTCACTTCGATAAAATTTCGATACGGATTTGTTTGTTTGATTCCTTTCAATAACTAGTGTATAGATACGCAAACATCAGATGGACACGGCTTAATCGTTATAAAGGACTTGGGGTCTGCCACGCCTCTTGCTGTCCGTTACATACATTGCTCAAATCTAGACTTCCCTTTGTACCTATAGGTACAGAGTATGAAAAATGAAATTGCAACAGAAATAAGAAGAGCAATCTGCTTTGAGGAACCAAAGCAACGGAAGCTGACAAGACACTCGCATAAAGAACGCTCAAAGGATGCTGAAATGGAAAAGCCTACCCAAATTAAATTCAGCGAAAAAACGCAAATTGGCACGTAAGCCGTGAGAATAGCTCAAGAATGTCAGGATGCTACGATGAATCTTACCCTTTTCCATTAAAAATCTGCGAGGAGTAATATTCGCAGGCACTCTGCTATTGGTTCCAAGTATCCATGCTAGGAAAAAAACTGCGACATAGGTATATGCAATAATAATGTTTCGAATGGCCCGGTATTTTAGCCACCCCTTGGTTCATTTGAATGCAAAAATACGCCGCGTTCTCGTCTAAATTTGTACACTATGTACTCCTTCCTTTCCATTGTGTGTTTTGGGGTTGTTCATAAATTATGCCAAAGATGATATCAAATGCGTAGTTTTTCTCGTTACGTAGTTGATGTCTTTCAATGGGTTTTACGCGTTTTTGAACGATTTATTTGGTACAGTTTTTGAATCTGCTACGGCGTATGCCTTTAAGTCCATTCTGGCCAACGGACCAAGTGCCGCAATACGATAAAATAATTTGACATTGGGTAAAATTAACATGACCCAGAATCCAATACATAATATATCTTACTATTTCTTTGACAAAATGCGTTCGAGCTAAAAACTGTACGAAACTTCGACTTTGTTATTTAAAATAAAAAAAATACATAGTTTGTTTCCAGTCCTTTTTTAAACGAAGTGAAGATTTTGCGTAGCTACGAAAGGACAATGCCAAATGCTCATACAACGATGACAATCAAAAACCAGATCCTAAGGTATGTATGTATGCATGTATATGTGTATGTATCATCTGCATTGTAAATGTTTGGTGTGTATGCGTAATAATTGTATAACGATTGGGGTTGCGCGGTTCAAATAATGGAAGCCTCTGCTTGTTTAAATGTTTCTTAAACTTTGCTCAAGGACAACGTCTTTACCAGGGGTGAACACACATAGAAATACCAAAAATAAAGTGAACAAAAGGACTTACGACTAAGGTAAGCGAAATTATGAAATAGTAATCCAGCAGTCAAAGAGAAAACAAGGGGTAAACCTAAAGCGGTAACCATAACCATAACCTTGAGGAAAATGTAAATAATAATTAATCAGCTTTTTGTGATCGCCGGTTCGTCGTCTAGTGAAAAGTCAAAGCAGGGTCCTAGGCTACACGGACTCACGTGTTGCTTCCAGTATGCCAACTCAAATTGCTTCTTTTGTGCTATTGGAATATGGTATGAAGATTGCGTGCAGCTGTTAGGACAACGCCTTGTTGTTATGTTGGCTGTGCAGCTGTAGCGTCACACGTGCCACAGACGGCACGCCAGTGAGTCAGCAGTGTACACTTAAGTGTTCGTGTATGGGAAACGAAGTGTCCTGGATAGCTTTTGCATGGGTGACTGCCATTTTGTGCTCCTTCTTGTTGTGCAAAACTTTCAGCTGCCATGCCGGCATATATCGAAGACAACAATTATCTTGGTATATTCCTGCTGCTGTATCTGTCCAACCAGTTTGCGCCTCAAGTTATTGCGCCTATACATACATCCTTTTGTCCTTAAGATACATGAAAGCTAGTACCAATGAACAGATGTTTTTTTTTTACTGTCACGGCTTATACAATTTACGCGAACGTGTTCCAAAACATGATTTACTGCTCAGCTTTCTGTTAGACAGGAGAAAAGAGATCAGAACCAAAACGAGGCCTAACATAGTTAAAACCATTGCGCGCATGTGCCGCATTAGATTTTGGATTTGGACTGCTATTGTTCAACTTGAGCCAAACTACAAAATTATACACATATACATACATATATGTATGTATGTTCAAGAATTTCCAACATTGAATGGACCATTGACATTGGCCAGCTGCTATGAACCCAAGGCGGTACACAGAATAGAACCGGTCCTCAACCTATTTCTTTTCTTTTTCTGGCGTTTTTATGGCGTGTTATGATTTCGTATTACAATTTGCTCTACAAAAGGCGCTCTTTAACCATTTTTCTTTATATACTCCATCTAAGTAAAAAGATGTACTACTTCAAAGGTTAACAAAAAGATACGTTGTTATCAATTTATAAGGAATTGTGCAATATAAGTCATTGCAGATATAAAATCTTTAAAGCCAAAAATTGGCTGATGAACTTTGTTAGTGAGTCCCTACAAGCAACTAACCACAAATTCATAGAACACCAGTTTTCCTTGGTCATAAAAAACCACGTGAGGCCAAAAGACAGAATATGCCAAAGCCCTCATATAAAAGCTTGGAGCAACAGCTGTGAAGATAAATAGCTTACACACCTATTGACAGACCCAGTCCATCCCGAACGATAACTGGTCATTAGTATTCGGTGGCTCGGACATGGCGGTTTTTCAATTAGTTTTAAATCAGAGCTAAATGTATTGATTTAAGTTTATGTTGGTCTTGTGTTAGAAGGCAATCTTATCTTATGTGCAATATGTATTGTATCAGCGTCCACAGCTGAAATGTCTAACAATTCTTTCCAAATTTTCATACAAAATTTGCAACACCGAGGAAACAACATGAAGAGGATAGGAGGATTCGGCTACAAGGCCGAAAAAAAAAAAAAGGAAGTGTCATTGATAAAAATGTTTACGTTTTAATAAGAGAATACCGAAAGAGGTATGACTTTTTCCTGTGAAAAAGAGAGACTTCGTCGGCGGGGCCTTAAACTATTTTGACAAATAAAAAAGATGGCGTACGTTCAAATCGGGCGAGGACGACTGTGACCCTGTACCCCTGCTAAATTTATTTGCCAAACTTGGTTACAATATCGGTCTTATAATGCTATAGGGACCATCTGAAATGGTCAACCGATTTTGATCAAATTTGGTACATTGCTGGAGACCTCTAAAAATCTACCAAACACCAAATTTGATTACGATATCTTCATAAACACAAGAAACGGCGAATGTCTGCATCAAAAACGATTTTATAGCTGAACGGTGAACGAAAGACGTATCGACTTCTATGTATATTCGCCGTGACTATACTTTTGGTAACTTTAGAGGGTCTCCGACGTCTCATTCTGTATGTTACATAGATTTTCGGCTTGCACAAACTTAATGTATGCTTTGTAACATATGGTACAGGGTATATTAATGAGGCATGTTCTAAATTTCGATTCTGTCAAAAAGTGTCGGAATCGAATTGAAAGGTGAAAAGTGTGGTTCGAAAGGGTCGAAATGGAAAGTAATTGGCCTTATTAATTAAATAAAATTAATTTTATATTATTTTTTGATGTTTTAAGAAAATGAAGAAGACTTCAGTTGAATGGATTACGATTAATTTGCTTTATATACGTGCTATAATTAAAAAAAATTAAATTTGTATATTCAAATTGTGTGTACATGCAAAACCAATACGAGTGGAACTAAAATTAAGTTACATTTAGACAAAACAGATCTTCGAAAAGTTATATGCTGTTCAAAGACAATTTTATAAATGGATGAGTTAAAATGGTGTCCCCGGAGCGGTCTCTTAAGTTTGTTGAAAAGCCAAAAGTAGCACGGAGCTAAGTCAGTAGAATGAGCAGGTTGCGGAAAGATATTTCTTGAATTTCTTTCGAAATGTTGTTGTTTCGGTGTCGTAAAGTTAGATTCAAGTATCATCTCCAATTATGATGCATTTCATTCCATACTGAGTTAAATAAAAAAAATTGATTGTTTTGGAATTATTGGACTCTTACCATCAGGATTGTTACTCAAAGTCGCCTCCACCGATCCAAATAATATGCCCAAGCTATCATTAATGTCTCAATAGTCAATGGACGATTTCCAAGCATAATTTCTTTGACTTGCTTGACGTGATGTTCACCAGTCGATGTTTTTACCCATTTAGATACTACATTGTTCATAACACTTTCGCGACTTTAAACTCGTTACACCACTTGTACACATTCCTTGGAGACAGAGTCTGATTCCCAAAAGCATTAATAATAATAAAATAAAATTTAATGTAATTTCTTTGTACAATAAATTTAAACAGAGTAAAAATCGCAGAAATCACTTTTAGCACCTCACAAAAAGAAGCTTATCTCAAACATTAATGAATATTTTTAAACACACAGCTGTCAGAAAAATCCAGATTAGAGTTATTTCGAAAAGACAAACATTTTTGAATTTAAACAAATTTTCTTGGCGCACATTTAAACGAGCAACAATAAACCGTTTTTTTGTAGTTACATATGTAAAATAAGTATGTAGTAAATTTTTGAAAAGACAAAAAAGGAAGCGTCAGGCGGTATAGTATAATGCGTGAGCATTTTCAAATATTGGTAAATTTGAAAACTTTAACGATGTCAACCACAATAAGTACGTCTGTAAAGAGATTTTTACCTGTTCAAGCGATGAGTTGGACGTCATCTGCTTGCATCAGAATGATTTAATTAATCGAATGGACTAAACGTTTGTGAAATGCTTATGGGGGAAAAAACATTACAGGGAAAAGAAGGAGCGAAGGAACTGAATGCCACTCAAGATAGTTTCAAAAGCAATTGCAAAGAAAAACAAAGAACGGTAAAACATCATTCAAATATTGTTGAATTAATTAAAATCATCATCATCATCGTTTGGCGCTACAGCTGTTTGTGAGCTTTGGCCTGATGAACATAATGCCTCCAGGTTGCACGATTATTTGCTAATTCTTTCCAGTTTTTTATCTTAATCTTATCCATATCCTCCTTTAGTTCTTCCATCCATAGCGATCTTGGTCTGCCTCTTGCTCTGGTGTTGTATGATTTTGCATCTAAGATTTTCTTTTGGACTCTAGAAGTTTCCATTCGAGACACGTGGCCTAACCACCTTAGTCTTTGTGCTTTAATGAAACGTACAATGTTTTCTCCTCTAATAAGCTGATCTAGCTCGTCGTTCCATCTAATTCGCCACTCTCCATTGTCATTATAGCGCCAAAAATTTTTCTTAGAATTTTCCTTTCAAATACCATTAGCTTGGATTTGTTTTTTCACTCAGCGTCCAAGATTCAGATCCGTAGCGTACTACTGGCCTGACTACAGTTTTATGTAGCGCTAATTTACATGCTCTACTGAGGAGCCGTGATTTGAAGAGTTTTATAAGAGATGCGTATGATCTGTTGCCCGCTTGGATTCTATCGTCAATTGTGGCATGCATTGCGTTATCGCTGCTTAACTTGCAGCCCAAATACGTGAAAGATTCTACCGCTTTAAAAGCGTATTCCCCGATCTTTATTGTGTTTGCAGCCATTTTGTTTCTATTCTTTGACATCAGCATATACAATGTACTTTGTTTTTTCTTCATTGATTTTCAGCCCTATTCTTTCTGCCGCTGCTTCGATATCATAGAACGTTCGTGATAGATCAGCTTTGTCCTTGCTAATTATTGCGATGTCGTCGGCGTAGGCGTATATTTGGGTTGTCCTATTTAGAATATGTCCGGTTCTTTTAGCATCACTTACTTCGTCTATTGCGCTGCATAACAAGAGATTGAAAATTGTAGATGACAGGGTATCGCCCTGTCTTACACCGGTTTGTATAAGAAAGGCCTCCGATTTTAAGTCTTGTATCATTATTTTCGCTTTGGTACTTCGTAAAGTCATCATGACAATCCTTATTAATTTATCTGGGATTTTGCATCATTAGAGCATATGTACATAAGTCAATATTGTGTTCATAGCATTTCTCCATTGACTGTTTTAGAGCAAATATTTGATCAGATGTTGACCTTCCTGGCCTGAATCCACATTGGTATTCCGGAAGCACCATTTCAGCGTACTTTATAAGCCTTTTGTTCACAATTCTTGCGAATATTTTGTACGTCGTGCTCAAAAGTGATATCCCTCGATAATTTTTGCAGTTTGTTTTGTCACCTTTTTAAGAATCGGTATTATTACTGCTGTGTTCCAATCTGTTGGCATTGCTTCTTCATTCCAAATTAATGTGATTAGGTGTTGCATTCTTTCGATGTATTAAGAGCCTGAGTTCCTTAATAGCTCATTCGTAATATTATCTTCACCAGGCGACTTAAAGTTCCTCATAAAGTAAATAGCTTCTATGATGTCGTCCTTAGTTGGTGGCTGGTCATCTGGTGAATCCGTAGCAGGACCGTCATTATCGGTAAGTGAGTTGTTGTCTTCCATATACGTTACATCGCCAGCATTCAGCTGCTCATTAAAGTGCTCTAGCCATCTATTAACTATCATCTGTTGTTCTGTAAGTATCTCGCCATTCTTGCTTTTACAGATATTTATGCGAGGTTGGTATCCTTGTTTCTCTGCTTTAATTTGGCTATAAAATTTTCGCGTTTCTTTGGATGTATAGTCCTCACAGATACTTTCTATGCTTCTCTTCATAGCTTCTCTTTTCTTTTTTCGGCATATTTTTGTCGCTGCTCTTCTCTTTTCTATATATAATTCTTCACACTTTCTTGTTTTTTTAATCAGCCCATTGCTTCTCGCTTCGTTTTTAATTGGAATCGCTTTCATGCACTCCTCATCGAACCAATATGAGTTCGGTTTTTTCTTTTCAATGCCAATCGTGGATTTTGCAGCGTCTGTTATTGATTCTTTTATGTTTTTCCATTCTTCGATATTTTTTGATATCGGGTGTTAATAATAACATGATCGATTTGGTTTGTCTCGTTACTCCCCGGGATCTTCCATGTACCCTTGTGAATCCTTTTGTGTGGGAACGCGGTGCTCGCAATGAATGTTCTTGTGGAGTTTGCAAAGCTACATAGATATCTACCATTGTCCGAAGTTTCCTCATGGAGCGAATACTTGCCAGCTACTTCTGCTGTGAAGCTTTCTTTACCTATTTTAGCGTTGAAATCGCCCAGGATGACAATCATGTCATATCCGCTTATTTGATTATAGATGTTTTCAAGCGCCGAGTAAAATAGTTCCTTTTCGTGATCGTCGGCGTTCTCAGTTGGTGCATATGCTGATATTAAAGTGACATTATTGTATTTGGCCTTCGCTCTTAATATACATAGTCTATCATTAACCGGTTCAAATCCTAAAACCTTGTCTCTGATATGTGAGCTCACCCAGAAACCCGTCCCATTTCTCCCAGTTTTCTTTTCGTTTCCGCTGTAGTACAAAGTAAAACCTCTTTTCTTGATTTCTCCAAAATCCTTCCATCTGATTTCTTGAAGATCCACAATATGCATTTTAGTTTTTTCAAGTTCAGCTGCAATCTCATTCATCTTACCAGCTTGCAACATTGTTCTAACATTCCAAGATCCGAGTTTCCAATCTCTGTTCCTTTTTCTATGCAAATGGTCGTCAACGTTTCTATTATTTCTCCGAGGCTTTTGTTCTGCTTTCATGACATTTTGTTTCAGCGAGCGAGTTCTCAGCCCAGCGTTACCTAGGCCGATTTTTCCTACTGCCGCGGATAGTGTGATATACCCCAGAAAGTCAGGTCGCCATCGTCCCTTTCGAAACTTGGCAATTAATTAATTAATTAAAGTAATCAACATTAAAACATTGTTTCGCTTGTATGGTTAAATTTAATAAAATAAATAACAAATATGTGTGTTACGATTATAAATAAATGTGTACTTTTTCTCTAGAAAACATTTTTTCTGCATATTCCTACTAAGAACTTTCCAATAAATTAATTTTTGTTTTGTGAAATTCGATATTTATACCTATAAGTTCCGAAAATGTTTACAGATTGTGATGAAACTCGAAAGTTGCGTCAGATAAGCCATTTAAAGTATATGGTGTAAGTTTCAAGTTGATATTTGAATGTGCATTTGTTCATTAGAACCCCATGAATCAGCTTACCAAAATTTGTGATTTGAGGTCACTTGTAACCATAATTGAGTAGAGTCAAACATTGACGCAGTTTGTATATTTTTGACTATAGCTTTTGCTGTATTTGTCCGATTTTGTTCACTTTTGACACACAGATGCGCGAAACCGTAACGCATCACTCTCTTTCGCATCAGATGCAAATATTAAGCGGTGTTGCCAAAACTGCGAAAATGTACTGCGTGACATCGGGGAAAGATATTGACTTGATTCAACAAACTTCATCTTCTGAGGAAATATGCGCATTAAGTGATTCTAGCTCTTCTAGTCTCCGATATCTAGGCGTGCATTCGGACAGGTGGACATGGCTCAATCGCTACCCGAAGTTATGATAAGCATTTTGGTATAAAGGACATGGGGTCTGCCGCGCCTCCTTCCGTCCGTTACATACATTGCACAAATCTAGTATACACTTTGTACTTTTTAGTATGGGGTATAATTATACCTTTGGTGCATACGAATCCTTCCCACAGAGCAACGAGTATAAAAATAGATAGATTTTCTTCTATACTCGTCGCATGCATGCAAAACTACATCTGCTTAAATGACCCGAGCAAATTTTAATATCTGCTCAGCACTCGCTGAAAAATTTGTTTAACGGCCGTTGTTTCTACTCTATCTATTTTTATACTCGTTGAGTAGAACAAGTCTGAATGTAAAAAGTTTCAGGAAATTGTAAAAAAAAGCATTTTTCTTAAATTTTGACGTGACAACGTCTTAAATTAGGTTGGGCTCGATGTCACTTATGAAGAAGTGTAACGACTGTAACGCGTTACACGTTACCGTAACGCGTAACAGCAATCTGCAAATGCATACTTGTAATATGAACTTCCATCAATAATCTGCAAATGCATACTTGTTATATGAACTTCCATCTCCGCATGTATGTCACTCAAAATATATACATGATAAGCATGATAAATGATATATTCTCTTTATTTTATGCCTTCCATAATTAATTATAAATGCCTCATGCCAGCAATATATACATACATATAATAACATAATTTATATAGAAAATATATCAATAATATTTCTATTAATGTTATATATCATGCCTTCACATTGAAAATTCTTACATGATATGTTTATGTTTCATGTGTATATTTTTTATCTATTATTTATTATCTACTGCCGAGAAAATTGTATTTTATTAAGAGATACGAAAACGTAAAGTCTGACAACTCGTTTCTTAATTTCATGAAATATACGTATAATCTTGATTGCGTATCAAACGTTTCCAAGTCAACTGCGTTAAAAGAAACAACCATCGACTTGACTTTCGCAAGACACATTACAGCAGAAGCACTTCCTTTCATTTCCTATTTCTCCTATCATCTTCCTATCCTCAACAAAATCACTCAAATAGGAATTAGTTAAGTTTTAGTTTACATGTACAATGTTTTAGTAAACAAAATATATTTCTATAGTTAAAATTTGTGCAATTCTTATTTTCATTCAATTCCTTGTTCCTATTGTGCAATTTAATAATATTCATATCAATAAATATTCTACCGAGAAAAAGAAGTTGTCACGTAAAATCTTCGCCCGTAAAACCGACTTTACAGGCAACAGTTTTTTAATTAAGATCTTTATTATCGCCTTCGAAGTATTCTCCAGTAGAACCTACACACATATAGCAACGCTTGATCCAATCAACCATACACTTCTGGTAGGCCTGAGCAGGGATAGCTTTGGGTGGTGTCAAAACGCTTCCCTCTTAATGGCAATTTGAGTTTGGGGAACAGGAAAAAGTCACACGGTACAATATCTGATGAATACGGAGCCTGAGCGACCACATTCGTTGAGCGTTTGGCCAAAAATTCCAAAATAATGGTTGTGCGACGGCGTATTATCTTGATGCTAAATCCACGAATTGTTCTTCCGCAAATCAGGCCTTTTCAGGCGAATTGGCTTACGTAAACGCTTCATAACGCCCAAATAATATTCTTTATTGACCGTCAAGGATTCAAAGTGGCAAGAATTCAAAGTGGACGACATCACGATAACTAGGGTGACCATATGGCAAAGAGGCAAATCTAAGACATTCCTCGTCTAAAACCGGGACATTTCCCGACAACTCGCCTTTTTAATGTATATAGGTATATATCGCACAAAAAAAAAAAAAAGCTAAATTGCAATAAATTTCTTTGTTGAAAATGTTATTTTTATCTAAAAAAAAAAAAAAAAAAAAAAAAAATTTCTTTGTTGAAAATGTTAAATAAGCATTAGAGAAAAAAACCGGGACACCGGGACAAGCAGTCAAAACCTGGTAACACGTCCCGGGAAACCGGGACGGTTGGTCACCCTAACGATAACCAAAAAAACAGTCAGCATCACCTTTACTTTTTTGGACGATTGTTGATTTGTTGGCATGTCGTATTCATAAACCCATGTTTTGTCACCAGTTTCATGCCCAAAACTTCAACCAAAATGATTTCGGCTGATCCATATAAGATGCCTAGGTCCGACGCAATCTCACGAATACTGACATGATTTTCGAGCACAATTTTCTTGACTGCATTGACGTTTTCTTCGGTATTTGATGTTGAAGGACGATCGGAACGAGGCAAATCAGTGACGTCTTCACGACACTCTCCGAACAATTTGTACCAATCGTATGTCTGTGTTTTGGACATACAGTCCTCAGTGAAAGCTTTTTGCAACATCTTAAGCGAATCGGCACACGAAAATTCATTCGCAACACAAAATTTCAAACAAACTCGTTGATATACGTTTTTTTCCATTGCAGAAATCCGAAGAGCATCCTTTTTTCGATTAACAACAACCGCTGACAAACCAATACTAATAAGGCAAATTGCGCCCAAATTATGACAAAATGTCAAAAACAGCCCTACCAACCTAATAAAAAAAAGAAATATACCGATTCATTTTGCGCGCGCCTTTGAAATCGAAATTTCCCTACTTTTTGATCACATTGTATACTTTTGGGCTTATCGATAAATAAGTTTTACTACATTCTTATTACTTTACAACACTCTTTAGAAAAGTTATCTAAATGGTTAGCTCAAAGAAGAAGAAACAATTCACAATTTTCACAAATTTTCACATATGTACAGACAATTGAATTTTTTTTGGGTGCATAAAGGAATTAATATTACATTTTAAATTAAGTGCATAAAGTAAATACAAAAAACAATATGCCACGTGACTATGATAGAGATTATAATGAGGATACTACCGACTACAAGCGTAAAAGACGCGATGATGAAACTACAGTTGCCGGCGCCGGAAACGCAAATGATGCTCCAGAGGATGGCAATCACCCAGCCAGCCACGCCCATGCTCCAATGCATGAAACTCCTCAGTTAAATGAAAAGACAAATGCATATTTGCAAGAATGTTTGGTAGAGAAAAAAACGCTCGAAAAAAAGCACATTATTACGAAGCGTCTATTGGACGATGGTACGTGTCACGCACAAATACAGAGCATTCACATTCTAATACTAACACAAATCTTATAATTGTAGAGATTGAAAAGATATTGGTTAGCGGTCGCATACCAAAGCCGGAAATCTATGCAAATGTTTATAGCGAGAAGCCTATTCGTGTGGCGCAAAAAGTACTGTTCCCCATTAAGGAATATCCAAAATTTAATTTCGTGGGGAAAATATTGGGGCCCAAGGGCAATACATTGCGACAGTTGCAGGAGGAGACCATGTGTAAAATGGTAGTGATGGGACGTAACTCCATGCGTGATCATGTCAAAGAGGAGGAACTTCGAAATTCCGGTAACCCAAAATATGCGCATTTGAGTCGAGATTTGCATGTTGAAATATCAACTGTAGCACCACCAGCTGAAGCATATTATCGTTTGGGATATGCCTTGGGTGAAATACGCAAGTTTATGATACCTGATGCTAACGATGATATTCGTTTGGAACAGCTGCGTGAAATGGATGGAAAGGACCGCCTTTACAAGAAATCCCACCACTACTCCAAGTCTTATGGTGAACATAGCACCTACAGCACTCGGTTGGTATTTGTTTCTATTGTACATGGATTTATTTTACTCTTAAATACATACTTATTCATTTGTAATCAGCACACCACCCCCAACAACATCCAAACCCAAAGTTTACTCGATTCTGGAAAAAGCGCGCTATGTAATGGATGACCCTAACTATGGTATGGTAAAGGCTCATAGGTATGTATTAGGGGTAATCAACAAGATAAAGGCTATCTTATATTAATATTTACAAACTTAAAGATCACGAGATCATGAGCTGTATGATCATCATGGAGAGTACGATCGGTATGCCACTCCACCGCAGTCGTCAAAACATTCTAGTGGACATGCGCAGTATGATAGCACTTCTTATGAGCGTGACTACCGTCGTGAGTACCACCCACATTCATCGTCATCGTCATATGCAGCGGCTTACACAGGTAAGCGTTATAAAATCTTAGTTCAATAACATTTTCCCTTAGCAGGTTTCCTTTAAATCGACTGAAAACAAAACGCGTTTGAAAGATACCTCAACAAAATACAAAAAAAAAAAATAAAATAAACTGCAAGTCGTCAAAAAGATGTACAAAATAAATAAAGTATATGAAAGTTAAATGTACCAATAAGCGCATTTATTAAACGCGAATCAAAATTCAAGTTATGATAAACGGAAATTCTGTACCATATTTAACAAGATTTTAAATGCACTATACCTGGCAGTGGTTATAAAGCAAATCATGTTAATACATAAATAAATCGCAACTTTTCAATTGGAAAACTAACAATGCAAGTAAACCAAAATCAAATCATTTAAATCCTGAACAAAAAATAATGAAATTTAATACACATGGTAACAATCCAAAATACGAAAATATTTTCAAAACAAAAAAAAAATAAATGGAAAAAGAAGCCAACCTCAACGAATGTAAAAGTTCCAATAAATAATAGTAATAGGAAAAATTAAAAAACTAAAATGTGATATAACAAATTTTGAAGACTTAGTGTCAAACAAAATTCACTCATAGATATTCAAACGCAGATACTGTGGATTCACAATTTTTTTTTATGCCAGCCGTAAATAACAAATTACCAAACTACCTAATTTGGGTGTAGTGCATTCAAAACCCGTTAAACAATTATTTTTATTTATATCATGCAATGCTGCAGTTAGGAGACGAAAATATCAAACAGAGACACAAACTTTATAAATCTAAACAAAACAAATAAAATTCTTTTCAAATTAGCAAAACCAAACAACGGTCGTTCCTCATCGTCATATAGACCAACAACCTCGGGCTCGGGATCTCACTCATCGGCTCACTATGAAACTGGTTCACGTTCTCGTGAAAGCGTACGATATCGCTCGGCTCCATATCCAAAAATGCGTTAATTAATTCAATATAACTGCCTACTACTAATTAAGCAACTAGTTTTCAATATTTAAAAAATACATACTTGAAAATTACGAAACGACAAAAAAATTTATAAAACAACAAAAAATATACCCAATTATTTAAAGTCAATAATCCAATCCAATCAAATACATAATCTTTATACAAATTATTTAAAAATACACTTTCCTAAGCATACATACTATATGAATATTTAAACTAAAGCAAAGCAAAAAGAAAATGTTTTGGTATATTTTGTCGAATATATGAAATGTGTTGAATGAAAGCAAACCAACTTGAAATGCAAAGCAAAAACTAGTTAACAATATCAAATTCAATTTAAACATTAATTGTTTTGTAAAGATATTTAAATGCTATCAGTTAAAAAATATTTAAAAAACAAAAAATAAAAATGATCAGTAAACAGACATGTAATTACATACTAGACTCATTCGAAACAAGCCCAACTAATTAGAAATAATGTTTAAAAATATATGTTTAAAAAAAATACCAATCACAAAAATAAAAGTGACGCATTATAAAATCGCAAAACGACAATGTAAGTATGAGCGGCTTTAATAAAAGTTTTTTAAATAACGAAATCGCCAATCGAAAATCTACAATGGTCAAAAATATCAACGTGGGACCGACGGCTACGACAAAAACATAAAGCTTAATTATTATAATTTAAAATTATACTTATACGAATGCGGAAACTGTTAAAAATAGCTATCTAACTATTAATTTAACCCAATAGTATACACATTTTAAAGCTTCTTCTATTTTCGATATGTCTTGTCGAAAAATAAAAATATACATAAGTATACACAAGCCCTTTGTTTTTATTATTCTTTATTTTTGAAGGACAATGTACTGAAAGCAAACCCCATTAAAAAAAAAATTTAACTCATTTAAAAGTAAGTGACTTGCAAAAGCCCATTATAGGCAAAATTTATCCCTTGCTTGGAAATACTTAAAATGCCAAACCCATCGTCGCAATACCAAAATGTATATAATGCTTCGGGTAGCGGTGGGGCCATGTACGTCCGTCTGTATGAACATCTAGATATCGGAGACTATAAAAGTTAGAGATACAAAATTTTACTACCATGCGCATATTTCCTGAGAAGAAAAAGTTTATTGAATCATGTTAATATCTTCCCCGTTCCCATTTTTTAGACCTATCGTCAAAAATGTACAAACCTCCCCTTGCCTATAAACTACATCAATACTTCACTCTACGTAATTATGGTTACAAGTGACTTAGAATCACCAATTTTGGTAAGATTATTTATGTGGCTTTAATGCACAAATCCACATGTAAATGTTATCGATACAGACCCCACCCCCGCAATGAATTAACTGTTTTTTCTCCTACACCCCATAACATATCAACATTAAATAGCTCCTTTGACTGAACTTTCATCAAAATCGGTACAAATTTATGGAAGTTATAGGTATAAGTGTAGCCGGCGGTGGCATCGCTAGCTCAAAGACGCTATTTGCCATAGAAAGTCTATTAAAGACAGCCGCCGTTCAGATTCGGCTATAAACTGTGGGCCTCAGTTCTGTTCGAACAGTTGTTAATAGAGATGCCCCATGCCCCTCCCAGGGGTAAGACAGGGAATTAGATTATATACACACATATATAGGTATGTATAAGTACTCAGGAATACATTTTTTTCGAGAAAAAAAGGCATAGTTGGGCACCGCCTCGACTTTATTCAATTTTTCTCATTTTAATTTACTAAAAACCAATTACATTACAACGAAAGGAAATTATATTTAACTAAAAGTTCATAGCTCCATCCAGAAACATTAGACTGTCCACAGCTGAAATGGCCAAATCTACGTCTTTTTTCTGAATGACTTTCTTTTTGGCCTGCGCTGTATAAGTGTAGGATTCGCGTGCTAATGATTCTATAAACAACTCCACTGCTTTAGAAATGGCAAAAACAGCTTCGTTTGAAGCCACTTGAAGATCAGGATCCAGCTTCATTATGTTTCTTATGCGCGCCATGGGCAATTGAGTTAGTTTTGCTTCGTGCTCATGTTCCACAATCACTTGGATATCTTTACCAACTAAGAAAAGAAGTGTAAGAAGTGATTATTTTCTAACATTACTCAACGTATGTATGTACTTGTGTTGGTCGGTAATGTTTCCACAGATGTTGCGACGCCATGAGTTTCTGGAATGTCCTCAGAGTAAATTGTTCCCTGCTCTCCAGTATTGGAGCTATCCCTATCTTTTTCGTAACCGTCCGGCAAAGGATCAGGGGAGAAATCTTCTTTAAATAACTCTTCACTCGCCATTACTTTATCATCAATTCCAAAACATAACACACTATTTTACAATAAAGTGAATCTAGTAGCATTTCGATAAATCATCAAGTTATCGAAAAATTGTTTTGGTGGGAAAATTTTTTTTTTGTATCGATTCATATTGTAATCGAGCGCCAATAGCCCCAGGTGGACAGCTCTGCTGATATTATGGATTCTTAACATTATCAAATTAAAATCAATTGAGTCCAATTTAAACAAAAATATTTTTGTAAAAGACCACTCAGAGCTGCCTGCTATAAATTTTGCAGATAGACAAGAACGAGATTCTGGAATTGTACCTGTTAAGAAGATAAGGTTGGGGGAAAAGGCGTTTTTTGAGGTGCCGGTTGAAACAACATTATTGATTAGCGGCCACTGATAAAATACACGAAATGTTGGGTCGTTTTAATATTTTGCAAATGTGCCGAATGCGAAATTTTTCAGCGTTAGTGCAAAGCAAAGCTCTTATAAATGGAAATTGGATTGACTCCAGCAATCGGGATACTTTCGATGTAAAGAATCCAGTGAATGGTGAAGTTATAGGGCGAGTTCCCAACATGACTGTGGAAGATGCCCAACAAGCCATTAATGCTGCAAAACAAGCATATGAATCAACCGAGTGGCGTTCCCTTACCGCCAAAGACCGTTCAAATTTGCTTAAGGTATAAATTTATCCATATTTTTTTTTAATATCTTTTACAAATTTTCAAAAATCTACAGAAATGGTATAAGCTTATAGAGCACCACACCCAGGAGATAGCTGAAATAATGACTGCCGAATCTGGCAAGCCTATTAATGAATCAAAAGGTGAAGTCATTTATGGTAACTCATTTATAGAATGGTTTGCAGAGGAAGCGCGTCGCATCTACGGTGAAGTTGTTCCCAGTGCCGCGCCTAACCGCGAGACTATTGTGATGAAGCAACCAATTGGCGTCGCAGCACTTATAACGCCTTGGAATTTTCCTTTGGCTATGATAACACGTAAAGCCGGAGCTGCACTTGCCGCAGGCTGCACTGTTGTAGTAAAGCCGGCTGAAGACACACCATTGACAGCATTAGCTGTAGCCAAATTGGCTGAGAATGCAGGGATACCGAAGGGGGTCATCAATGTTGTGACGACCAACAAAGCAGCGCCCATTGGCGATCTCTTTTGCAAGAGCCCTGACGTACGTGGCATTTCCTTCACAGGATCGACAGAAGTTGGCAAACTACTTTTTCGCAACGCTGCCGATGGCATTAAAAGGGTGTGTCTTGAGTTGGGAGGCAACGCACCCTTTATTGTTTTTGATTCGGCCAATGTTGAACGAGCTGTGGACGGTGCTATAGTTTCCAAGTTTCGTAATTGTGGACAAACCTGCGTATCTGCAAATCGTTTCTTTGTTCAAGAGGGTGTTTACGACAAGTTCGTTTCGCTAATTAAGCAGCGCGTAGAAGCGTTAAACATCGGGGACGGACGGTCGTGCGATGTTCATATCGGACCTTTGATTAATAAGATGCAATTCGACAAAGTCAGCGCATTTGTAGAGGATGCGCGAACTAAAAAAGCAAACATAATTACAGGCGGAAAGCCACTACCAGCACTGGGTTCCCTCTTTTATGCACCAACGGTAGTAACGGATGTACCATCTACAACACAGCTGTATTCTGAGGAAGTGTTTGGTCCTGTGCTGTCGATTATTAAATTTAAAGAAGAGGCTGAGGCAGTGCAAAAAGCCAATGACACCAAGCGAGGACTAGCGGGCTACTTCTACAGCGAGAACATACAGCAAGTGTTTCGCGTAGCCAAACGTCTTGAAGTTGGTATGGTTGGTGTAAATGAAGGCCTTATATCTACGGCGGAAGCCCCATTTGGTGGTGTTAAAGAGTCGGGCGTTGGACGTGAGGGCTCTCGCCATGGAATTGACGACTATGTGGATATAAAATACATATGTATGGGCAATCTTAAATATGATTGAACTAAACACAGCGCACTGCTATTGCTTCAATTGCTTTAATTTGCAGTCTTCCATTATAATGTAACTTAGAGGAGGGGGATGTATTAAAAATATTAGTCAAAATGTATGTAAATAATATAATAATAAATACATATATACGCACAAATTTAGAATTTGCATTAATAGGCTTTGAAATTTTCAGTTTAAATTTCAAACTTAAAAATGTAAATTCACGTTTTTCAACATGATTCAACAATAAGGTCTCGCAAAGCGCAGTTATGTTATTCGTGTCTCTCTCAAAAAAGAGCAGGTTCACTTTTTGTATAGTGGCACGTACATTAAATTAAACTCATAAATTTAGTTGCGATATTCACAAAAACAAAAAGTTTTCTTACTTTTTGCTTATGCCTGCATCTGTTCTGTAAATTAACATTTGAATGTTAGTTCATTACAGCATGCTGATGCCATACAATTTTGTTTGAGAATAGTTGTTAGAAAAACTTTTTTGTTTTTTAAAATATCGCAACCAAATTTATGTTAGTTTAATTTAGGCTGTCTTTATATCTATGTAAAGGTTGATTAAAATTGGTCCACTATTTCACATTGCTACCATACAAAAAATATTACACATGGTTTATGAATATATATTATTGGTAATCGATATTTAGAAAAACCGCATTGGTCAATGACTTATCGATAAGTCTTGGAAATAAATATACATTTTTGTTACTATTAATTAAGAAAAAAGACATGCAGATTAAGTTATATTAACATATTTCAAAACATAAATGTTGAATTACTTCTAAATTACATTTATAGTAAAGTGTGTGATAACATTCCAAACAAATGAATGAACAGCTGTTTAATAGTATTTAAGGGCAACGAAAGTATTCGTGTTTTGCGATCATATCAGTTAGTAGATCACGGCTGAGGTTCGAGATAGGGTGCCTGCTACTTAGTTAAAACAAAAATATAAAAATGGGACCGTGCGAAGGGGAGCAGGATAAACGTACCTACTTGGGATTTGATCTAAGCACACAAAAGGTAATTAGCAGTTTTGTTAAGCTGATAAACTCTAACCCAATCAGTTGAGTGTAAGCGATTGTTAATGAGATAGCAAATATAGTCTCACAGTGGGCACTTACATCCTATGATGCGTTTGCATACGCCCTTCGACGACTGTATTTGCTTGCGCGGCAAGTTTTTTCTCCCGCAGTGTTATTGAAAAATGTCAAGGGATTAACCTACGATTTTATTTTGTTTAAGTTGGTGGCCCAAATCAAATAATTTGTTTAAATGTGTAAATTGGTTGATCTGTACCTAGTTTTAAATTAATTTGATATTGTTGTACTACTTTGAGCTTAAATAACGCTATGAGGCGCATAACCATAATTTATTTAAAAAATGTTTCTTTTTTACAAATTTTATTAAAGTGTTCCTGCGGTTGTATTGAATGCAAAACAGTTGTAGTGCAAGTATAGAATTTAAACACGAGCTTAGAAATTTTTTCATTAAAGCATTTGGGTGATTTTTTTACGACTACAAAGGCCAAAGGTGCTATTTATAATCAATCTTTCAAATAAATGTGTTGCATTCGCTGTTAGCTTATGAAACATTTCCTGTTTGTGAAACAAAAGTACATATAAATCAAATTGCAGCTCAAGGCAATACTTCTTGGCCCGAATTTGGAGGTAAAAGCATCAGCAGAAGTTAAGTTTGACAGCGATCTTCCCGAGTTTCGCACTACAGGCGGCACAAATCCTGGACCCAATAAGTTTGAGTAAGACCATTTTTTTTTACAAACAACGAAAATTGTTAAAATAATTATTAACTATGTTAGGTACTTTGTGCAGCCCGTCATGTGGGTCAAGGCAATAGATATTGTTTTGGATCGTTTGGTTATGGAAGAGGCCGACCTTAGCACAGTTGCGTCTATAAGTTCTTCGGCGCAACAACATGGCTCTCTGTATTGGTCAAAACATGGTGTAAAGGCCCTTCAAAATCTGGATCCTGACAAATTCTTACACTCACAAATTGATGATTCAGCGTTTGTTGTAAACCGCACTCCTATTTGGATGGATGCTTCCACAGCAAAACAATGCCTTGAGATGGAAACTGCAATCGGTGGGCACGCAGAAATGCGTAGATTAACAGGGTCAAAGTGCTATGCTCGCTTTACGGGTCCTCAAATACGAAAAATTTATCAGCAACGCACACATGCTTATGAAGATGCGCAACGAATCTCACTTGTAAGCAGCTTTCTGGCTTCATTATTTCTCGGTGATGTAGCATCAATTGACTACTCTGACGGCTCAGGCATGAACTTGCTAAGTATTCAAGAGAAAGTCTGGTCGAAAGCTTGTCTAAATGCCTGCGCACCTGAATTAGAAGAACGTCTAGGTAAAGCTGTAAGCAGTAATGCCGTGTTGGGAAATGTGTCCACCTACTTTGTGCAGCGGTTTTGTTTCCCCCCAACATGCAAAGTTGTCTCATGTACTGGAGATAATCCATCAGCTCTAGCAGGCATGCTTGTCGATAAAAACTGGTTGAGTATCTCCTTAGGCACAAGTGATACAATAATGATGAGCTTAGATGTCCCTCCGAAATTAGAGGAGGGGCATGTTTTGTGCCATCCTACTGAAAAGAACGAATATATGGGTTTATTGTGGTGAGTCTGTTTGCAAAATCGTTTGCTTTGAACATAGCTAATTATTGGTCATAGTTTTAGAAATGGCTCATTAGTTCGCGAAGCCGTTAACAAATCAGAAGCTGGCAATAACTGGGAAACCTTTAATGAATTACTTGAATCAACGCCACGTGGAAATTTTGGTAATTTAGCTGTGCACTTTCATGAAATGGAAATAATACCAAAAGCTAAAGGCATACTTCGTTGGAATAAAAATATATTGTCGAGCTCACCGGACGCTGCCAAAGGAGTTTTAAAGTAAGTTGGCAGTTACAAACTTCAAATTCGTGTACAACGTTAACTATCGCCTGACCAGATTTTGCTCACCGCAAATTGAAATTCGAGCCTTAATCGAGGGTCAAATGCTGCATCGTCGAGCCATCGCAGAAGACATGGGCTTTGATTTTGGGATAAATACTAAAATTCTTGCTACTGGCGGTGCTTCAGTCAACAAGTCTATACTGCAAACAATCTCAGATGTGTTCAACGCCCCAGTATACATACAGGTATTTAACTGTATAAATTATAATAATAAAAGTATTTGCACATTTACATTGTTTTTGCAGATGGGAAGTGAGGCTGCACTAATGGGCGCTGCTTTTAGGGCAAAATACGCGTTATATTTGCATGAAAAACAAGAAAAAGGAGACCAATCGACACCAATCGGCTACCGAGATTATATTCTCAGCCTTACACCTAACGCACTTCAGCTTGTTTGCGAGCCAAATAAGGACAGCGAGCAAATTTACAAGCCTTTGTTGCAACGATACCGCGAAATGGCTCATATTCTAGCAGGTGACATAACGAGTTTGAATTAACCCAAACATACAAAATGGTTTTTCCACATTCCACTTTTTCAATAAGGCCTGTTTTGATATTCTTTTGTTATTTTTTTACATCTTCCAAGCCACCAATATTTAAGATCATAAAGTGCAATTAATAAAGTTTTACTGTGATTGACAATTGATTAAAAAATTGCAAAAAAAATAAATAAACAATTTTATGAAGATTATTTGTCTCTTATATAGTGGGAAAGAATGCACTTTACTTCTTGCGACCTCCGCGTTCTTTTACTTGAAGATGAACAGTCGTGCCACTTAAAAGGTTGTAAAAAGCCATTGTGTTGCTGTCTTTGAAGAACATACCCTGTGAATTTGATTAAAATTTATTATTTTAACCTAAGGAATTAAATACTTTTTGCTTACCTCGTAAAAGATTTTTTGCTTAGCTGGAGGCATGCCTGTCTCATCTTGTATTCTGGCTTTAAGACTAGATATTAAATCTGTCAGTGCCAATGAAACAGCAATCATTTGTCCATTAAGCTTCCATTCTGACTTATCAGCGTTGGGCACCTGAACTTGAATAGTGACTGGGCTCTGAAAAATTATTTTTAAAAGTTTAATAACTTTTAACAGTAGGTACTGATATCTACAACTATTAAATTTTTTGTTTTTTTCTTTTCAAGGTCCTCATAAATACCCCTATGGGAGCTATAATATAACACATATATAAGAAAAAATATTGAACTTGTCGCGGTAGGATAAAAAGGAATATTATCTGAAAGTTTAGTTTCTTTATCTCTTACCATCACTAAGATCCAGGCGTTCATACAGAGGGACAGTCAGTGAGACGGAAATGGATATATCGACCACTCTATTCACCCTGATCATACTTTTGTTTGAGTGGACTCCTTTTATATGCTACATACATTTTCGGCTTGCGTAAACTTACTATACCGTGTACAAAATTTGAGAATGTTTTACCAGTTCCCGAGACAGGTCTTTTAAATTGTATCTAGTTAAGACAATTTTACCAAACCAAGGCCAAACAAATTTTTGTAGTGATGCAATAATTCCTTAACCCTCGAAAAATTGTTTAAATTTGTTAAGAAGTGTGTCTTGTTTTGCAAGTACTACAAACCTTGTGCATGGCTATAAACTCTGCCTCCGGAACTAGGTTGTCTTCAGAACGCATCTTTTTAGTCGGCGGTTCATCGTCAACTGGAATTAGGTCGGCAACAGGTGGGGCTGGCGAAATTTGTGGTGGTCCGCCACCCGATGGATTTGGCATGTAACCACCCCCACCGCCGTACGGTGATTCTATAAATCAAACATGTAAAATGTTAAATGTTTTCTCCCAGAAGCTTTAAGTATACTTACGCATCATGGGCTGTCGCATTTGCATCATCATGACAGGGTTGTTTTGGGGCATGTTGTGATGCGGTTGCTGCTGATGTGGATGCTGCTGAAGTTGGTGCTGATGTGGCTGCTGCTGCGGTAGTGGTTGCTGCTGCGACTGATGATGATGGTGGTGCCCATGATGTTGGGGGGCCTGATGAACCTGCTGCTGTTGTGAGTGCTGCGGCTTTGCTGATGGCGGCTGGGGCGGTGCTGAGAGTGTTGCCTTACTACTCACTGGTTTAGGGCCAATCTTTTCCTTCTCCTCGTCTGGTAGTAATCCTTTGACCTTGTGTATTTGATGAATTTGATCTTCTAGTGTGATGTTGGCGCGCGCAGCACGAGTAGCTGCCTCTACGCTTGAGGTATGACCGTCCCAAGTAACGCGGTCATCTTTCTTGGTTTCTTCCTCACCAAGCTTTTTACCTATGACGGTTTCCTCATCTCCCACACCAAAAATGTCCGTACGGCGCTCAGCCAGTTGTTTTAAACTAGCTTCGATGGCTGTACCAGCAGCAAATACATTGTCTTGGTTTATTTTTTCAACCGTATGTTTGTCACGTTGCTCAACCCAACGAGGGTCCAAAAGCCCAATGCGCATATGCTCGGAAACCTTAGAAGCTGGAATTTTTTCGCCTGTTATGGGCGATATAAGATATTCGTCTGCAGGCACGGGTACTGCCTTTGGTTGAGAGGCTTTTGGATCGTACTTCTTAACAACCACCTTATCGTGCGTGGGTGGCAACATTGGAGCAACAGATGGCTGCAGTTTCGCAGTTGGTGTGTCTTCGTCACTTGAAGCTTCGTCCATATCTTGTACTTGAGTATTATCTCGCTTCGTACCTGTTGGCTGCCCATAGGCAGTTGCATTTTTCATTTGAATACCAACCCGATTTTCCATTTGCGATAATTTCAAGCCTCCATCTGTATGACCAGACGTGGGCACGTCGTCTTCCTCATCAGAGTCAATCTGCATTTCTATATCACCTTCTTCCTCCAACAATCGCTCTTCCATAAGAACACGAGCTCCAACCTCGTCAGGATTTGTTGGTGGCGGAAAATTCCCACTTTCAAATGGTTGATAGTCAACTGTTTCCACTACAACAAAATCATGCCAATCAATTTGTGCATAAGCAACACGTTCCCGTTCAATCTTCTCTTCTTCTCGACGGCGTTGTGCTTCTTGGTGCCGTTGCCAGTTTGCGCGGTACTTAACCTGATCGAGCACTTTACTCATACTTGTGCGCCCTAGAGTACTCTCCGATCGGAGTTTTCCAACAAGGTCCTTTGGTGGAATTAGTATTTTTGTGTACTGTTCCAACAGTTTCGTAAAGTATTGAAATAAGGAGTGCTGTGGTCGCAGAAAATCAAATTGAAAGTTACGTTGCTCCCGATTCATCAGGTTTGTAAGAAATTGACGCCCGTTTCGAGCTACGAATTGAGCTGTAAGCTTGACAATATCCCTGTAAAATTATATAGTAAATTAAGATATAATAAATTAAGATAGACCGTATTTGAGCACTTACAAGTCTAACGCTGAGATCGATGGTGGGTCAGCTATAAATTCAAATTCTGGCGGTGGTTCCTTGGGTACAAATTGCTGTTCTACTACCTGTTTTAATAATTCTTGCTGCCTCTGTTGGGCAGCACTAGTGACAGCCAGCTGCTTAATGCCCGTAACAACACTGCTGTTGTTATCTAAAAGCAAATGAATAAACTAATGATTTTTTTCTAACCAAAAAGATAGCTTACCATTGCCTTCGCGAAATTCGTTAACCTTATGCCTATAGTAGGCGTGATAAGGGTCTCCTCCATTAAGAAAGTTAAACTTGGGGTTACCCAACTCATTTTGCCTAATGCGGGCTTCGAACTCGGGGCCATTTCGGGCTACAAAGCTTGCAGTCTTATCAACAATGTCTAATTAGTTAAATGTAGCTACTGAGTAAATGGAAAACTCTGAAATAAATAAGTAATGAAGCTCAGACAAGCGCTGTGCGTTTTTTTAAAAGGATGCTTCTAACTTCCGGCGGTGGATAAATAATTCCAATAATTGGACCCGACATTGGTTTTGATTGATCATTTTCAAACACCTCGTTGGAGAGATCAGTATCTATAGATGGCATAGCGCTTCTTTATTTTTTTATAAGTATTATAAATTGAATAAATTCTTTTGCAATTGTCGGCTTTATTCACTTCTTTTTTATTTTATCGACTAACTACCAAACATCGAACTTTCTTGGATGTATCGATACACTGTGATTGTTCATAAACATAGTTCAATGAACTGGTTCTCCACAATATTTACTTCCTTTATAAAAATTGTCGAAAATACATTACTACTGGCATTACCCATCTTTTCATATTGGGGCAATAATGAGAAAGCACTTGAGCGTTCAGTTGTAGCGATAGTTTTTGAATTTTATTTCATTCTATATTACTTTTATCAATACTTAGTTTAAAATATGTATGTATATACATAAATTATATTCAGGTATGTTCTGGATTTCGATTTCGACTAAAAGTGCCGGAATTTACTTAAAAAATTAAATTAAAAATTTAAAAAACCCCCGACACAAGAACTTAACTAATTTCCCTTTAAAAACTAAAAAATAATAAAAGAAACTTAATGTTAAAGTGCCTAAGAATCTATTAATAATTCTAAAAAAATACGTCGTGTTGGGGGACACGCGAGGGCAGACGTCGTTGACGGTCGTCTTACATGCAAATTTGTTTAAATAATTCTATGAAAGTTTTTGAAGTATTTTCCTAATTTTGTTTTTAAGTTCATCTTTGTTGCTTAATTAGACTATTTGTATTTAAATTGTTAGTTTAGGAGCGGTCCCCCAACGCGACGTATTTTTTAGAATTATTAATAGATTCTTAGGTACTTAAACATTAAGTTTCTTTTATTATTTTTTAGTTTTTAAAGGAAATTAGTTAAGTTCTTGTGTCGGGGGTTTTTTAAATTTCTAATTTAATTTTTTATTTCATACTTTTTATAGGTAGGTTAGGTTAAGTTAGACTAAGAAAATTGAAATCACTGCATGCGTTCGGTAGTTATGATGCCACAGACAGACAGACACATCAAACTTATAACACCCCTCTTTTTGCGTCGGGGGTTAATAAATGAATTTGATGTCACTGAAATTAACTTTGTATTATTATTTAATGCTTTAAGGAAATTGTAGTTAATTTTCATTATAATTTTGTCTATTAAAATTGTGTGTACATACAAAGCTAGTGCTACAAAAGTAAGATATTCTGGATTTAGACAAAAAAGTCTTCAAAAAGTTATATGGTGTGTACACAAGCAAATTCGAAAAAATTTTATAAATGGGTGGCTTAAAATATGTACATATATAAAATAAATTGTTTAAATTTTTTAAATAGGATAAAAATATTTCCCACTCAGAAAGATGGCGAAAAGAATTTTTTTGCTGCCATTTGAATTTTTCACCACACCAACAAACATAAACAACACATCTGTTTCTGGCCTGAACATAAACTATTCGAAATCGATTGGAACTCAGTCTCAATCCAGAACAACAATTGTAGAATGTGGCTTTTCAAAAAGAGTCGAAATCGGGAATATGCCTGATTACTTTTATAGAGGCGTTTTGTAATTTTACTTGGAAAATGTTTTACCATCAGTTTTTTATTAAAGGCTTTATTAATTTTTAGTGTGTGAGAATTGCCTCGTAAAATTCACCTTGCTGAATACAATCGCGAACAGCATCTATTTATTTGCGCTCATTAGTATTTATGTTTTTTTCCACTTGGGGGAGAATACATATGCTTCATTGTACTGATAATGACGGAGTAAAGCTAAGCCAGATTGCATTCGGCTTGGGCTCGCAGTATCAGTAGTCTACGAGCCGCTAAATCAGTGACATCAAATATAAATTCGTTCCTTTGTTCAAAGCTTGTGTTAAATTCTCGCATTTCTGTTCTTTATCAGCTGATTGCGACGTGACTGAATTACCATTAAATTCCGGATGGCAATAACAACAAAAGCTTGATTCTTGTTGTGACTTTACGCTTTCATATACATAAATACATATTTAAAAAGTATACAACAATGACAAAAAAAAATATTTTGTGGAACCATGTGAGTACTTTGCTTGTTGCCGTGATAATAATATTGTCAGAGCCTTTAATGAGTAAAGCGGCAAGGGTGGATTTCCCACAATGTAAGTCCTAAAATTTTAATACATGCCTTGATTTAAATATTCATAATTAAGTAGTATATTTTTGTAATAGAATTACACCCACATAATTAACTTTGTACGCGTTAGGTACGTTCCCATAACAGAATAAGGTGTACCTGGCTTAATAGCTACTCATTGAATATCTAAATTCTCTACTGGAACCATCAATTAAGGAACTGTGTTTGTCACGCTCCTGCTTTGCGTTACTAAGCCGAATACTTCTTCTACAACCTGAATGCTGCCGACTTTTTGCTACTTGTTCATTTATCCGATGTTTGCTATTCGCCCTAAGCTCAATGAGACTTTCCTTCTCTACATAATTTACATTTTACCTACATATTTAGCCTACTTCTTTCTTTATGTCTTTGAGAACAAGTACTACCGTGAGCCGTTGTGGTATATTTAGGCGCTGAAGCCAATTGGCGCAAATACCGAAATCTTAACGCACGTCGAGCACTTACATATGTAGCGCGAGTGTTATTTATTATTAATTACTCTTTAAACTTCAAGGAATTAATATTTAGTTCTTATTGATAGGGTTTGCAATGGTAAATGTTTAAATTTACATGGTTTTCTTTATATATTTTACAGTTTTTACTCGATTTACAATTTCTATTCATTGCGTACAACCGATATTAAATTGGATATGTATTCACGTATCCCTCTCTTTAACACCACCATCGCGCATACATTACTGCATAAACATTTTGGTTCCAGGATGATTTGTTTTATTAAGTACCTCGATTTTTAACGATTAGAGAAAAAATATTTTTGGAAAACTGGTTTACTCGTGTACGAAAGTGCGTTGATCTTGATGAAGAATATTTTTAAAAACAATTCGAGGTCTCTCTACTTAAATTACTTTGTTTTCATTGTTAAAAGCCAAATTTAATTTTTGGACTCTCGCATAGGTATGTATAATCAGTGGCCATCGGTAAGATACTTGCTTTGCAACTCGATCGTACTATAATAAAATAATAAAACTGTCAGAAAACAGATGCAACTTGCCCAAAAAAATCTCCATAAACATTAGATCCCCCTGTCCTCTTCGATCAGTTATTAATAGAGATCCCCATGCTCTTATCCGTTAAGTAGGTAGATCACAGATTTCTAAGTAAGAAAATTTTTGTTTCAAAATATACATATGTATGTATGTACCTACAAAAATATATTGCAAAATTAAAATAATGTGGAACAATCAAGACTATTCCCGAACATGTGCATTTCTTACTGAAAAATATATTTTCGTATTCTTTATCAAGGAAAATAAATTAAATAGAGGTAATTTTTAGAGGATATGCTGTTTTGATGCCTAATATTCCTAATATTAATACTTAGGTTTAACTTAGATTTTTTAGATTGCTATATTATTTTACTTAATTTCTTTTTGTTCTTATTGTTTTTAAATACAACTTTTTAGTTCAAGCCGTTATAAGCAAGGAAGTGGAAACGTACTTAAATAGCATTTCATCAGCACAATGGAAAGAATTTACAGTTTCTGGAATTGATTCGGTTGAGAGACAAAAGAGGTTACTGTTCCGTTCTACATATTTGTATAATTAAATTCTATCAATCTAAAACGAAAAATTTTAACTTTACGCTGAATCCTCAGGCTGGAGACAAATCTAATACGCTCGAAAATCACCGTTCAAAATGGATCTCTCTCTCATGCACAATTGCTGGATACTCTGCCGAACCAAGAGTCGCAACGTGACAGTGACATTGCTCTTAAAATCCTAAAGTCAAGTCTTTTTGCTTACAATACCAAATGTGTTTCTCAAGGAATTAATGGTGAAGAGTGTCGCACCTATTTGGAGACTAAATCTTTGCCTGCAAGTTCTGAGTTGCGTTCTGAATGTGACAAGGTCCTGCAAAATAAGCGAGATGGTCATCATGCTTTTCGACGTTTACTAGTGCGGCACTATAAAGATACCTTTCACGAAGTAAGACCGAATATAAGTATCTTAGACTAATAATCACACATGTGTCTTCAGATGTTTGATGATAACGAGTTGCCCAGGCCATGGAACATTAGTAATGCCGTAAACCAACCTGAAGTTGCCTCTAGCAAAGCTAACCGTACTAAATTTTTTGAGGATAATAGACAAAACCTAGTGTTGGTACAATGGTCGCAGTTTATTGAGCATGATCTGAGCAAACCCGTAGCCACTTCAATGAGTATGTATGCCAAACTAAACGATCTGCAAAATATACCGTCTGTTAACCGTCTTAGGTAATGGATTCCCCATTGAGTGCTGCAACCGACATCAAAACAAGTTGCAACCTCGCTACTATCATCCGGCTTGCGCACCAATTCTCTCGAAAGGTTCATCCAATGGTTGGCAAACATGCCTTAACTATGTAAGGAGTGCTCTTGCAGTTGGAAATGAATGTAATTTTGGTGCTGCCGAACAAGTGAGCATATCCAAATATTTTTAAAATTCTTTCAAATTAATTTAAAAATATCTTAAAAATATGATAAGCCAAAAGTAATGTTAATCAGGTAAAATGTATAATTCAAGATTTTTCATATTTCCAAAATTAAAATTAAAAGATGTCGTGCGCTAAAGTCGCTCGCAGTCACTTTGTGATACCCAGTACCACCACCACATTGCAATCAAATAAGACAGACAGACATGGGTATATCGACTTCTCTATTCACCCTAATCATAAGAATCTTCGAAGACTGCTTCTAGATATTATTTTTTTGATTTTATTTATAGCTCAATCAAGCTACTGGCACTTTGGATTTATCACAGCTTTATGGCTTTACACGTGATGCTGAACAAGAAATGCGTACATTAAGGAATGGAAATCTAAGGTCAACTTCGACTGGTTCACATATGAACGATTTGCTGCCCATGACTACTGATAATGAGGGTCACACCTTTTGCGTCCGTGATACTGTTGGCAATGCGTCCGCTTGCTTCGCTGCTGGCGACTCGCGCGTCAATAACAATCCCTACTCAATATTAATTTATACAATTTTTATGCGCAATCACAATAGAATTGCAGCGGAATTGCTCTCTCAACATCCCAGCTGGACAGATGAACAGCTCTTCCAAGCAGCCAAGACCATTAATATTGATATTTATCGACGAATCGTTATGGAGGAGTGGTTGCCGGAAGTTTTGGGCGCAGATCTAGTCGAAGATGTGTTGTCCGTGCCGTTAGATACTGCACTTACCGATGAAGTTTCAAATGAGTTTGGGGTCGCCGCAATCCGTTTTTATCTATCAATGCTGCCCAATGTCCTGCATTACTTCCCGCAAGGCATGAGTTTGAATGAAAACGACGAAAACAAGTAGGTTCGCTTAAATGCTCCTTTAAAGTTACACAACAAACAATTATTTTCAGTAACGGGGTTAGGCAAACAAATCTGTTTGTGCTCAAAGACGAACTATACACTCCACAACTAAAGTATACGGCAAAGAAATTGGACGATATTCTGCAAAGTCTTTTGCATCAACGCACAATGAAAATGGATGCTTCTTACGTTGGAGCAGTATGTAGACGTCAAAAATAAAGTTCAAAGAGCTTAGTCTCATTTTTTTTTTATATTGCTTCTCAAGCTAACTTGGGATACTGACGAAAAAAATCCAACGAATGCAGATGTATTGGCTTTTGACATACAACGAGGGCGAGATCATGGCCTTCAGCCTTATTACAAATATTTGGAAGTATGCAACAATGTAGAAATCAATGCCTGGAGCGATTATGGAAATTTTATTTCTAAAGAGGTAAATAGCATTTCGTCACACCATTATTATGCTGCTTAATTTACCTTCTTACCTTCTTATTAATATACACACGCCGTATACGTCTTTACTTAAAAAAAAAAAAAAAACATAAAAACATATTTATACCCTGTATTTTATGGTGCAAAGAGTGTATTTGTGCAAGCTGAACATACTTGCATATGTATGCATATTTACCATGCAGTTGTCCAAGAACCTACAAAGTTACCGAAATCAAAGGAAAGTCGATTTTTCCTTGTGCGTCCGGTTGCTCTTTTGTCTCTTACGTTACGAGGGACAAGAGTATGTTATTTTTTGATATCGGGATATGTTATCTAGCTTCCGTTTGGTTTTTTCATGGGTAATTCGTTTGTTTATAAAGTTTGAATTTTGCGTTCGGAAGTTTTTTAGAGTTACCGAGCATTGTACCAAAACCTAATCCTATTTAGTGCAAAATTTGTAAGTCGGGGTGTTTTTTTATGAGGGCTACGACATAACGCTACTTAGAAAATTTACTCTGGATAGTGTATAATATTACGCGCTTATTTATTTGCTCAAATTTTAATGCACTTAATCTTTAACACATATGTATATGCTTATAACCATGCTGCAATTTGATTTGAAGACAGATTATATGCTTCTGTGGAAACAAAACTTTTTTTTGTGCCTCTTCCTCTTCTGATCTCCGATATCTGAATTGCATACGGACAGACGCACATAGCTCAATGATTATACTAAAAAGACACACTGCACAAATTTAGTATACCAAGAAGATCATTATTATCATTTACTTAATAAATATTAATAAGCTTATCAGATAACGTACGTTAAAGTGCTGGAGAACTCTAAAAAAATATCAGGTACCAAATTTGATTACAATATTTTCAAAACACAACGAGCTTTGGCCAAAATAAGTTTTTTGACGAGGGAAAGACTTCCGAATTCCAAATTTGGTTATCCGTATAAAACTTTCATTTTCTTTGAGATCCTCTTATGGTAGCTATGCAATATAACACGATACCAAAAATAAACAAATTTGTCTCTGAGGTCTTGACGGTCATACAGACTAACGGATAAGCCATTATTGATCATATTTTATGTAACTTTAGGGGGTCTCCGACGACTTCTTCTGGATGTTACATGAATTGTCGGCTTGCATAAATTTAATATACCCTTTGTACCATAATGTAAAGGGAATAAAAACTGCACATACTTACAGAATCTCGATATATTACAAAATGTTTACAAAAGCTGGGCAGATGTCGACTTAATTGTGGGTGGAATCGCTGAACGTGTTGTAAAAGGATCAGTTGGATCAACTTTTCGCTGTATTTTGTGTAAATTTTAAATTAATCGTTACAATTATCATCGTACTGAAAATAATAATTTCTTTTTGCCATCCAGCTGAAGAATTCTCAAAAATACACCAACGCCATAGGCAACGGCAGCAGAACACATCTCTTCTCCAATCGTACCGCTCAATGAACGGCAGCAAACTTTTGTGTTTCAACTCGGAACTAAAGGCTGTATCGCAAAACATATTCAGATTGCCATCTGCTAGGTAAGAACTGCAAAATATGTATGTATTTGTTTGATGACACATAAACCCTTCTCGTGATATCTATTCGACATTGGCCTATGAATGGCTATCAACCATGAGTCATGCAGACAATTATAAAAAAAAAAATCTATTTATTTTTAATAAAAGACATCAATTTAAGTAATTTGATAATGGTACGAGAAAAGAATTGATAAGTTGCCAACCAATAATTACATATTCCTAAAACGATTGATTACCTAGTTTAATTTAATTGAATTTTATATTTTCAGTAATCAGCTGATATATTGCGATGATGTGGTGTAAGGTCATGGTATACGCCCAGAAACCAATTGCAACTCAAACAAACATGGCGAATTTTATTAGAGTTACTTGTCAAAACCAAAGTCTCTTATATACAAATGTTTTAGTTTACCTTTATTTAAAGTGGCCTAACACTTACATATAACATTTTTTTTCTTCTTGAATTTTATGCGATGTCTAAATAAATTACAAAATGGAACTCGTTTAAATAATTCCTTATGTTAAATGGGCTGCTGTAGTGATTTGGTGTCAATAAACTATAAAATAAAAGCGAACTAAATAAATTCAATGTACGTCCCCAAATGAAATTATAAAATTCCAATGACAACGAAAATGCGAGAAGATAATGGCTTTTGCCATTATTATACAGGTGTGTCGGGCTCTCTGGAGCACTGATAACGACTCAACCACCTAAAATAATATCGAGCAATCAATTAATGATCGCGGCGTTGAGCAACAACTGATATCGCTCCGACGTCGCGTTCATGCCATTGGCAGTTAGTTCGAATTTGATCCGCGTCGGGTTGGGTGTCAAAGTCTTCGTCAGAACAGCATAAGGTAAAAATTGCTCATCTTGGGTATTAATAGTGATTTCTGCAAGCTTCATTGCCAAAAGTTCAGTTCGCCTGATAAAATGCGAGTAGTATAAATTATCATCTAACCGATAAAGTCGCAGTACGTGCAAGGAGGGTTAAATACATGGATGACATAATTCAGTTGGTGTGTTCTTTAAAGTGCTGAAGATGTGTACAAGGATTGACTAACTACGTCATTGACTAAAAATATTAAAATTTTATATAGTGGAGCAGTAGCAATGATTTTATAAAAGATTGCTTCATTTGCCAAGAATTTACCATTCAAAGGTGCGAAGCAGTGCTTAATTTTGTTTATCTAATCAGACACCTAACTATGTACTGTACCCAATGCCACACAATAAATGTACATATGTATATTATATGTATATAATGAGTATTTACCTATACATGCATGCCAACTATCTATGCGTTAGGAACCCCTAACTTCTAAATATTTGTATATACTATATATAAGTATTCATTTGCCTCTAAGTTATATCAGATGCCATAGGCTCCAAAATCTCATATTGTTTTTGGAGACATAGACTTAAAGTTTGTTTTCAAATTTTCAATCCCAAGTAGTGTTCGTGATTTTCGATGGTTAAACCAAGCTATCGCACATTAAAATATTTTCGACCAATTATGGTCGTACGTAGGTGAACTAATTTATATTTACATAAACGAATTTAAAATATTTTGAAATGTTAAATTAAAGGTGGCTTACGTTAAAGTCGGGCGCGGACGTTTCCGTTATATTTCTTACGTTCTCTAAAAGATACTTCGCTGCCAAATTGTATTACGATATTTTTATAAACAAGCATAAAAAGAACGAATTTTACACCAACCAAGTGTTTTTGGCGAATTGTCCTATTGGAGCTACATAGTATAGTCAACCGATCAAATTTTGTACAGTGCTGGGTAACTCTAAAAGAGTTCCGGATGCCAAATTTGGTTTTGATATCTTTATAAATAACCGAGTTACGCCCCACATAGTCTAAATAAATAGTCTAACTTTGAAAAATTTGGTGGAGTGCTGGGGAACTTAACAATTTTGGAATGACTTATTTGGTTGCAATATTTCATATACACGCGAATTATCTATCTAAATTTTTCGATTTTTGGAAGTCGATATAAAAAAATTAAATTAGAATAATTTTAAAGTTTGGTTGCTCTACCTCTCTGAAGTCTAATCGTTCATACTGACATACGGAGATGGCATTATTGATTATTCCAGTTACCCTGATCATATTTTCGGTAACTTTGGGTTTCCGACAACTTCTTTAGAGGTGCTCTAATATACTTCCTATATCAAAAACACATAATAACGTGAAAACTCGTGATAAAATAACAGACCTAGTTCGAAAGATTGGTTACTTTAGCTGTTAAAATCTTTGAGACGTCACTTTCTCTATGTTACTTACATTTTCGTTTTTTGCAATATACAGGTATAGGTTTGTATTTTAAAGGGTCTTCATATTAATGTGGTGAATTATGACCCAGTATTTTAGATTTGCGCAAAACTGTTGATATTGAGATGGTATATATAATATATATATTTGATATTTGGTACACAGTTTTTAAAGGGATAAAACACTTGAAAAAAGTATTAAACATTGAAATTTTTCCAGAAAAGGGAAGGGCAAGATTTAAAAAATATCAGTATTAATTAATTACTTAATTTGTTCAGTACCAAAAGGATGCCTAACAACGGATATGGCGATGGCGGGTATGCGGGAGAGGATATTAAGCCGACATATGCATTGGAACATTTGGCCACATTTAAATTGAAAAACGAAGCGGAAATAAAACAGCCAAAGGAGAAAATGAAGCTTCTCGTTGAGTTGGACAAGACTGGTGGTATATGGCCGCACAAAATGTTTATGTGCTTTAACGGCCAATGGCTAGTAATGTTGGATAGTGACATGAAGGAAATAGAAAACTTTCCGGGAAGCTTAATTGCAGAGCCCACGGCTTTTATAACGGAAGACCCATTGGAGGTCTACAATAATATATTAATATTTTCGGTACCGGGCATTTCATTAGGCAATACTGAAATGCACATTTTTCAAGTAAGTAAAAGCAAAAAATATACTAGAACTACATAATACTACTTTAGTTCTATATTATTATATCTATATTCATTGATAATAGTCTAACCAAAATATCCCTTGAATAAATGTACAAATTCTCTTACAGGTTGCCGATGTTAGCTCAGTTCACCTAGTGGAGGATCTGCGAAAGCTAAGTGGTGGAACGCCCGTAACAGTTGATCGCAACAAAACACCTATACGTCTGCCAAAGCCCGATCGGCCTCAACAACAGGCCAAAGACCAGTTTGGCATTGCTGCAGCAGTGGCGGAAATTGCTGCTGAAAAGAACGCATACGATCGTGAGCAAACGGATCGCGATGTTCAGGTTCTCAATCATTGCTTTGAAGACGTAGAACGATTCATTGCGCGTTTGCAATATGCAGCCGAAGCAATGATGGAACTCGAGTCCCGAAAGGACCAACACAACCCGCATGGCGAAGGTCTTTTGGTGCTGCGCTCTCGCCCACCAATTGAAAGCGAGTTCCATGACATTCTAGCTAAAATAAAACTAGCGCTCAACTATGTGGTTAAGCTACAGAACCACTTCACCAAAGGCGATGAACCAATTCATAACCTTTTTATTTCGCTGCAGACCATAGTGAATGTTTGTAATGATGTTTATCCTGGGGCCCATCTGCCCGAAGGTGTGGTTAATCCGCTATTACGAAGAGAGACAATAGTCTATTTGAATGGCGCCTTAAATGCCAGCGAGAAGGAATTATGGCAGACTTTGGGTACAAACTGGTCTGTTCCGAAAGATCAGTTTAAGGATCATAAAGGCTCTTATCATCCTATTTTCTATGATGATTGGTCCCCAGACTGGGTTGTCGATGAGGAGGTGCCATATTTACCTCCAACCATTAAAAAGTCGCAAACGCCCACTCCACCGAGCCCAGGCAGCAACCGCACTTGGTTAAATCGCTTACAAAGTCGCAATGTCAACATTGCAGAAGTTCTATATAATAAAGCCGCAACAAATGACAAAGAACTGAATGTTACAAAGGGAGAATACTTAGAGGTACGTAATTTAATAAGCTCGGCGAAAGCTCTTAGAAAATCTCATAAGAACTTATTGCTTTATTGATAAAGGACTAACTAATGAATATCAATAGGTAATTGACGATTCACGAAACTGGTGGAAGGCACGTAATTCCATCGGTAACATTGGCTATGTACCAAACACAGTTTTAACTCCTTACAACTTTGAGCATGTAACCAATCGAAACAGTCGCGACACAGAGTCCCCGACTCCATCAACAGCACCGCTGGAAAATGGTGACGCTAATAATCTGCTGTATCGTAATACGATGGCCGTCTATGTACCGCCCACAGACCTTGACTCACAACAGCCGACAGCCACAGCTAAAAATATGCCACGATCTTATTCCATGCCCAACGTTCCTATCCCACCGCCAATGCCACCACCAACTGATAGTCAGCCGCCAACACCAAGTGGTACATTAAAGCGTAACATGGCCGCTGCTGGTACATTAGCAGGTAACTGACTAGTCCATTAAACAATGGATCTTTTTATTCAGACTCTGTATTGAAGTGTGGACTAGAGAGCTGCACAAAAGGTTCGAGTCTTAATACTTCCTTCCAAGCACAGTACTTTAGTATGCGGTTGACAGCAGAACAAAATGTTTTGATTTTCCGTTTGTGTCAAAACAAAACCTTCGGTGCTTGAACTGTTTATACCACGTGCACTTAAAAAATATTTTTATTACTATTTTTACATTTACTATTTATTTTGTATTACATTTAAAAAAATGAAAAGATCGGGCGCGGACTTTGGGATACCCTGTACTACTAGCTTGCAATAAAATCCGGTATATTGCTTAAAAACACCAATTGACATTTGATTGTCAAATTAAGTTACGATACCTTCATAAACAACCAAATACCGACGAATTTTTAAGCAAAAATGTTTTTTGACGGATCGTTCCTATGGGAGCTATATGATATAGTCAACCGATTTTTATCAAATTTGCCATAGTGCTTTGGTACTGTAAAAATGATCTGATTGTCGAATTTGGTTTAAATATTTTTACGAACAAACGAAACAAAACGAATTTTGTATAAAAAACGTTTTTTTGGACCGATTGGCCCTATGGGAGCTATATAATTTAGTTTACCGATTTTCATAAACAAACGAATAGTACTGAATTTTGTACAAAAATCGATTTTTTGGCAGTGCCTGGGAACTTAAAAAAACTTCTGTTTGCCGAATTTGGAATTAGAAAATCGTTATGAGATCAAAGTAAAAGTTTTTTATTTTATCTATCACTTGGCGATATTTTTCGTTCGCTTGCCTAGTAACAAAACATTTCTTATGGTTATATCCTATAGCAATGCGCGCTCGAAACGATTGTGATGCTGACGGTGAACCCTACCAACTGTTGCAGGACGACGTCAATGATGAGCTGGTTACAATGCTGCAGCAGAGACAACGTCGAAGGGATCTTGAAATACTGAGGACACCCGAAATCTATATAACACAGAATTCAAAGCCCAAAGAAGTAGAGGAATGGTTGCGTGGTAAAGGCTTTTCCGATAGCATTATTAAGCGACTGCATACACTCTCCGGTGAGGAAATTTTCGCACTATCGGCCCACACCATTGAGAGCTACTTTGGTCAAAAGGAGAGTCGTCGGCTCATATCCCAAATTGTGCTGCAGAAGAACTTTTGCGAGGTAAATAATAAATATTTAAGTGATTTAATTATTTTTTTATATTTTTAATTGCAGTACAAAACGATTCGCTCCTCCGAACTTTCTGCAAAACTTGCTCGAGCCAGGCAAAAAGCAGATCAATCAAACGTGGACCCAAATGAAGTGTTTTAAATATAAATTATATGAGGGTCATTATTCATATTTAACGCCCAAAAATGAAAACACAATAGCATAAATATTGTTCACTTAGATCACAGCCCATGTTAATGCACTTAAATCAATTTTTGAAAACTATTTTTATCAAGTTATGTGGTATCCATGCGAATAAACTTTCTTGATGCCAAAGTGTTCCAAGGTAATAAAGTAATAGGCATGTTGCTGCTAAATATAGTTATGATTAGAACTAATACATAAAACGTAAAAAAAAATTCAAATTTGTTTCACAAAAATTTTAAAAAATCGTTAAATTGCATATGTATGTAATAAATACTATGTAATAAATGTAATGCAGTCGAGGCGGTGCCCAACAGTTTTTTTTTTTTGTTTTTGGTGCAAAACGGTATTAATACCTAAAATTTCGGTAATTTCTACCGATTTTGATAAAAATCAAGAGTTACTTCAAAGAAGCTATTTAAAGTATATTTGGGCAAGTATCAAGTTGATATGTTGGTGGTGTGGCAGCATCGATAAAATTTGGATGTGGATTTATTCATTAGAGCCACATGAATCAGCTAACCAAGAATTCTAATTTAATGGCACTTGCTGGAGGTTAAAATTTTGTTGTACATGTCCGATTTTGATCTGCTTTTTGTATTTTTTCATTTTTGACTCACATGGAACCACATGTTAAATTTCGAAATAAAAATAAAAATATTTAACGGCGTGGCTAAAAACCGTGAAAATTTACTGCAGGGGAACGGGGAAAATATTGACATGATTCAATATATTTTATATTCTGAGGAATCAGATAGTCTCCGAAATTTAAGCCTTCATACATACGGACTTGGCTGAATCGCTTGAGGTTCTGCAAAGCATTTTGGTACAAAGGATTTGGGGTCTGTCACACCTCCTTCTGTGCTTTACATACATTACACAAATCTAGCTTACCCCTTGTACGTATAGGTTCAGGCAAAAAATACCAAACATACAATTATACAACTACTATTATAAATATATAAATTAAATATAATTATTAAACTACCGGTACACAATTAGTTAAGTATTCGTCTTTAAATGTGGTTAGAATACGGGAAAAACGAAATGGTGCTAGACTCAAGCATGTGACTAGTTTTACAGAAGGACATTTTTTATACTCCACACCAGTAAAAAGTTTTGTGTTGAGAAGAATTTTGTATACACTGTACCGTAGGTACAAAGGGTATATTAAGTTTGAGCAAGCCGAAAATCTGTGTAACGTATAGAAGGAGTCGTCGGACACACCCCAAAGTTACCTAAAATATGATCAGGGTGAGTAGAGAAGTCGATGTACCCATGCCCGTCTGTCCGTCTAACCAAATGTTCACATTAGATCCCATGTGTCTCCATAGGAGACAAGTTTATTTAATTTTTTTAATATAGGGGTTTAAATATATAGCTCCAATAGGGGTGTTTCAGACGACCTCGAAAAAAATAAAAGTTGTATATGAAAAATTCGTTTGTTTATAAAGATATCGTAACCAAATATTGCATTCGACTGTTTTTTATAGTTCCCAAACACTGTACCAAATTTGATCATATTTCATATCAAATTTGATATAGGACCGATCGGCTGAAATAGCTTTTTTTATACAAAATTCGCTATATCTAATTTTTTAATTAAAATATCGTAACCAGATTTGGCATTCAGAAGTTTTTTAGAGTACCCAAGCATTGTACCAAATTTGAACGAAATCGGTTGATTACATCATATAGCTCCCATAGGGCCGATCTTCCAAAAAATCGATTTTTGAACAAAGTTTATTGTGTTTCGTTTGTTTGTGAAGATATTGGAATTCAATTTGGCACTTGTAAGTTTTTTGTTGGTCTTAAGCATTGCAAAAAAATTTTATTAAAATCGGTAGACTATATCATATAGCTCCCATAGGAGGAATCGGTCCAAAAAACGTTTTTTATACAAAATTCGTTGTGTTTCGTTTGTTTGTAAAGATATTTAAACTAAATTCGGCAGATCTTAAGGTATTAAAGCATTTTGTCAAATTTGATCGAAATCGGTTGAGTATATCATATACATAGCTCCCATAGGAACGATCGGTCAAAACAAAAATATTTGCTCATGAATTCTTGTTTTTGGTTTTTTATGGAGGAACCGGATTTTATTGCAAGCTAGTGGTACAGGGTATCCCAAAGTCGTCCGCACGCAACTTTACGTACGAAATTTTTTATTATCCACTCTTTGTCTCTGCTTTACTTTTAATATATAATATTTAAGATTTATAGCGAGTTTTGTACTTAAAGGGTCAAAGTTTTAAACATTAATACAAACACAAAGTTTGGCTGAAAATTTTTCGCTTACGTTGAATTTGCGGTTAGGGATACATCAACATTTGTACGTTGCAAATAACATTTGAATGCCATTTGAAATCAAAATGTCTTTGTGCATAATCAAACCAATTCACTTTTTTTATTGGAACCAAAGAAAACAACTTTGTCATATAGTGCATAAGGCATATGCATATACATACATACATTCGTATATACATACATATAAAAGAAACTCTTGCAAAACTGCAAATACTTGTGCACAGTTTTTTTACGAGCAGTAAAGTTGCGGAGCTACAATTTTTGGAATTCAATTTTTGTAGCTATACCGAAGGGTATTGACTCGAGATTGGTAGGCAATTTATAAGTGTTCTCTTGCAATTAAGACAATTAGAACATATTAATTTCGTAATTACGAGCATTGCCAAAATGCGCTTGTCCACCGTAAACTGGTCAATAAATTTAGAACTGCGTTTCGATTAATATATTAAAAAAAACAACAAAAAATGATTTTTGCCAATAATGAAAACAAGTTATATATCTGACAACATTATGCCAATTTTTTTTTGTATTATTTTATTTGCTGTGTAAAGAAATGTTTGTTTACATTCAGATCCTGTTTTAATTCTATAAAAATTGAGCCTAAATACCAAAGTGCACATTGAAATTTCACCTTATGTATTTCACCTAATTATTAAGCTTGGACGTATTTAGTTAAAGAACAATTACATCTATATGCATAATTGCCCAACATAATATTTCATCACAGTGGGAGATGTACAATTATATTATAATACAAAAAGACTATTTGTACATACTTACATAATCATATAACACACATGCTGCATGCTGGTTCATAATTATATTTTGTTAATTAAAACTCGTCACGCAAATGCCGCTGCTTCTTTTGAAATGCGAATTTTTAAAAGAAAAGCTTTCTAGGTCACAAACTGGCCGCAGCATTAAATAAAGTCATTTGTTTGAAAAAGAGTTCAAATAGCTAAAGTTTGATTAGATAAATGTATGTATCTCCAAGGCAGTGTGGAGGAAGGTCCTTTTTCCAAATGACAAAACTTATTGAAAAAAGTGTCCCCTGCGATGCGATTTGAGCAAGCCAAATGTAAGCTAACCTCTTTGATTTATGGTTCAAATCAAACGCCAGCGCAATCAGCTACATGTAAACGCGAAATCCAAGTCAGACTCAGACCCAGCTCGCCGTACTGCACCTTCGTCGCCGCCACCACTCAAGTCGTTCAGGCGCAGAGCAACTTTGTTTGTACTACACTCGTTTTGAAGTTGCTGCTGATTCGATATAAAAGCGCCAAATTCACTTCAAGCACATTTAGTTTGACGCCGACAGCACCTTGGGCCTTGCCAATATCATCATCGACCGGCCAACCAAACAAGAAATCGAGCAACCGAGCACTTCAGGTTGCTCCAAAAGTCAGTCCATTAACGGACGAGTGAAGTTAGTGGCAGGCAGTTGAAGAGCTTTTGAATGCTCCACTAATTAAACAGTGAATTGTTTTTGAATAAGTTAATTAAAACCGAATAATATCAATAGAAGTAAAAAAATAATTAGCCAACTTCGGTATGGAATTTACCATTCCAAATTTGTTATAAATAGATTGTGATTTTCGAATGCGAACATTTTCGAGTGTTTAAGCAGTGCAAAAAGTTTTTAAAACAGTTAAAGTGAGATTTTAAATAAAAAAGGTTAATGAAGAAAGGATAACCTTACCAAAAAAGTGAGTGTATTATTCTTAATATTTCAAATGTCCTACAATTTGAAAAAATGTTTTAATTTCTGCGTATGCAAAATATGCACACATGTTATTAATAATATTTTAATAAAAATTAAAAAAAGTTTTGATTTTGGCAAAAACAATAAAATTGGATTCTTTTCTTTAGTTTAATGCCCGATATTGCAATTTGAATCCGAACTGTTATAAATAAATAATAAAAACTCTCCGAAATACTATACAATTAAGAACAACTATTTTTACTTCAAAATATTAAGTTTTAAGTAGTGTTAAAAGCATTTGTGTTTATTCCGAATGAACTAAAAACTTATCCTAAATAAACATAAACATAGCTTGAAACTTCATTTAGCTCTAAAAAAAGTTAAACTTATACTGAGAAATTCAATTGAAAAAATTTTCTAAAAAGAATCAAATTTAAATTAACAAAAATATTCAGCTCACCAAAGTTAAAATTTTTTTTTCGTCAAATCCCTTTTGGAGTAAATTGAAAATTTTTGAAAATAAATTCAAATTTTCATCAAGAAATATTTTCATAATAATTTCATAAAGTGCACAACAGTGTAGGTTAGGGCGGCAGTTGGGACTGACGTCCCAACTCACTTAGGTCAAGGATAGGATCGTTGCGATACCGCTAGAGTGAGTTAGTTCACCACTCTTACCCATTTGAGAGGTCCCCTATAAAAGGTGAGGAAGCCATCCGGCATTTTGGACTCTGTTCAGAGAGCTGTGATAAATCGTCTAGAAAGTGTGACTGTAGGAACCTAAATCTTTTAAATCCCAGTCCAGGGCAGTGATAAAAGAAGTGTTCCACCGTCTCCAGCTCCTCTTCATCGAAGTCATGGTGGGGAGCATTCAACCTGGATGCGTTGTTTCCTACCAACCAGTATCCCGTGATGGCACGGATAACAGATGAGCACTGGTCTCTATTCAGACAGAAAAGTTTTTTGGTTATTTTACTGCTGTATGTCGGTCAAGTTTGCCGCGAGATTTTACACGTGTTCGATATCCGATTCCACGTATTATTTGCACAGAGAGCGAAAAACTTTCGTATTCTCCGTTTACAGCTAGCCAGTATACCCAGGCCCTCCTTGTCTTGAAGGAGGATGCTGGTAGTTCCTTTTCTAGTCAGTTCATCCGCAATACAATTTCCCTCAAAGTCCCTATGTCCTGGGACCCATATGAGGTGAATTTAAAACTTCTCAGCCATCTCCCCTAGAGACAAGCGGCAGTCATTCACTGACTTCATACACGAAGTCATCGAAACTAGGGACTTAATAGCCGCTTGGCTGTACGAATAGATTCAGATGTTCTTACACAACATTGTAACAAATAAAAGAAATGTGATGGGAACCCTTATTCGATTTCGGCAAGTTTCCAAACTCAGTTGTTCAGTTTCAGTTCAGTTAAGGAGCATTTAAAAAAGAAAAAATATATAGATAAAAATAGAGAGTTTATCAAGAATACGTGGCACTTATTGTCCAAATTTGACAATGCATGTTACTCGTCATATTGAAAAAAAAATCGTCAATGCGAAAGAACTTTCTTTAGTACATCCATGTACTATAGATATATCATCTATATATATCTATAGTAATGATTGAATTTATAAACACTTTTTTTTATTAAAAAAAATATGTATTTGGTACGCAGTTATATGGAAATAGGCGTAGCCGGATCGATCAAAATTTTTTGTGCTCTCAGATTTAAAAAAATAATTTTTTACATATTTGCAAAAATTTAGCATTGAAGCTTAACATCATAGATATTACTTGCGGAGACTTTTTAGAGAGTGTACAGAAGGGTTAGATCTAGGAGATGAGTTGTGATTTAAGATTTTTTCGCAGCTACTCATCGCGATGTCGACATAATCAAAAGTCAAGCTTTTGGTGTTTCCATAACAATTTATTTAATTTTAACGCATCACAAATTCATATATAATTTTAAAGTTACATAAGTAAACTTAATAATAAGAAAAAACAAAAACACAAGCCTTTTTTTAATTTTCATCAAGATGAGAATAGTAAATATTACATATTATAAGTAGTTTCTTTATTCTATTAAATTGCGTAAGCATAACTGATCTATGCGTTGTGGCCATATGTTGAAAATGAATCAAGTATTAATCCTGCTGGCCGGCATAAGCTAAAGCATTTAAATTTTAAATATAGGCACTTCCCAAATGTGAAAGGAAGCCAATAACACTTTAAGTGCGATTTTATGAAAAAATGTATGACAATATTTTTGTAATTAAAAACTCGATTTCTTTTTATTTATTTATAATCTCAGGACTCGTTGTATAAGAAATATTGATGTCTACAAAAGAGCACATTATGAGCCAGAGCTGTGATTTTGTTTCACTGTACTTTGTTGTAGAAAGGGTATATAAAGTTACCGAAAGTATGATCAAGGTGACTAGAGGAGTTATTAACCCATATCCGTCTATGATTCTGTTTGAATAAGCGCCTTGATCTCAGATGATAAAAGCTAGAGCAACCAAAATTTCAAATGAGATTCCTGATTATGTCACATCAGCCAAGTTTATTTTGTTTTTTTTTATGTCGGTAATTTATTATATATGCTCTTATATCTCACCGCAAAAAAAAAAACCACAAGTTTTAGATGGATATTTTGTTAGCGTAAATAGATTTAGCAACCAAAAGTTTTTTGAAGTACTTTAGCAATCTACCTTATTTGACTGCAATGTGATGGTATAGAGTATCTCAAAGTTATTTGCGCCCGACTTTAATGTACACCATATTTTTTTATAGCCAACTATATGTAACTGTAAACCTACTTGTTTATGACTCTATAATTGTCTAAAAAACTAAAACCATTTAAATTAATGTACAAAATAATTAAATTTAGATCCCATGATAGTGGCCTTGATGCTGCTGTCCAGTCGAATAATCATCAAGTCAAATAATAACCAGATTGCTCAATATAACCTTCTCACTAATCGTCCGTTGTTCATTTAATGAATGCCTTGTAAAAATTTCAATCAGTGCGTGGCGAGTCATTTACGCCGTCTACTGAATCGGACACGCCCTTTATTCGCATTCAATTTAATCTTGTTCCAATTGTTGATATACATCAGTATATAAACAAAGAGTTAAGTTTAGGATAGAGTGATAGGCGGCTGTTGATGCCGGCTCTGGCATAATAAATTATAAAATTGGACAGATCAAAGTCGGCTCAAATGCTTGCACTTAACGCGTTATGCATGTTTTTTCTCTTTCATTAATTTTATTTAACTTTTGAATGTAGTTTTACTATTGAATAGAACCCAAGCAACGAAGTCTAAAAGTTTATAATTACGTATTGAAAGACCTGAATTGACTTAACTTGGCTTATTAGTTTTTAAACTTACTTTCTCACTCTCTCTCTTTCTTCCTTTCGCTTTCTTTTTCTGACTCTTTCTACTCACTCCCTGCGTTTTTAGCCTTATGGAATTTTAAGCCTGTTATGCAAGCTAATAACAATATTTAAGCAGCAATAACTTGACAGCATGCCATTCACTATTTATTACATACATATATACATACATACATATGTACATAAGTTCATAGCTCTTGTTATTTACGAGCATATAAAAAAAAAAAAAACCCCAGAAGTTGAACGATTGCTACTCGACATGTTCGACATGTAGGTTTACTCTTAATTTGCAACATTAATTATAAGTCTTAAATAATAAATAAGTAGAACCGTTAGATTAATGGCTTTGTAAAATTAAGAGAATTTCTTTCCGGTTAGATTAGTTTAAAACAAAATAGTAACCGCAGAGCTCAGTTTTGTGTGTCTAGTAATAGTTCTTTATTCTACTCTTATTATGAGCAACATACTATATTGGTTTTATACTTTACTAAATTTTTAAACACCTTACCTGATTTAGCAGAATTGTGAACAACAGAGATTCGAATTGTTTAAGCCAACTTAAAAATATCGCAAGTTTTGTTACTCAATCGTACTAATCTTTGGAGTAAATCGCTAATCCGTCTACATCTAATTACACATCTGTATGCACAGATTATGTACATAATAGTGCGTGGAGGCGCCAAATCGACTCCATAATCTGTAGCAATAAAATGTTCGCCATTGGAATTCGTTCTTTTATGGCAACGGCTCTATGACAACGTTCAAATCTGTTCCATTATCCAAAAGCACGTTTCTGTAGCAAATACCATACTCCGTCTGACTGATTGATTTCGTCGCCGTCGATCGTATGTGAGTCGGTCCTGTTACCTAACTTAAGCAAAGGCTGTGCGTGTTGCATTAACCTAACTACTTTTTAATTTTTTCATGGAAAACAATCTTGTTACTATTATATTTTTAAGTTGCCTGACGTTAGACTAAGCAACTGCTCCAGGCTCTCTACAAAAAAAAAAAAACATTTATTGCGAAAGCTGAAGAAAGCAAATACTAGTTAAACCTGATTTTGCGTTTTCATGAATGAATTGATGCAATAACACCTAGAGCTTTCAAAGTCAAGGTCAATTACCACAGTTGCTACTATTTGCCAATGGCCCCAACTTGACAACTAGCTACCGCCAAAGCCAAAACCATACCCAAAGACGTACTCTTCAAATGGCATCCACATCATCAGGCCATAATTGGTGTCGATTACAACTTCAGGCAGCCGCCAAAAGTATAAAGCAAATTAAAAAATAAACGATGCCAACTACCGAGGCCGAAGGCTGGTTTTATAACTTGTTAATGAGTGTAATGCTTCCCAAGGGAAGTTTAGCGTGGGTACGGGCAGACTTGAACAAGACTTCAAATAGTAGGCCATTCAATTGCATCCTAAATAAATACATTTTCACACGCTTGTGACTGACTATATGCAATTCAGTGCAATTGAATTGCATTACATTTCGGTTCACTTTCCGTTTCGTTTCCTCTTTATTGTTTTTTTTTTCTTTTTACGGAAACACAATACCCAGGAGGGCATTAAAAATTATTAATCTAACGCTTCTGAACTGCTCCGAATAGGAATGGGTCATACTGCTATGGCTTATAACTAATAAAAAACTTTACAACGAAATACATTTTTTAAAGATCGTTTGGAGAAATCTGTTAACAATCACATTGCTTATTATTAAAAACCCAACGAATTGAGGTAGAGGAATTCCTCAATACCATTGCAGTTCCGACGCCTGTTGCGAGCACTCAAGCTGCACGGTGACAAAAACAAATAAATTATGCTTTCTTTGCTCGCCACCATTGCATAATAATAATAGTTGCTTTGCTCTGGTTGGCATTGTCACAGCCACCGGTAAGGCGGCCGGACGTGGAAATCGCTTTTAGAGCATCATAATTGCTTTAACAAGTTAATTACTTGCTAAAACATATACAAAAATTAAAAGTTAAAGTTTTAACAGTTTAATTGCCCGTTTTATTTGGATGTCGGTGCATATTTAAAATAAACCAAGCAAACTTGATTGTGCACCCTATGTGTCACTTAATTAGCGTTAATATCTCTAATTAAATTAGTATCTCAATAATAGTGCATTTATTCAATTCCGACAAATTAACAAATTGAAAACTTGAAAAACTAAAATTTGAGTCCACCAAATTCATTTTAATCATAGTGAAGGACTCTTTCCTGTACAGAATATATCGGTGCACTACTAACTTAAAGTGTATGAATTTAAATAACATTCCGTGAAGTTTTTTTGAGCTACAATGAATAATTGGAATACATACATATACTTGCGTTTACCATTCGGGCGTCTTTCGCTTACACATAATATTGCCACAAAGGAGCTCAACGGATTTGCTAAACTTACACAACTTAAAATGGGCGCTAGTTACGAGTCTATCTATCGATATCATAAGCGAATGAATTTACTTTCCCGTCCCGCAGTTCCCTCTTCTGTTCCAAGCAGTTGCGCCTATGCTGTTGTTTTGTTACGATTTTGTGCTTACCCGCAACTTGGTCTAAACGAATTTTCAATTTTATGTAACACAATGCGGCCAAGCAAAAAAGTTCTCGACCATAAAGTGAGAGGAAAAAATACGAATACCCTTAGCTTCAGCTACATGGCCATGTATAACTTAAAAACATGTATGTATGTACATATATATGTTGTTACATACGTAAGTCTATGTGTCGGTACTTCGATGGATCGTCGGCCAGCCGATTGTCAACTAACATACAATCCTACAAATGGCTTTGGACTTGCATTGTATGACGCTGTTTTTGCAATTAAAACTAAACCAAGCAGCTTGCCTGTCAGTATGAGGCATGGGTGACTACACAGAAACATTATAGTCGTGATATGTCAGACAAAGTAGCTGTAAACAGTCGGAATCAAAAGGCAATTGCCATATATTTGAAGGCGTTTAATGTCTTCGGATATAAACACCAACTCAAGTAGTTGTTGACTTTTAAGGTTTAACTGTTCAAGAGACCGATAGACCCTGTTTACACTGACGCCAAACATGAAGCAAGCTCTGTGTGCGAGATGATGTCGACCTACATATATTATCGAATGATAACCGCAACCATTGATACTGCTGTCGTCTAGCGAAGGCTTTTTGCTTTGATTCTCATTTATAGAACGTTGTGCATAATAATAATATTTTACTAATCATATTATTCCGCAATTGACGTAATTTATTTGATAGCTTTGCGATTAAAAAAATATAAACAAGATCGGCACGTAACAACACTCAAATCTTCAGTTGCACCTTTTGCAAGTTTTTGAGTTCACTAGCGTAGTTAGCTAGCAGAGGATTCACTTCGTCTTCTAAAAAGTCGTCAACTTGTTGACTGGCGCGCCCTGTGAAAGTGCGAGCATCCAAAATGTCATCCAACTGATCCAAAATTGGCGCAAAATATGGATCGTTTTTAACACGTTCTACTAGATCGTTATCTTTGCCGTGTTGCTTTACTTGAGCTCCGGCTTCCTGCGATAGCACGCGGATCTTCTCATGGCAAACTTGACGATCTCCACCAGATTTTACCATAGCCATTATTATATTTTCCGTAGACATAAATGGCAATTCCTGTGTAATATAACGTTCAATCACTTTTGGATACACCACCAGACCCTGCGAAATATTTAACAAAGTGAGCAAAGCTGCATCCGCCGATAAAAATGACTCTGATAGTGTCAAGCGCCTGTTAGCTGAGTCATCCAATGTGCGTTCCAGCCATTGCGTTGCGTGCGTATTTGCTGCACTGTTAAAGAGTGTAATAAGATGGCGGGCAAGGGCGCAGCAACGCTCTGAGCGCATTGGATTACGTTTGTAGGGCATGGCAGACGATCCAATTTGCGTACTTTCAAATGGTTCTTCTATTTCTTTACGCGATGCTAGAATGCGCAAGTCCGAGCACATTTTGTGAATTGTTGTTCCTAGACTGGATAACGCAGCTACTACTTCAACATCCACCTTGCGCGTATATGTTTGACCTGTTACTGCGTACGGCTTGTTGAAGCCCGCAAGTTGAGTAACCAACAAGTCCAATTGTTTAACCTTTTGCCCGTCACCATTAAATAGCTGCAAAAAAGATGCCTGTGTGCCGGTCGTGCCTTTCACTCCGCGAAAACGAAGATCGCCAACACATCTGCGCAGCGCTCGCTCATCCATCATCAAATCTTGAATCCACAAACAGGCTCGCTTTCCTACAGTTGTGAGCTGTGCAGGTTGTAAGTGCGTGAAACCCAATGTTGGAAGATTTTTGTACTTTTCTGCAAACTGCTTTAAATTCAATATTACGGCAGCCACTCGGGGCAATAACAGATTCAGAGCGTCACGAAGCACAATAAGGTCGGTATTATCACCTACATAGCACGATGTGGCACCCAAATGGATGACAGGTGCAGCGGTGGGACACTGCTTAGCAAACACATGAACGTGTGCCATGACATCGTGCCTAGTCAACCGTTCCTCAGCTGCTGCGGCCTCAAAGTCAATGTCGTTGATGTGCTTTTCCATTTCGGCTATTTGTGTATCGCTTATGTCCAGTCCCAGCGATTTTTCAGCTTTACCAAGCCAGACCCAAAGCTGGCGCCACAGGGAGAACTTCTTCTGATCACTAAACAGAAACTGCATCTCACTGCTAGCATACCGGGTACTTAGTGGCGACTTATAGCCTTCGTAAACACTTTTGTCGCTCATTTTAATGGCTAATGCAATCTCCGATCAGTCAACTGAATCAAACTTTAACTATTGTGCAAATGATTGCTATCTTATTATGGACACGCTAGTGCAGCGGTACTATCGATTGTACTAATGAAAAAATCGATACTTAATAAAATTTCGATAAAACTTTTTATTTGCAAAAACTGAAATATACAAAATAAGCGAAAATTAAAATACGAGCTTTTCACTCTAAGCAATGTAAGATTTTTACAATAATTTTACTATGCTGTTGGTTAGTCGACATAACGTTTTATTTATTCGATATGTAATGAACTTAAATCAAACCAAATTGTTCAACACTTACACGGACCGCGAAAAAATAATATTTAATTCAACAAAATTAAGAGACGAGATATTTTGATTGTAACCATAAATAAATCTAAGTGCATTTTTATTGAATGTCGTATTTAGCTACGCTAAGTATTGCTTTAAAAAATATCTTAAGGTACGATATATTCGTTGACGATACTCGTCCAATAAACACATATGCGCCTTTTTGATTTTAAACAGGTATTACAAATACGGTCTCAAACAGTTAAGAATCAATTAGTCCATCGTATTTTAAAATTAACCATACAGGCATGTTGAAAGTTGCATTAGAGGCATATATAAAGTGTCCAAATTGCTACTAAAGTTGAAGGCATATGCGCCAGTTTACCAACAAAAAGTTGTTTTTAAGTTAATGGTACTTGGGAGTAGCTTAAGCTGCGTGTGGGTATGTGGCGTTTTTTTATTAGTGGTTCAGTTCAGTTTGTCATGTGACTTTTTAAAAAGCTAAAATTCTACTTTTTTATAATTTGAAGCCAGTCATGTGTCTTGAGGCCCCCAAAAAATATTGCATTGATGTTACAAATATTGAAATCAATAAAAAAAACAAGACTTGTCACGAGGTTTAACGTAGATACATTGATTCGAAATTGTTATGAGATACAGCAGTATTACATGAGAAGGCAACAGATAGGTAGACACAAAAAATATGCTGGCAGAAGTTGCATCATTTGAAGCATAAGTCCAAATACCAGACTATCAGACGCCAGCTATCTGTATCTCTGTAATGCACCTAAAGGCAGAAACGCTTAAGACACTTTCATTTAAAATGGTAATGGTCATTTCAATTAGTACTTCTTGCTTTATCAGCCAGACAAATCGGAATGTGTTCGATTCGTTTCAGTTGCTGGCAAAATTGCAGAATCCAAAAATGGTATCTAGCAATTGAACTGGGAACCAGCTCCCAGCTGCTTGCTTCCAGAATATGTGTCATGTTTATAGTTATTAATTAAACAATCCATCAATAATTTCAACATCTTGTTCGTTGAATTATTTGACATTTTAATGATAACCAAAAGTTCGTATATGATTTCGTCTAAAACTGTACATAATTTTCTCCCATTCACACTTATTGCATAAAAGCAGTCATCGGTTAAACTTCTACCTTTAACGCATGGACATGGATCTTGGTTTAAAAGTGACTTTGCGCCTTCTGGTAGCAATCTTAAAAATTATCTTTACTTTAAGATGCCGCAATAAAATATTACACACCCTTAATTATTTAAGGTCTCTTTTATAAATAAATTGTTGTACCCTGAACTAAAAAGTGCAAAGGGTATGTGGGTTTTTTATTTTGTATTCGTTCCTTTCCATCGCTCCAATTACACATAAGCTCTTGGAAATACTTCGTATAGCGATAAAGATGCTGATGATGAGTTTGGGGTACTTTTTTTTGGCTTCCAAGCTTATGTAAAGATCTAAATGCGAATATTTGCATATATGTATGTATGTACTTGAAAATGAAAATTATTTGTAGTTTAATAGCAATGTTTATGCAGCTGCAGCTGGCTATTTTGGTTATGCAAAACTGGACCGTTGACTCGAGCTAACCATTGTATTGTAACTAGATTAATGGCCCTGGCAAACGGTTACTTTGTGTCTAGTCACCACCCTGAACAGCCTTGATGTGATCAATTCAAATTCAAACTCGTGCGCTTATCTTTGTTTTGAAAAAACTATGCGGTTGACATTGTTATTTGTGTGAACAAGCTTGATCATGAATCATTAAGTATTCTAGAGTACAATACTTACCGTCACCCTTCACCTATTTACTGCTAGTGGTCAGTCTATAACAATTATACTAAGTATAGTTTAACGATTGCCAATAAAACTTCCTACATATTGCTTGTATCAGATCTCTTTGTAGTTATGAGAAATCCAAAATTCATTATGTGTGGACTTAAGCTAGACACGAAAAGTGTCAGAGTCGCGAATATGCCATTGTTTTCTAAGTGACGCAATTAAAATATTGACATGGGCTTGCGACACCGTCGTTTGCATGTCTGTCGCAGAGATATCAAAGGTCTTAAAAACCCGAAGTTAAAGCACGCGAGATTACCGCTCGCCCTATGCGCCAAAAGTATTCCATTATTTAAAGTTGTTTATTATTGTCGATTCAGTTTGTTTACATAAGACGCAAGCTAATTGGTCTGGGTACTTCATAGCAAAAATAATTATGTGATCATTATGAGATCTTTGACGTTTGCACAGATTGCTAGACGTTGTAGTTTTATCCAGTCAGCTTGGGTAAATTATTTTTGTCACACAATGGACACGTTTTGGACAATATGTTGCAATAAATTATAAATGCACATTGTAAAGGTGCTGAAACCCGTTGTGATCATAGTACCATAACAAGTGTTGGGTACATGGTAAATGAAGCTGGCCACAGGAGCTGTCGGCAAAGACTTCGGCAGTCAAAAGTACTTGGAACTGGTATTTGCTCGCACATGCTAAATGCTCCACATGCAGTTCGAGTTATACGACATGTAACAAAACCGTAACTTGTACGAATTTAGGCTAACTAGCTTCAGCTCCTTTATTGAAAGGCATTTGCAACTTCTGTGGCGCAGCGGTGCGTCCGATGGTTAAACATAAATATATATGTATGTATCTATTTATTTATTTTACTGTTTCGCCATCCTAATGGCTCACCAATTCATCTTTTCTTGGGGTCTGTAAGAATAGAGTTAATCATTATGGCAAAGCTCTTTCTTGCAATCTCTTAATTTTTGTATTAGATTAAAGAAGCATTTAGTCAGCATGGATACTAAAACTTTAAGAGACCAGCACTTAGATGGGAGCCCCCGAACTTCAGAGGTACTGTCTTCCAAACATCCGTACTTACACATTTCATCCTTTGTGAACAACTCAAGTGGAACTGTCTCTACTTTCAGTACTTTAAGAAGATATTATGAGATATATTAGGTGCGCTGTTTTTCAATACATGGCTATAGCATTAAGTGCTGGTCTATTTTGATATACCCAAAACTTCATGAACCAATCTTTTACATATTAGTGAATTTATTTTTGCATTATATATAATTGGTTGTGTAAAAATGTTTTATTCTACGCCAAGCAATCGTTATTTGCGGGAAGAAAAAACGGCAACTGAAACGCATCGAGAGCTCTAAAAAAGTGTACTTACTACTCTAAGCGAAACAGCGTGCCGTGATTGGTTCCGTCGCTTCATAGACGGTAATTTCGATGTTGACGAACGTCCACGTAAAGGAAGACCCTCTGAAGACTCTGAATTGGAGGCATTGCTCGATGAGGAGAAGAAGAACTTGTTTCAGCATTACGACTACATGCTTCCACATCATTGGTTCGGTCGAATATTCACGCTGCGAAGGTGGTGGGATCAGGTCGGTGTTATCTATTGTGAGCTATTGAAACCGGACGAAACCATCACTGGGAAATGGTTCGAACTCAATTGATGCGACTGAGCCGAGCACTGTGCGAAAAACGTCCACAATACAAGCAGAGGAACGAAAAAGTGATTCTACTGCATGACAACGCTCTGTCTCACGTTGCAAATCCTTTTAAAACCTACTTGGGAACTCTGAAATGTGAAGTCCTACCCCACCAGCCATATTTCCCTAGAGCCGTCCGATTATTACTTGTTCCGCTCGAAAGCAAATGGTCTGTCTGATCACAAGTTCCACTCATAGGAAGCAATCGGAAAATGGCTTGATTCGTGTATAGCCTCAAAAGACGAACACTTCTAGCGATGGCAATATTTTAAATGAGTCATTGGTAACGATTCTATTTTTACAATAAAGTTACATTTTCATCAAAAACCAGCGTGAAATACATAAAGCTAAAAAAACAAATCTCTTCTATTTAAAAATTGAGTGTTGTCACAAATAAACAACATGGAGGTTATATAGATTGTCACAAACTTAATGTCTTTTATGTCTGTACACAAAGTAAATAACTTTTTTTTTTAGATGGACATTAAACAGGAGATGCTTATCATATCACTTATTAGCTTAGTATGCTCTGCAGCCGGACTTAAAGTTTCGACTGGCTATCATATTATACACAACGAGAACTCTTTTTCGCATGGTCAGGGTCATGGTCATGGGTTCCGATATCGTCAGGGTGTCTTCCCATATGTAATTGGGTAATAGCAGATAACATTGATATAAATATAGTTTTTAAATAATGTAATATGTGCCTTGCAGAAATTCTCTACCAACGGCTGCTTCTTCCCCAGCGCCGCAAAGCCCATTTATAGCTCAAGGAACTCCACAGACCGCTTATGGCTACAGTTTTCCTACTCCCGGCATGGTCAGCTGCGCCAATCCACCACCCATTTGTGAGAAGACGGCATATCGCACGTTGGACGGTTCATGCAACCACTTGGAACGCCCAGAATTAGGAGTCGCCAATAACAGGTAAAGTTAATGAAAATTTTTTTTATTTTCATTACAGTATTACTGGCTTTTTAGGTATGGACGTTTGGTATCACCAAAGTATGCCGATGGCATATCAGCTCCAACGCGATCAGTCACCGGAAACGAGTTACCTAGTGCACGTCTTGTATCCCTAGTGGCATTTGGTGAACAAGACGTTCCCGATCCGGAATTCACCTTGCATAACATGCAGTTTGGCCAAATAATGACGCATGACATGAGCATGCAAGCAGGCGGTACTCAATCCAGTAAGTTTATCTTCATTAGTACATAACTATCTTTTTTCACATCATAGCTTGATTAATCATAGAAAAGCATCCAACCCGTTGCTGCACTGATGATGGCCGTTTAGTGGGTCTGGATACAGCACATAAGACTTGCTTTGCAATAATTGTGCCACCCAACGATCCAGCCTACTCGCAAGTAGGCACAGAGTGCCTTAACTTTGTGCGCACACTTACGGATCGGGACTCCAATTGCAGGTACGCTGGTGGGCCAGCGGAGCAGCTGACGGTCGTAACCTCCTACGTGGATCTGTCGTTAGTGTATGGAAACTCAATTCAACAAAACAGTGATATACGAGAATTTCAAGGAGGTCGAATGATTGTCGAGGAACGTAATGGGGCGAAATGGATGCCACTATCACGTAACGTTACGGGCGACTGTGATGCCGTTGATGCTAGTGAAGTATGTTACCGAGCAGGTGACGTCCGTGTAAACCAAAATCCAGGACTGGCTATACTACAGACTATATTACTTCGCGAGCATAATCGAATTGCTGACCATTTGGCTGCACTAAATCCCCATTATGATGATCGAACATTATTTCAAGAGGCACGCAAGATAAATATTGCACAGTATCAGCAAATAAGTTACTATGAGTGGCTACCAATATTCCTCGGTGCAGAAAATATGCTAAAAAATCGTTTAATTTATAAGGCACCGGGAGGAAGCTATGTAAACGACTATGATTCCAACATAGATCCTTCAGTGTTAAACGAGCACGCTACTGCGGCATTTAGATATTTCCATTCTCAAATCGAAGGACGATTAGAGTGAGTAAAATGGAGATAGTTTTTAATAAATATTTTTGTATGATAATTTTATTTTATTTTAGTCTTTTGTCAGAGTTGCGCACTGTTCTAGGCTCGCTAACACTAAGTGATTGGTTTAATCGCCCAGGCATTATTGAAGTTGGCGATAATTTTGATTCACTCACCAGAGGCCATGCCACTCAACCGGAGGAGTTAACCGACATTAACTTTGATAGACAGGTATGCTGTTATCTGAAACAACTCAGGGCCATTATTTTGTAATTATTCTTGCTGCAGATCAAACACTTCTTATTTAGACGTAATATGCCGTTTGGTTCGGACTTGCGTTCATTGGACATCCAACGTAATCGTGATCATGGACTTGCATCGTACAACGATCTCAGAGAGTTCTGCGGGCTACGACGAGCTCATACCTGGGAGGAATATGGTGATCTTATAAGTCCGCAGAACATTGCAAATATGCAATCAATTTATGAAAGTCATGAAGACGTCGACTTGACTGTAGGTGCGTCTTTGGAGGCACATGTAGCTGGTGCCTTAGCAGGACCAACATTCCTATGCATCCTTACAGAGCAGTTTTACCGAACTCGAGTAGGTGATCGATTCTTTTTTGAAAACGGCGATAAAATGACCGGATTTACTCCAGGTAATGTTAAAATTTAGAAGACTAGTGCCTACTATTTTTTTTATAAATTTTGTTTTAAAGATCAACTGGAAGAGTTGAGAAAAGCTAGCATGGCACGTTTACTTTGCGATAATGGCAACAATATAGCATCTATGCAACTACAGGCATTTAAAACGGTGTCAGGATCGTAAGTTTAGATCGACTTTATATAAAGACAATCCTTTTTTTATACATCAAAATCTTCTTGTACGTAGAAATCCTGTTGTGCCATGTTCAAATATCCCACAAGTCGACCTCACTAAGTGGATTGACCAAAAGCCATATGCGGATCCCACAATTCATTTTGGGAAAAAGTGATCGATTATTTCATAAAATATTAAGGAACTGTCAATCAACTAGTTAAATCTTAATACGCGTATCATTTAGTTTACATTTTTTACAGCTGCAAATTTAAATTAATTTGTTTTAATTTTGCCAATACAATAACAAAATAAATAAATGTTGAAAGGCTCATTGTATATAAACATAAAAATCTAGTAATGGCCATTAGATAGTATTATGATGGACTCATATATTTTTGGCAGGAATAAAATCATGCCTGTTCTCTTTACTGGAACTTGTGTATATAGCCCAGTCAAATTAGGTAAAAAAAGGGGTCAACTGCGGAATGAAAGATAATAAGCTGGAAATTGGTAAAAACCTTTGTTTTGTCGCCCTAAATATTGTCTCAAAAGTCACAAATGCTATTGTGTCGGCGTCTTAAGATATTGAAGGTCAAAGGTCACGAAAAACGATTTTTCGCGAATATCTCGGTTCCTATTGCTTAAATGATATTTTCTCTTATTATCAAAGTTGTAGAGTATAAAATTCCCTACAACTTTTGTCTACACTTTTTTTTATACGATCAACCGTTTTTGAGGTAGAGCGCGAAGAGTGCGCAGCGTACAGTCATATGAGCTAATGCAGGGTCAAGCGTGAGTTACGGTTATCAGTACGTTGTATAAAGTCAATTATTGACAAAAAAAATATAATTATTAAGCAATGCCCATTATTTCTGTACTTATTATTAATTATTCAACTATAGTATATTATTAATTCTGGATTATCTATTTTAATTATATTTTAAAATAAAAAGACAGTAAGGAAATATATTTTAGATATACCTTTATTTATCACTAAATATGGCATGTTATACATTTATTAAAATGTGAGTTTAAATATTAAAATTAATTGTTGAATCGAATTAAATTGCGAATGGAAGCTAGTTATCTTCTTCTTCGTCGTCTTCTTCTCGCTCTAAAATATTCAATTCATTGTCATCATCCTCATTATCGGTCATATTCATTTCCAAACCTTCTAGAACTTCAGGATCGTATGTGCTTTCTTCATCGGGATTACTTGGATATAGTGGAGCGTTGAAGCAAGCTTGTCCATTGCACTGGCCACAAGCTAAAGAACATAGTAGCCCTGATTTAACTTAAAATATAACTAAAATAGATAATCCAGAATTAATAATATACTATAGTTGAATAATTAATAATAAGTACAGAAATAATGGGCATTGCTTAATAATTATATTTTTTTGTCAATAATTGACTTTATACAACGTACTGATAACCGTAACTCACGCTTGACCCTGCATTAGCTCATATGACTGTACGCTGCGCACTCTTCGCGCTCTACCTCAAAAACGGTTGATCGTATAAAAAAAAAGTGTAGACAAAAGTTGTAGGGAATTTTATACTCTACAACTTTGATAATAAGAGAAAATATCATTTAAGCAATAGGAACCGAGATATTCGCGAAAAATCGTTTTTCGTGACCTTTGACCTTCAATATCTTAAGACGCCGACACAATAGCATTTGTGACTTTTGAGACAATATTTAGGGCGACAAAACAAAGGTTTTTACCAATTTCCAGCTTATTATCTTTCATTCCGCAGTGAAACCCTAATTTGACTGGGCTAATATGTCTTAAGAAGTCGCAGCTGTGTTCAGAAGGTGGTTCTGCAAACCAGAGTTATAATGCTCTAATTTTAAGGTAGCAACAAATTTAATTTGCACTTAAATTATGAAAAAGACTTGTTTTAAATATTAGAAAATAGAACTCGAAAAAAACATAGTATATGAACTCATCTGCGTGTCAAGCTAGAAACGCATCGACTCATATAAGGTTGTCAAAAAAGTCTTGCGGTATTTTTATTGAATTTTCAATTGTTCATAAAATTGGTTATAATAATGCGATTTAAGTCAAATATGCGCCGTTTTGTTCGATGACGAGTTCCCAACGAGATGCCAACTTCATAATGCCCCTCTTATAGAAGCTCGCTTCCCTATTGTCAAAAAACTCGGAGAGCCAATTTTCACAGGACTCTCTTGTGGACAACTTCCGATTACCAAGCGCGTTCGTCATGGACAGAAATAGGTGGTAATCACTTGGTGCGAGATCCGGACTATACGGTGGATGCAAAAGAACCTCCCATCCGAGCTCCCGGAGCTTCTGGAGCGTCACCAAAGATGTGTGTGGCCTGGCGTTGTCCTGATGGAAGACAATTCGGCCTCTGTTGATCAAAGATGGCCTCTTCTGCATGAATGCTGCATTCAAGCGGTCCAGTTGTTGGCAGTACAGGTCCGAATTGAGCGTTTGGCCATAGGGCAGCAGCTCATAGTGGATGATTCCCTGCCAATCCCACCAAACACACAGAAGAACCTTCCTGGCCGTCAATCCAGGCTTGGCCACCGTCTGGGCAGCTTCCCCGCTTTTCGACCACGACCGTTTACGCTTCACGTTGTCGTAAGTGACCCACTTTTCATCGCCAGTCACCATCCGCTTCAAAAACGGGTCGATTTTGTTGCGATTCAGAAGCGATTCGCATGCATCCATACGGTCAAAAATGTTTTTTTGCGTCAAGTCGTGTGGCACCCATACATCGAGCTTCTTTTTCAATCCAAGCTTCTTCAAATGGTTTATAACGGTTTGATGACTCATGCCCAGCTCTTGGTCGATGCTACGGCTGCTACTATGCCGGTCTCTTTCGATCAATTCAGCGATTTTATCGCAATTTTCGACAACAGGCCTTCCGGACCGTGGCGCATCTTCGATCACCTCTGCACCAGAACGAAAACGTTGAAACCATCGTTGTGCGGTGGAAATGGAAACTGTATCGGGTCCATAAACTGCACAAATTTTATTGGCAGCATGAGATGCATTTTTGCCTTTATCGTAGTAGTACTGTAAAATATGCCGTATTTTCTCTTTATTTTGCTCCATGTTTGCGACGCTATAACTCACGAACGACTAAAAGCAAACAACAATTAATCAAACACGTGTTAGCACGTGAAAAGAGCTTTCCAAAAAGCTCTAGCGTGAACCGATGCGACGAATACAACTAGAACTACGCGCTTGCAAAGACAAGCTTGCGGAAATACCGCAAGACTTTTTTGACAACCTAATATTAAGAACTATCCAGATGATAAGATTTACAATAACCAAAAAAAAAATATTTCGAGGTCCTCTGAAACAATATAGTGTATCACCCATATCAAAAGTATAATATAGACTTGTCTTCCCTGATATTGCATCTAATCTGACAATATGCTTTCTCTAGCTTTTAGTATCTCTAAGATCTAGGCGTTCATACGGACAGCAGAGAGTCTTGAAAAATTCAATAAATTTTAGATGGATAATTGTTTTTTTTTTTTATTAATTCGTTACCAAATTTGGCAGAAAAATGTTTTTTAAAGTTCCCCACCACGCAATTTGTTTTTTTTTTTTTGTCCAACGCATCGCCAGGATTATTGCATGATAATATTTTAAATAACATTCTTTACATCCAATAAGTGTTCTGTACGTACATTGCCAGCATGACATATTGGGACCAATATTGTGCTCAAAAAACCAGCACAAAAATCACAAGGTCAGGGCGAAAGTTGTAAAATGATTTGATTATATTATAGCCACATTACATAATATACATATACTAGATCGTCACAGACATAAACAAGGTTAAAGTTAAAAGGCATTCGAGAACTGAAAGTTGTGAAGTTGGTCTTTCTTTATATGTTATGCATATACATATGTATATGTATATACTCTATAAATCTGCATTATAACGTGCTTCTTGTAATTTTTAGTCCAAAAAGCAATTCTACGAAGAATATTCCCCATAGTCTAATTTTTGTTAGCACATGGTTGCATATATTTTATATTATTGAGTGTATTTATTATTATTGCTCCTTTATGTATAAATGTAGGTTAATTACCCGTTTCTTTCGAAAGCTAATGTTTCAAACGAGATTCGAGCCATTTTTTAAAGAATAAACACAATGCACAAAAACTATTTTAATGTTCGTCACCTTTCTTTTCTTAGTTTGAAAATAATTTTTCATATTTAACGTTTACCTTAGACGCAACGTAACACAACGGAAACAACTATCATCACAGAATAATATTCAATACATAAATGGCAAATAAACTTGCTCATTATGCAAAACATATGACACATTTACATTAATTTCCAAGCTGAGTAAAAGAAATATTGTTTCGGACACCGAATTTCACATATTCTAACATATGTACGATTTTTTTTTGTGGATGTGGGAGAACCTTTTTAAGCTCATGGACGCAAGAATTTTATTATCTCTGCTGCCATGTTGCCTATAGCAGACTGTTTTTTTTTGTTGTTTTTTTTTTGGGAACTTAGTAGGATGTTCGCTAAGTTAGTGACTAAGAACGGCCCCTCATGCCTAGGCTTAGCTCACCCGTTCATCAGAGCATTTCTGCAAGTAGGACAACAATCAGCCATGTCCCGTCAAGCAGAAATTTTTATACATTATTTACTTTCGGAAATTTAAGGTAATAAGAGCCAGGAGGTTAGAGGGAACAACGATTTTTAAAAACTAGTCCCAAATATTAATTGCATTACGGTCTTCTTAATAAATATTGAATCTTCTTCGTCGTGGCATTTTTAATAATAGCACTTGTACAATAGCTTTTATTATAACTTTCGCATTAGACATACAAATTGACCTTTTCCCCTTACATTACTTTTCCTAAAAAAACACAAACACCATAAAAAATATTTATAGGTGCATTATATTTTAACACTGTTGCCATTTGTTCCCATGGCGCATTTGAAAGGTTTTGTACATCTATTTACATACATATGTATATATAAATACATCAACAAAAACAAATCAGTGTGGTACCTCATAAGGTGTGTACAATTTAAGTTTCATCTCGATTCGTTTATATCCATCAGTTGAAAACTTATACGAAACAAGTAGAAAAATGTTGGGGAGTAAATAAAACAAAAAGAAAAAAGTAAAACCGATCAAACTACTTCAGCTGCGAATCAGAGCTAATATGCAGGTTGCTGCTGTTCGAGTGTATTGTAAAGTCGGGCAGGACCGACTGTAGCATGACAATAATTTTCCATTAAATCAGTTTTCTCTAAAAATTTGGCATTGATGTCTCATCCCATTCATACATAGTGTGTATAACAATTTAAACAAATCTGGATTATCGAAAGTGTTTTAATTTTAATAATATAGATAATAAATGGCACTGTTCTAGACTCTTTGTTTGGTATAAAAGTGATTGGCTCCCTAAAGAAAAGCAGCAAAAGTCTTTTACCTATGGAACAGTTCAAAGCTATGTTTTGCTTGGGTAAATGTATTTACTATAAAGACAACGTTTAGATTAAAATTATATCATTATTCTATTAACGACAGCTTTGGCCATTAGCAGTGTTTGCATAATAAGTGGGAAAAGTACGAAGAATGAGACGGGAAGATTTTTGGCGACAATACAAGCACCGTCTCCTGCTCCAGCGCCGCACCCACAAGTTATTTATAAATCGATGCCGCCACCATATTATCCACCTCATCCTCATCACCACTGTAATTGTCCACCAGGATTACCTGGGCCTCCAGGCCCTCCCGGTTTTCCTGGACTGCCAGGAAGGCCAGCTGTAAAAGGTGAAAAAGGAGAGACCGGAGTTCCAGGCTTTAAGGGGGATAGAGGGTATACTGGACTGCCTGGAGTTCAAGGGGCGACAGGGGCACAGGGCCCAATAGGACCACCTGGCCTTCCTGGGCGTAGCCACTTTCCGGGCAGTCCCATGATACCTCCCATAATATTACCTCCACCGAAGTCGCACAAAGGTAAGCCGGGACCACCTGGGCCTCCCGGACCACCAGCAATGACTTCCCCACCATCGTCACATCCGCCAGGTCCTTACCCTCCTGGGCCATACCCTCCTGGGCCTTACCCTCCTGGGCCGTACCCTCCTGGGCCGTACCCGCATGGGCCGTATCCACCAGGAACATGGTTCCCGGTGCCTGTGCCTATGCCGTGGCCACCAAAAGGACATCATGGTCAAAAGGGACACAATGAACAGAAAGGTGGCCACCCATCACCCGGTCACGGACATAAGGGTCATCATTCGCACGCACCATGGCAAAAAGGACATAATGACGGCTTACCAGGACAGCATCATCATCATCACCACCACCACCATAGCCATCCCAGTTCGCCTTCTTCTCCACCGTCTCCATCTTTCGCTACGCCGCCAGCATCTCCGCCATCTCGTTTCGATCCCAATGTTGTGCTTACAGAAGATTTTAGTGATGAAAATGTGTTTAACGGACTGCCGTTAGAAGAAACCAATCATATGTCGGACCCACATTATGCTTCCTATTTGGACAACGCATTGGATGATAGCATACAAGTTGTTCCCGAAAATGAAAAAATAAGCACCGAAGAGCTGGATGAAAATGACGTCGATGAGCGCAGTTTAAACAAAAAACAATTTTTCGAAGATTTCATCAATGAAATTCCGTCCCTTAAATCTCAAAAACAAAACACCCAAGACCCAATTATTGTAGCTGTTGGTACACCTCGAAATCCATTCCTATTATATGAAATGCTTCAGAAAATATGATCTTAATAATAAAACTTCGATGTAGGATTGAAGAAATATTTTCAAAATTAAAATAGTTGGTTTGGGCTCCTATGGCAACTATGATAATTCGTGTTGGATACACGGAAAAGTTTTTCTGGTCGGTATCTAGATTTTTTAACGAATTTGTATGTATAAATGCGTTAGCGATATATTTTCAAGAATAGCTCTTGATCAGGTGCGGATCTAGAATTTGGTCGTGGAGGAGCTCTTCACTACGAAATGCATATTTACGAAAGCTCGCAAAAGACTTTCAACCTGTTTTTACACTTTGAGGGACCCAAAAGCTTTTCCCCGTCGATTCGCCAGTTTGTATGCATAGATGAATCGCTTAAAGACAGAGCTATACAATTTTAGGGCATAAAAACATTATTCCAGTAATGTTATGTTTATTATTTATTAGAAAAATAAACTTAAAATAAAATTATCAATTATTGTGGCTGTAATGAATTCTATATATGCACTCCAATTATTTTGATAAGAGTATTTCAAAAGAAGTATCTTCTCTTTTCCATTTTTTATTTATTTTTATTATTTTGGATGTATCGGTTGCATACATCAAAATACAAAATGCCCTGCTGATTAATGCAAATACTCTGGCTTAACGTCCTGCCATTTGCTTAGGTCCATTTGCTGTATATCATTGCAAGATGAAAGTTCGTTGCTAAAAGTGGGTTAATGGTAAAGTGGTAAAGTTTTTCAATATGAGAGGATAATAAAGTGACATTTGCTTACCCAGCATTAGGAAATATAAATACATTGCGTTGGATATGGCGTATATATTGAGCGTTGTTACAAAATAAACTGGCGACACTTGCCTTACGTATTTCCGCCAATTGATCTAAATAATAGAACACACATACATACTTTCCTATGTTAATACCCTAAACTGATGCATTTGTGCACATATAGATATACTTACCAACCGAAAACCCACTAATGTAATTAACTCGTTCAAAAAAGAATCTATCACTGCGGCGTAGATTCAGAAATTGCTTTCCCACTATGCACAAAAATGTTGGTCCAAAGAGGCCTTCTGGTGTGTGATATTCTAGGGAGCCTCCAATGGCCAAATCAACATCGTCTGGCGATGCATATATTTTGCGTAACAATTGAATTTTCTGCAAGACACCAAAAGATAGGTATTAATTTGCAAGCTTCTGTTTAATAAGCATATTTACCTCTTGGGGTATTTCATTTCTGAAATCAGACCAGTACTTTGCTCGGGACAATCCACAATACTCGCGCATATCATTATATGAAGCCAATCCAAAATCACGACCGCGCTGTATGTCCAAGGATTTCAAATCCGAGCCATACTCTTCAAAATCTTTGCGATTGAAGTAATGCCTTATCTCACGATCTATATTGTCATCCGCCCGCTTTTGCAACTGAGTGGCCAAGCCGCGAAGTAACGCATCATAGTTATCCCCGGCAGTCATCATATGCATGGTGTCTTGTCGTTCAAAATAGTCACTAAGACGCAGTGTTTGGTTGGCAGAGCGGTTTGGCGCAACAAGACTGCAAAAAATATAGTGACAGACAACGATTTTTATATTAATTTATAACACACTTACGAAAACCAACCGGGTATCTGGTTATGGCAATACCTAAAAGCAGCCATGGAAAACTCTGCATAAGGAGCGGGATTAACACTTTCATCGTAGTCATTGACATATTCAGCCGGCTCATCTGGGTAAATCAGGCCACTAAGATGCGCATAATCATGGCCAACAAATAACGGCAACCAGTCGTAATAGGTTATTTTCTGAAACTGCGCAATGTTTATCTTACGTGCCTCCTGATACAAACGCTCATCCGTGTAGTGTGGGTTCAGCAGTGCCAACTGTCTGGCCAGGCGGTTGTGTTCCCGATGCATTAACGTATGCAATACGATAATTGTAGGTGTGAGTCGATTTCTTTTGTCTGGAAGGCTGTAGCATTCTTGATTTGTGCCGCACTCGTTGTCTAAGTTTTGAGTTATCGGTAGCCAGTTTTGATTATGCAAGTAGCTGCTACGCAGTAAGCCTCGTTCAAACAAACGTACGCGGCGACTCTGTTCAAGTGAGTTACCGTAGAGTGAAGACAAGTCAAGGTATGCGGTAGCCACTGAAATCTTTTCGCTGTATCTATTTCCGCTTTTGGGACAAACCGCATCTGCGTCAGAAATAGAGCGTGCAAAACTAAGGCACGATTTGCCAGTATTATAAGCGATCGGTCCACCGCTGGGGAGTGGAATAGGGTAGCAAAGCTTATGTCGATGCTCGGTACAACAGTCACTGGGCGCACCCTTGGTTGTCAGCTGGCTTATATCGTGAGCGACTAGCTGACCCCATTGCATTGCAGCCATTGTTCTGTAATAGTCCAATTTGGTTTCCTCACCATAAACAGAAAGAGAAATAAATCGAGCATTTGGCAAAGAGGCACCCGAGCTAGCTACCCCAGGAGCATAGATATTATCAGCGTATCTAGGTGGTAATAGACGTGCATATCTACAACGAAACTCGTACAAATTAAATTAAGGTAAAATATAAAGTAGTAAGTTGCATTCACCTGGATGGCGCAATGCCGTACTCTGGGTTAACTAAATTATTACAAGCTCCATCTATAGAACGGTAGTGTAAGTTCTGGGTGTTGTTTAGACAGCTGATTGGTGGTATTCCACATTTAATTGGCGCTGAAGCCAGCTTCTCATTGTCCAAATTCAAATAACTTTCCTGAGAGCTTTGGGGACCCGAACTGATGCTATATTTGGGCAGTAATGTCTTTAACAAAGCATCGATGCTGTGCTCGTTAACAGGTGCCCCTAAGTAGCTGACATCAAACGGTCCACTATTCCTTTTTGTTTTTGCAGCTGAAGTAGGCTCACCGTTCAATTGCATTTGAGTGGCAAAAGGGCTGCAAATGTGCAAAAAATCCAAACATAGTGGAACCCTTTATTAAGAAGTACTACTGTTTATACAAACCAATGCAGAGGCGAAGCTTGCTCCGCTAGTGTGGTAACCACCAGCAATAACAAGACTATGAATATTGTAGAATCTTTCATTATGCTCAGACGAATTATACCACAAGAACAACTGCATTTATACGCTGGTAGTGTCAAACTCTCATGAGCAATTCATAAATTTTTGTGTTTTGACTTGAACCACGATAGCTCGCCCAGTGATATATAGCTTTCCGCATATTTAGCACGCTTGTCGAGATGGCTAAGATAAAAAGACAGCTATGCGAGCATAATTTCCATTTTCCATAAATGAATTCTAGTCTAAAAGCACGAACTTAAGCATACATACATATATATATACATACATATGTATATAGATTGCAACCGCAAAGTTTGCAAAAACTAGCGTGACCACCCAAAAAAAATTAAATTTTATTTGAAGTAAGGTTATTAATTTTGCATGGCCGGATGTTAAATTAAGCGGTATTCGAAGTTTGTTCAATTGTATGTAACATAGAAAAGGAAACTGCGTAGGCCTCCCAAGGGTATTATCTCCAATATGATGTGGATGACAAAGGAATTTATATCAACATGTCTGTCTGTCCTTGCAATCGTCTAAGAATAAGTCTTTCAATATTTAAAGGCAGAACAAATTAATTTTTTGTTGTTATGCCATAAAAATTTAATATTTGCTATTTTAAAAACCATAATTATATTGTAACACTTATACATTTACTATGTACTTACATATACATATACTACCAAAGAATAGAGAACTAGTTTCTACATACGGCAGTAAAAGTTACCTCAAAGTGGTCTGGACTTTAATGCCCGCGATATTTTAATGTTTTTCACACAACTTTGGAGATAACCTTACAGAGCAATGGTTATTATCAATAAAAACACAATTATTCCGAAAAAATAAGCTGAGAAAACCACAATCAACCAACAATAATTTAATTTTTCCGACGAAATGATTCATAATTTTCAAAACTTATTTAACTCGGCATCTATGAGAGTTTAAGAACAAAAGCTTATGAGATGAATTTTGGATTTTGGGAATGTTTATACCGTGTACCGTATGGTACCAAGGGTATATTAAGTTTGTGCAAGCCGAAAATGTATGTAACATATAGAAGGAAACGTCGGAGACACCCCAAAGTTACCTAAAATATGATCAGGGTGATTAGAGAAGTCGATATACCTATGTCCGTCCGTCTGTCCGTGTGAACGCCTAGATCTCAGAGATGGTAAGAGCTAGAGTTACAAAACTTTCACATTAGATCTCATATTAATCCATAGGAGATAAGTTTATTTTATTTTTTTGATATCGGGGATAAATTATATAGCTCCCATGGGGGTGTTTGAGACGACCTCGACAAAAAAAAAGCGTTTTAGATGAATAATTCGTTTGTTTATGAAGATATCGTAACCAAATTTGGTATTCGAAAGTTTTTTTATAGTTCCCAATCACTGTACCAAATTTGACAAAATCGGTTGACTATATCATATAGCTCCCATAGGTCCGATCTTCCAAAAAGTCGATTTTTTAACAAAATTTGTTGTGTTTCGTTTGTTTGTTAAGATATTGGGACCAAATTTGACATTCGTGAGTATTTTATAGTTCATAAGCACTGTACTTAATTTAATCCAAATCGTTTGACTAGATCATATAGCTCCCATAGGACCAATCGGTCCAAAAACACGATTTTTTTTACAAAATTCGATGTGTTTTGTTTGTAAAGATATTTGTAATAAATTTGGCATTCAGATCCTTTTTAAGGTATTTAAGCACTGCGTCAAATTTTATTGAAATCGGTTGACTATATCATACAGCTCCCATAGAAACGATCGGTCGAAAAAAAAAATTGTTGCTTAAAAATTCTTCTGTTTTTGGTTTTTTGTTAAGAAATCGGACTTTATTACAATCTAGTGGTACAGGGTATCCTAAAGTCGTCCGCGCCCGACTTTACGTACGCCATTTTTTTTTTGTTTTTTAAAATGTTGCAATTGTTCATAATATAGATTTTAAAATTTTTTAATAACAATTAAAAATTGTTAGGTTGTGCAAACGTATTTTGAAAAATGTCCTTTTTCACTAAAATATCCGTAAAAAAAAAACGAACTAAAGGAGGATAATAAAAAAACGGATTTTGAATGCTGAAGCATTACCCTAACATAAAATATACGTCTTATCTCTGAAGAAAAAAGTGTTAAATTTGTCAATTAGTGTAATTCAAGTTTGAAAGCATCCGAAATTTAAATTTCTCATGTAGGCATTACAATTAAGTTACATATCACCAAAGAATATAGAACTAGTAGTTCTATATTCTTTGATATCACGCACGTTCGTCAGACGGTTAACCTGTAAAGATGAAGTTCTTAGTTGTGGGTAGTTAAATATCATCGATACCTCCTTTGCCAAATTAAGATAACCAATTTAGAAGTTATGAGGGATAGACTAACACACAAGCATTACTTGCTAGATACATCTATAGCCTTACTTTTTGCTTAGCCGAAGTTCGGTAAAACTAAACTGAATAGCATAATTTCATATAATTTCCATCTAAGAAAAGAATATACAAATATTTCTGTAAAAATGTGCAGAATCATTTTCATTTTAATTACAAGCCATTAAAAGTTATTTATTAAGTCGATATTAGAAACTATTAATAAACCCGGTTTAGGAGCACTTAAATATTATCCCATATCCATATACTAAATAAGAAATAACGTACTTATTCTTCGCATTTCGACTAATTATAGCTCTTACAAAAATATAATACAATTATCTTTGGAATTTCAATCTATGGTTAATTATACTTCATTTATAAACAACGAATTCGAGATTCTTCAAATTTTATTTTAATAAAAGCTTTTCTTGCTCGAATTTTAAAATTTTCTTTTTTAGCTCAAGTTTGTCCATCATAAGTTTTTCCATCGCTTCATGATGTCTTTTATCTTCAGTAAGCTTTTGTTTATAAAGACTGCAAAAATCATGAAGAACAGAAATTGTTCTAGTGACCGTTTCGTCGACCAAACTTAGTTTCTTACTAAGTTTTTCCGCTGTATCGTCGTTTAATAAGGCCACCTGTCTCGGTTTTCCTTGATCATTTACAATAAGGGGGTCAGTTGCAGTTTCCACTTTGTACGTTTGCGGTTCATATGAAGAGCGAACTTGCGATTCTTCTGTTTCTTCCTCAACTTCAAAGTTTTCAGCACCTAATTTGCAGTCCCGTGCATTTGAAAAATGTTGCATATCATCATCAGAGGAGGCATAAGTTATAATATGGCCCAGCTCGTCATCTATACCCCACATTTGTGATAAGGTTACTTCTGCTGGTGTCAGTATCTGCTTGACATATGGCCCATTTTCGATGTGGTTTTTTTCAATCTTTTTACGTAGATATATTTTCCAGTCTTTCAAAGCCTAGAAAAATCATTAAAATGAAAGGTGGCCTTTTTATGATGTAATCCATCAAATGGTCATTACCCTTTTCCATGTAGTTACATCTTTTTGTGGGGGGCCTAGCTGATTTAACTCAGCAGCAAGACGCTCCCAAAGGTCTTCAAATTTGTTACGGTTTTCCCTGGTGGGTGTTTGCAGTAATATTATGGGATGCTTTTTAATAAACTCCACCAAAAGTTTTTCCTGTGACGGGTTTTTGGGTTTTGCCCTTAAAATATATGTACACATAGAAATCTTGTTTAACGCAATCATACAATTTACATTTATTTAAAATCGCTTACCTGTGAGTATGTATTTTCTTTGACAGAAATTGATACCGAAATTTTTGCCTTGGCAATGAATATGAATAAGATGGATGCATTCTCAATAAATGTTTGCTTAAATTTGTTGTCGTTGTTTTATACGACAGTTTTGCCTTGCATATGTTGCATAGAGCATATGTATCATCAACCGGCCGAAAAAGAGCCCAGATTTTACTTGTTTTTCTTTCCATGATAAAAATCGTTACCGGTGTAAGTATTTTACTTTTTGCTTAAGCACTAGACTAAGTATGTCGAAGTCCTTATTCAATTTTATTGGAAATGTTTTATAAATAAAAAGCACAAAAAGGCTATGAAATTAAAAATTCTGGTAAATATTTCTTCTTCTTTCCATTGTTTTAGGAGTTGAAAATCGATTAAATGTATAGCAAACTATCGAATGAATTTCGATTTGTTGGTTTACGAATTGCTAACCGAAAGAAGAAACTTATGATAAATAAAAAAAACTTTTGTAAAAATATATCATGATCTTAAGTAAGATCGGCTCCGAAAAATTGTCGTTACTCCATTATAATTATTTTGGAAGCGCTCGACTTAAATGCAATGGAACAAAAGTTATATTGAAAAAAATGGCGGACGTTGACTAATATCTCCTATGGGTTTACCCGACTGAGTTTGCTAAAATTTGGTGAAACGCTAGGGAACTTAGCTTCCCAACGCCAAAATTTGTTACGAAATTGATTAGATTCATAAAATAATTTGTAGGCCACTGTTGCTTGTTTTTAAGTATATAATTGTATAATATATTTAAAGTAACAATTAAATAATATTCATAACAATATTTGTTTTTTTCGAAATTTTCAATTACCCCTAATAAAACGCCAATATCAAAATAATAAAATAGGCTTGTCTCCCGTGGCGATTAAAAGAGTTGTAAATTGAATGTTTTTTTTTGCAGCAAATGGACATGGGTATACCGCTTTTTCTAGTCCCTCTGACTTTTACTGGATGTGACTTAAATTTCTGGTATAGGAATTTGGTATAGATAGGTTTACACATAATTTCGACCAAATTTATCAGTACATTTATTTGTAACTTGCTATATTGTAGCATATTAAGTAATCAGATTCGAAATCCATTTTAAAGTAGTTGTTTCTTTATGAAAACATGAAATGCACTGCTTATAAGCTTTTTAAATTCCTCGGGATAATTTTCATCAGACATAATGATATCGTAGGCTTTTTTCTTGTCCTGGTAAAAAATAAATGAAAGCAAGCGCTTAAAAAGTTGTATAATAAGATACATACCATATTATCAATTGAAATTGGTTGGGAATGCTCCAAAATGTTTCCTTTAAGATCCCCACATGCTATAAATGGTACTAAACGCCGATTGACTTCTGAACCAGTTTTATTTGCTATTGTAGCTACATCATCCTGGACCGGATTAATAACCTGAGGTATATATCCTACTGGCATGCGAAATCCCCTGCATACGACAAAAGCTTCTATACTCGATGAACGTGAGCTGGGCGGTTTGTATATATCGAAATTGTTAAAAAACATCTGCATTTGCGATTCCAGTAATCTTGTTGCGTTGCCCTTAAATATTTTTGCCACAAAAATACCACCAGACTCGAGTACAAAAGAAGCAATACTTAACGCAGAGACCAATAGTTGATGCTGCATAAACTCATCCATTTCATGTACACCAGTTACATCGGGGGCACCATCACATACGACAAGTTGAGCCTTTTGGTTTTCTCCAAAGTACTCAATAATTGCATCAGCAGTGTTTTCGTTAGTAATGTCACCTTGTAGTTGAACTACTCCTCGAATGGGAGCCATAGCCTGCAGATCTACGCTAATGATTTTAACTTCCAATTTTTCAATTTCGTTTGAACATACATCGTACAGCTTTCTGGAGAGAACTTGAGACCAACTACCTGGCGCGGCACATAGGTCTACTGCACGTCGGACACCTAGTCTTATACAAATACACATCGGTTTATATGAACATACATGTGAACATTCGTTAATTTGCAATTACATTCTTACCATTAAAAATATTAAAAGTTTCATCTATGTGTATGAGCTTAAAAGCACTTCGCGCCCGCCAACCTTTTTCCTTAGCTTGACGATAATAAATATCACGCTTGTCTTTATTGGTTTTACCCATTGTTTATATGGATATTATAAATTAACTGCAAAACACAAGGCGATACATACAACCCACTCTTCTTCTTTATTTTCGTGACATTTTACGCTTACAGTTGGCAGCTCGGTTTTTTTTTGCAAGAGTTGGCAGATCAAAAAAATTAATGTGAGGTGACAAGTCATGTTATAGTTTTTATAAAATAATGGAAGACTCTTTTTTCGGATTTGATACAACTATACCGGTAAGCAAGCAGGTTAATAAAGAGCCTAAACTGTATGGTATATATGAAAATCAAGGCAAATGCAGCAAAACTCTATCTTGGCCTAAAAAAGACAAAATGGTCGAATGCTGTATTATGCATATGTCAAAACGGCCAGCAGAGCACCCGTATTTTGACTACATGCAGCCACATACGTTGAAACTATTTGTGCATAAATGATAGCACATTCTTTGATGTTTTGCAGGACGACGATGGCGGAGGTCGCATTGCAGAGCCTCCAGAAGAAGAATACGATGCCCTCAACGATGAAACCTTTGGCTCTGCGATTAATGGCGATTGGGAAGAGGCCCATGAAACAATGGTTCGGCTTGGTGGAAATGGTGAGCGTATTGGCGTTAAAAGAGGAGATAGTACGCTTAACAACAGAGAATTTCCTGAACATATTGGTGTGGATGCTTTTAAGCATGTTTTACTATCATCGGCGCCTTTATCAAGCGGTTCAATACAGGCATCCCTCAATGCTCACTCGCGAAGTATGCAAAATATTGGAGACTCTGATTTAGAGTTAAATCTCTCGTCAATGAAATTAGACGATGTAGATCTGTGTTCATTTGGCGAAAGTGAAAGTTTCAGTAATAGTAATACCAGCAACCGTGTCAACTTGGACCATGCTGTATGGGCGTCACAGCCGCCTATACGGCATACTGCCGAAAATGCGAATGTTCCATTCTCAAACAATCACCACATTTTTCGTGATTCTTTTAGAAGTCCCTTTCAAACTCAACCGCACATTTCTTCCCAAATAAAAATGCAAAAGGAAACAAACGCGAACGTTAACTTCGGCCTACCACCTATGCCAGCACTTGCGCCAAAAATCTGTACTCTTGAGGACATTGAACGCAACTTAATCATTCAACAAGCAATACCGAAGAAATCGCCCCATAATTACCAGCCCATACAATCAACAGATCTCAAAGTGTTTGAGGACTTTAATCTTGCTAATACCCCAACAATGAGCCAGCACCAACAAAACCCACAACTGCAGGCACTTCCTAAGCCATCGCAGCCTCAGCACAAGGGTAAATATAAGTAATTTTTTCTTCGCATTTCTTTAATCACATTTTTGCCTACAGTGCCGCCTGGTTTCCTAGCAACTCCGCAAACATCTCCACCAAGGCCAAATTTAGGGTTTCATGGACCACATCCACAAATACCCGGCCTAATGCCAACACCAGGACATCCCCAACAACTTAATGGTATGGCCGGAAATCGAGCTCCACCAGGTTTCATATATCCGCCTGGTTTAGCACCGCAGCACCCGCTTCTTAATCAGCACTGTGGACTGCCGCCCAATTTTCCGCTAGGCAACAACCCAAGGACACTACCAAACCCACACCTACCCACGGCTCTTAACAATTTTGCCATGCATCCAAACTTCAATGCTATGCGCGCCGCGGGCATTCATCCAGCCGTATTTATGCAACCCCCGCAGCCACCCCGGCTGCCACCACATTCATTGCAAGCTGCAAACAATTTGCTAAGCCAGCAACCTAACTCCATGCATAACATGTTTAATATGCGCCTCGTGCAAGAGATTCAACAGAACCATCCTTTATTGCAAAATGCGGCTGTTGCTCGGCAGCAACAACAACAACAGCAAAGTCGTAGTGGCTCAATAGCTGCAGATCGACAAAAACAACAGCAGCAGCATGGCCGTCGCGCAGAAGGTGGTATCGGTGCAAATGGGAATTACCCACAGGTGGAGTACGACGAATATGCTAATCTTATGAGCACCCGCGACAAACACTGGCTGATTGGCATTCAATTATCTCAACTCAACACTGACACGCCGTTTATTGATGACTATTACTATACGGTGCATAAAGAGCGAAAAGCAGTACTGAATGGCCAACTGCGGCATAGTCAGGCACACAAGGACAACCAATTAAATCATCCATTAACGCAGCCCAGAGGTCATGCACAGCTTATCCTTGTGCAATTGGGCAACAAAAACGGAGCACGCAATGGGCAAAATCGAGAGCGTCGCAACTCGGAAAATTCAAATATTAACAACTCCAGTAGCATGTCTAATAATAATAGCTCTAACAACATGCCGAGCTATATCTTTTCGCCACTAAAGTTTGAAAACTCCTTAGGTAAACTGCAATATGGTAGTGTTACTGCGCCGCGTAAAATTATTGATGCTGATATCATGGGCAGTGACGCAGGCCTATCCGAAGGCGCTTCAGGTGTTTCTTTGTCTACCGTCAAATCAAACACAGGAACTCCTCTGCTTCCCAATGTATCCGAAGTAACATCAAATATAATGAGGAAATCACGTCACATTTTGCTACACATAGAAACTCTGTATCGGTTTTTGCTTAAACTGGAGGATTTGGAGAATCCTGAAGTTATGGCAACAATTATTTTAAAGAAAAAAAAGGAAAGCGAGCGCATTGCAGCACTCGAACAACTTGAAATGGCGCACAAGACCCCAGAGGAACGTGCGGCGGAAGCAGCAAATCCGCAGCCAATAAATCCAGCGCTTAAAAATAAATTTAATTATGAAATTGAGCCGCGAGCTGCACTGGTGAATAAGCTTAAAGCTGGCTTGACATATGAGAAGGTTATGTCCATGATGAATGTTCGAAAAGGAAAGGTTGGTGCTCAATGCTGTTTTATCCAAGTCGAAAAAGTTTTATCTTATTTTTTTTAGATACTCTTACGACGTGTTATGCCTTTTATTTCCGATCAAAACATTCGGTGGAATGTTTGGATTGGTATATTTGGTTCACTTCAGAACGTTATAAAGAAAGACCGCGATGATATCGAAGGAGTTTTGCACGCTTTATACCCAGAGTTCAAAAAACATGTTCAGGAAGCCAATTTCGAAACTATTGTTAACATTTCGGCTGCAATTACGATGAACGATAAGAACCTTACTGGCATATTTTGCAGTCGTGTAAGTTTTAGTCCTGTTTCAAAATAAAAACTTTGTTTAAATAATTTTCTTTACAGTTTGGAATATTATCGCTTGTTTGTTTAATACTTCGAGCAGAGGCAATTTATGTGCCCAGTATTGACATTACTCTCAACGGGGAAAACAAGGAAAAGTGGCGTGAATTTCTAGCTCAGGTAGCATCATGTCTAAATCGCACCATACAAAATCAGACCATTTCAGCAGCAATTGAGTCCGATGCAATTCAACCTTTGATGAACCACTTTGCGCGCTTCAAAGACTTGAAGCTTGATGCACTTTTGGCTTTAATAACGGAAGCCAAACAGCAAATCGATTAAATTAAATCATTGCTTTCATTAGATCGTGAAAAATTTGTTATTTGAAAACAAGTTTCCACAACTGGAAAAAATTGTGCTTTTTGTAGACTCTTTTGCAAGTGTGTTTTGAGCCGAATTTAAACCCAAACACATTTTTGTGTAACGATCAGGGCATATTTATGCAAACGCACACACCAATATAAGGGATCTTACCATATTTTAGAAAATTTAAGAGGACATTATGATTGAATAGCGTTATTTATATTAAAAATTGTTTACAGCACTAAATAACTTACTACAAACAATACATCGATGCATTATTTTACATAGATGCTTATGCACATATGTACACATACACAATAATAATAACATACTTTTGGTGTTTGTAAATATCGGTTATATGAAATTAAATGCTATTCTTTTAAATATTGGGTTTAATAAAATCAAATTTGACTAGAACCCATTAAACTACACATTCAGCATAAATGTTTCAATACATACTATAATCACTTGATCAAAGCATGCATCCCTTGAAAGTTATGTTACTTGTGATAAAACATTTTGACTATTTAAAAGATAAAGAAACAAAAATGAAAAATTGCAAGGGCTTTTTTAAAAAAAATAATATTGTAAAAATCGATTTTTTATCTTTGAATTGTAAAGTAAACTACGGACAAATATTTGTTGTAAAATCCGCAGTTTCAGATTCTTTATAAGCGTCATTTTTTGTTATTTTAAATGCATTTTACTTCCTTTTTTTAAATTGTTTCTACTTACACTTGGCTAAATGTAACTTTTCATTGTCTTTTTTTGTACATCCATTTGTTGTGAGTATTTGATAACTTTATTTTTACAATGAGCTCGGCGTCATCATCTATGAATTTGTTAATGTGTCTATCAAAGGTAAAAAGGAAATGTTTCCAAACTATTTATCAACTTTTTTTAAGAAATCAAGTCAAGATAGAATCATAGATATATACATTTAAGAGCTGAATATGCGTAAAAAAATAATAAAATTTTTATAGATACATATAATATCTTATAGATATTTAAAAAACAATACATTATGTATGTACAATAAGTAACATGCAAACACATCAATATATTATTATTTTTTTTTTAATTTAAAGCAGCTTAATTAAAAATATAACAAAATCTTACATATGTATGAAAAACTGACAAAAACAAAATAAAATATATCTTTTTAGAAAGTTTAATAAATAAAGCATACAATTTCACAAGCGGAACACACACTGAAAGTAATCGACTATTAATTTTATTTGAACTTTTTCTACCGTCCCTCTTTAAAGCGATCACCTTATTAGTCTATAAAAACCAGGTCCACGTCTTGTATCAATGTTAATTATTAAATGTGGTCAGTATGTTACAGTAAAAATGGGCGAAAAAATGTCTTGACTTGAAAAACATTGCACGCAGGAATTTTTCTTGATTTATGTTTTAATGTTTTCCCAAAAAGTCCAAAACCAAAAAGGTGAAAAAAAAAGTTTTACTTAAAAATAATTTGGCTTTCATTAATAAGTCATTTTTAAAATATAACAATATATCCAAATGAGGTAAAGAAGCAAACCTTGTAATGTAAAGAAATTCCTTGTCTTCATTTTTTCACCACTACGAAAATACTAATTATGTTACGTATGAATAAGGAATACTTATTTAAGTATTTATCGGAGCTGAAAATCTGGCATACGTATTTCTTGGTAGATTGATTCGCTGTTTAAACTATAGGATAATTCAAATCCTTAAAAAAATTATATTTACAAATTTCTACCATGATGTTAGCTGATGTTCAATTATTGGGTTTTCCAAGATATCGACTTTGAGATACCTTGTACAATCATCACCATTGAGTAAATATAGCAATCGATTAAATTGGACACAGTTTTTAAGTATTTAAGACTAATTATGTGGGTCTTAATTAATTCCTGACTGTTGTTAACTTGCCTTCTTTGTAGTTTACGGAGGACTTTGCTATTAATGGAAAACCTTTTTCCTTTTACTTTACTTATTTAAATTTAATTTAATTTGTTCTTCTGTTTGATTATAAGCTTTAATTTGTGGAATTATATATGCAACATTGTAAATAAATCTAGAGTGGCTTTTGCATTTATCAAGCGTGGCATGGAAGATTATCATATCTTCTAAACCAATTGAGATATTTTTATGAATTAAATTGCAATTAAAAAAAGGGAGTTTTTCTTTCGGCCTATAAATAAGATTCAAACATCTGAGAGCTGCGCAATATGTTATTGAAGTTAGATTTTGCTGCCATTGAAAAATGTGTACATATTTTTTTCATATTTTCTAAACGGATTGCGATATTTTAATGAAATGAATTGTAGTTCAAAGGAATATCAGGCTTTAAAGTAAGTACTAATATATGTTGATACAATATCTGAGAGCTGCGCAATATATTGTTGAAGGTGGATTGTGTTGCCTGTGTCATATTTATGAAGAAAATTTGTATGATATATTTTTTGTTTGTAATATAACTAAATTTGTTATATCAGTAGTTTTTTGTAAAATAATTATCCACATTTACATTTTAAGGAATATCTGAAGGACATAACATTTCTTTTGAATAACTACTTATCAAATCTGTGTGGGATCTCACGTGTCTTAGGGAGAGAAATAGTGGAGCTGAAGAGGCTGGCAACATATTAAAAAGATCCTCGTTTTTCCTGATCGTGATATTTACAATTATTTATGGCTCTGAATTTTTTATAATCCTTGTTTCTTGATTTCTAGACTTCTTGTGACTGGGTAGACAATGATATTCTATTAAAGATTGACCACGTGCTAAAGTTTTGTTGTCCAGGATATTTTTCCATTAGCATCTTTGCAGTCTTAGTGGCATATTTACCAAATTTGCAGCCGTTAATTTTTCCCTTGCACTTCAAAATGACACCCAATCTTTTGATATTTTTTACATCCACTCCAGTTATTTTTGATGTAATTTTAGTTTCTGCAAAGAATTTTCGTGTTGAGTTGCAATCGTTTTTATTACTATATCTACTATATATGATTCCTGAATTTGCGGAAGAGTATAGCAACTTTCAAAATAAACTCGTTGCATGTAATTTTGGCGTGCAATGGTCAAATACCAGATTTTCCTCTTTAATTAAGGAACTTTTCAAATATTGAAAATCCTATCGTAAGCTGCGTACTGCGCTCTGTTTAGCTGATCTAATTTTGTTGTATCCAGGAAGAATATTTACATTATGCCGGATTAAAGAATCCCGTAATATTATATATTTCCCTTACAGAGATTCACATCCATAAACAACGCCAAAGCCTCTTCAGTGCTATATGTATGTACACAATTGGTAGTGAATTTGGTGGTGTGGGGATGCTTTCTTTATCCTTTTAAGTCGCAAAGGGCTGGCATTGGCGACCGCCTTTGTTATATGCGACCTTACTTTTTCAACGTCCTTCCCCACACTCGTCCAAACATTTTGAGGGATTTCCCCTGTTTAGTGCGTATACGTCTGAGGTTCTAGTGAGAAGAGTAACTCGTTTAAGCCAGTTTTCGTATCCCTTAATACATTTTTCTCGGCTGTAATTAACGTCTATCCATTTTTTTTATTTTGGAGTAAATTAGATTGCATTTTTCCTTTTAAGTTATCAAACTTCACCATATTTGCTTTCTCAAGATTGAGTTCTTTTCTGATGGCCGAATCGAACTCCTTCAAGCTTTTGGAGTTTTTAAACAGCTTAAATAATTTTATTTTGCAAAGTCATCGTTATTATTAATCTTAAAAAAATACTTTTGTCGTTCCTTGACCAATTCAGAATTGTGTCACCCAATTTAATTTTTATATAGTACATTTTTTTAAATTAAATTTATAGCTTCTAAATAAAGTATTTACCCCTTTAATCCGTTGTAATAGATTAAGAAGTAAATCATTTTATATAAACAAGCTTAGCGAAATCTATAAACATATTGAACGGCAGGTGGCGCTAATTTGCTGGTCGTAGCGCAGCGTTTGCATGCATGATTTTTAAGGAGCGATAAGTCTTTAAAGCGTTCTAACTTGGCAACTACAACAGATAATTACATGATTTAAAATATGCACCAACTTAGTTTTAGACTTTGTGGATGGCCCGTAGTACAATAAGCAAGAGAAATTCCAGCATGCAATTTTTTTCCGATCACCCCCTTTTTTTGGTCTATTTTTACTGTACTAATTCGTTTTTCTTTATTCAATTTAGATCATCCAGACCATAACATCCCCTGTACATTTCTATATATCCATAATACATACATACATGCATGAATGCAATAATGCAATAATCGGTCCAGACCGATTTTGAAGCATCATGTACTTTGGAGCTCTGCGATGTCCATGAAGTACATCCTGCTCTTCTCAAATAAATTCTACAACATGTACCCTCTGCGAGACATATGCCTCTTCAAATTTGAAATCTTCTTTCCGTGTGTAGTGTTTATACCTTGTTTTTGTCGACCACGAAATACGGCAATAAGATTTGAAGTATGTATAGGGTGAGGTGAGGTGATAGGTATATATCGCACTATTTTTTGTGGATAAGTCCCAAAAAAAAAAAAAAAAAAAAGGTAAATTGCAATAAATTTCTTTGTTGAAAATGTTATATTTATCTAAAAAAAAAAAGGTAAATTTCAATAAATGTTGATAATGTTAAATAACCATTAGAGAAAAAAAACCGGGACTTTTACGGCGCGAACCGGGACACCGGGACAAGCAGTCACAACCTGGTAACACGTCCCGGAAAACCGGGACGGTTGCTCACCCTAAGTATGTAGACTGAAATTTACTGTAAATACCGATTGAGCCCTGTCCATCTGTCCGTCTGTCTGTTCATACAGATTTACCACATTTCGGAAACACGAAAAATTAGCACCTGGTGCGCCTCTCTATAATGTTTTTTACTATAATTGAATTATTTAATTTCTAATTTAATCTTATTTCAAATTAATAGATTGTAATTGATTGGCGGAATTTTCTATTGCTGTAATACAAACTCTTGATACTTCAAAATTATTTTTTACTTTTAAGTTCGGGTTGCTATTAAAGCGTGTTTTTAGATTTTTTAATAAAAATTGAAAATAAAATATGTGTGGCTGGACCCGGGTGTCTCACGGAGGGTTAAACTATAATTTTGTTTAATTTTAATTTGTGATTAATATTTTTATTTACGTAAACCCTCATGACACTTAGATGGACAATAAACCTTAACGGTAGCGGAAGCCACCCCATCCAAATTATAAGTATGTGTGTACAGCTATTCGTCAACGGCCACGCACTTATTTAAACCGTGTCCATGGCGCCTTAAGCAGCCCTTATATGAAGCGCCAAAGTAGTCTGTCTGTGATTTTCTGTTCGGCGCAGAATCAAGCGACAGAGTGCCGAGCCGGCGCCGGTGTTTTTGCAGTCGCCGCCATGCATTCGCCATGAACAAGGCGCCACACCAGACCAGAGTGCGTAACAAGTGGAGACGCAGAGCTTTGAAAATTGTTGCGAATTTTAGAATCGGCATCGTCGACGATGAAGACAACGACAACGACAACTTGTCGGCATCATTTTACTTTTCAATGAATTGAAGTCACTTTCATACAAGACGACAAACACAAACTCTGGACCTTGTATGTAAGTACATACATATCTTCGCGCCCGCCGGGCTGACGATTTTGGCGGCAAGTCATCGCTATCGCCGTTGTGTCGTCTGGAAATCGTCGTGTGACGAAAGCAACGGACAACAGACCACAGGAGCATAGCTCATACAGTACACAGCGGATGTGAATACGTACAACATTGATTTGCAACCGAGCAAAGCGTGCGTGTGCGCTATTAGACTGTTCCTTTTTCCCTTCGCCATTATAGCAGCCACTGTCGCGACAAATGTTTCTCGATGTACAAAAAGATGAGAAAACATTGCTCTCGTCGATTAGGACTTTTAAGTGACATACCCCCATTATGATATATACACTAGAAAAAAATTACGAATTTATTTCTCCAGAAACATTAATTGATATTAAATAATAATATTGTATTATTCTGGATACAACTACCCGTATTATAATTACCTTTGCGGCTTATTAAATCCGTCGTATGACAACTATAAATTATGTTGTACTCACTTATTAGGTCTTCTCAAGGCCATTACATAGGTATACGTCTGCTAAATCATGAGCCGTTTATACACAAATGCTTTTAAATCTAGAATTGCTGCTATACCTTTTAAAAATTTAGCAATAATAGTGTAGAAAAAAAAAAAAAGATTAGTATCCTGAATATTTTGCCTCCAACTTAGTTTGAACATTCTGTCCCCATAACGTCCATGGATTTAGACTCTTTGGCGTTGTGGCTATTCTATTTACACCCTATTCCACAATGTTAAAATATTGTTAATAAGCTGTTTTAGGTTTTAAGGTAAAGGGACAGATATAAAATTCATCCGTTTGTTTATTTAAGACCTCACTATTTTACCGTTGCTGCAGTAAACCAGGATGTAGGATCTTAATCACAGACTGACCTCTACTCTCTGAAATCCGTCTCGAAACTAAATTAATTTACATGTGCATACACACATACATATGTATCTATAAGTTGCTGTCAGATTTTCTAAGGGAGTTTATGATATAGGCAACCAATTTGGATTACATTTGGTACAGTAATTGGGAAATATTAGCTGTGCAACTACGTTCTCGCTGATTTTCAATACGTGACTATAGCAGTTAGTGCTGGTCGTTCCACGTAAAGGAAGACCCAAAACCTTCGAAGACGCTGAATTTTAGACATTACTCGATGAGGATGCGTGCCAAACGCAAGAAGAGCTTGCATCAGCATTAAGAGGTATCCTCCCCATGATTTTGGTTACGATATCTCAAACTATTTACCTTAAACTTTTGGTGTTATTCGAGGTCCTCTGAAATAACACTATGGGAGCTACATATATAATATATCCCTGATGTTAAAAATATAAAATTAACTTATCTCCATTGACATAATAACCTTATCTGAAAATTTGGTTTCTCTAGCTATTAGCCTCTCTGGGATCTAGGCGTTAATACAGACAGACGTACATAGGTACATATATCGACTTCTCTCGTCATTATGATCGTAACTTTGGGGGGTCTCCGATATCTTCTTCTGTATGCTACTTACATTTTCGGCTTGTGCAAACTTAATGTATCGTTTGCACCATAGGGTGCAGCGTATATAAGTTTATCAATACCCTATACATAGAAAGTACAACGGGTATGATGAGTTTATGCGAGCCGAAAATGTACATATGTATGTATGTAACATACGGAAGAAGATATCAGAGACCCCAAAATTTACCTAAAGTATGATCAGGATGACGAGTGAAGTCGATATACGCAGTTACCTTAACTAATATCATGTTGACTAGAGACTCTAAAGGAATATTACCGAGCACCTCGAAAAAAATCAACATTTTTAGATGCATAATTTGTTTGATCATGAAAATATCACAGCTGAATTAAATTAAAAATTAATTTAAATTAAATCTGAAGTATGTTAGTCTTACAAATTTTATCAAAGTCATTTGACTATATCATATAGCCCCCAAAGGACTGACCGAATTTTAAAATTTAATGATGTACAGAGTTATTAAAAAGAGTTGCATAAAACGTTCTTAAGTTAACGTTATGACAGTTTAGTCTTGGCATAGTAAACAGTTCCACCTAAATCACACCAAATACATTTAATCTTTGAATCTTATGTTTATTTTTGATTTCCTCTCTCTGTTATATGCCTTGATGTTCTTAAATATTAATGTATCATTCATTGATTTCTTTTTTGTAATAAGTAGTTGGATAATTGTAAAAGAATTTTCCCAAATAGTAATCGAATCAAATCCATCATGGTGCAAGGATTCATTCAAAATGCTTGCTATCGTTATGACTGGCTCGTTTGTTATTATTGTTTTTTCCACGGTTTTTGTTGTTATGGCTGGCGTTGTTTAGTTGGCTTCGGTTCAGCCGCCAGTCGCCGTCTGCGTCTGCGTTACCGTCGCCAGTACTGCTGGTGCCGGCGGACTGGTGGACAAGCAGCCGACATTCGAAAACGAAACTGCGCCACAAATAGGTTTTAGCTTCGACATCATGGGGACTAGACGCCAAGTGTCGCCAACTAGAAATTTATTTACTACCACAACCGAGTTTCTTTTAGTCTTTTATTTTTACATATGTATGTATGTACGTACGCACATACATATATACACATACAAATATTTATGTATATTTCTGGATTTGTTTGTTGAGTTCGCAACCATAATTGTTTCAATAGGATACAAACATAAATAATTTGTTGGCTTTAAAAGTTAATCACTGTCAGTCAATGTCGCATGCATAATCGTATTTTATTGATAAGGAGCCTTTATAACTAATTATTTCTAGAGAGAAACAAACATATTTCGAAATAGTAAGTCACAACTAATCCATTGTCACCGTTTCGACAAAGATACCTTGCATCTGATTATGCACAACTAACCAAATACATAAGTGTATCTTTGCTCTTAGTAATAAAACGGAAGCAAGCCTTCTAATGGTGTTTGTAAGACAAAATAATTATTGTAAACAATCACCGAAAATTTTATGGAGCTCGTCCGAGCCGTTCAGGTTACTTGGAGCCAAAAGAAAACATGGAGTGCTACTACACTACTACACACATTCATTGCCTTTATCCAAATATGTTTGTGTGTGTTCGTGTTTACATGAGAATGAGGCAGGAGACAGGACTATTGGCGTCCAACGCGTAAGTCTGTCGCAGATGGCGACGGCGTTTTGTTCGCGCTTCTGTGCGGGTATATCTGTCGGAGTCCTTAGAATGCTTTGCGCACTGTTTTTAAGTGCGCATTGGCAGATTTGTATAAAAGGATGCCCGCTTTCACGGTTGCCGCTTAGTTTACTTAGAAACATGCCGCAGGACACTACATTCCGCGGAGCTTTTATTTAAAGATACACTGCCACGTGTTAGCCTAAGTAAAAGCGTGTAATCACAGACTGCATTACAAGTATTGTGGGTGGTCAAACTGATTATCCAGTCGAGCTACATGCCAAGTTCAAATGTGGTTATCCATGTAGTTAAGCATTTACAAATTTACACATATGCATACATCACAAGGTAAGTTAAATCAAATTTAAAGAAACAAAAAAAAGCATCTGTCAGATTCTCAAAATCTCACTTGGATTTTTTTTAATATTTATTTTTGTTGAAGTTGTTACTCAGCATAGTTGCAAGTTTCTGATTCGAGCTTAAAAAATTAATAAAAAAAGCTTTTACCCTGTTGTCTCTTATCAACATTTTAGCAATGATTCTTGTGATCTCTGTTTATAACCATCCAATCACATTCTAGCCCTTAAACTTAAGTGTGAACAAACCATACAACTGATTCATAAACAAGGATAGTTTTATATTTGACACTAGAATTTGTTTAAAACCAGCGTGACTCTTTGTAGTTTGGTACCAAAATTAATTTGAAAAGTTGGCGTACGTTAAAGTCGGGCGCGGACGATGTCCTGAAATAGAATAATTACACCACATTGCAATCTTATCCCATATACTGCTTACGAACTCCCAAAAATATTTCTTTGCACCAAACATGTTTTTTGATCGATCGGTCCTACGGAAGCTACATGATATAGTCAAACGATTTTGATAAAATTTGATAGTGTTGAGGAACTCTAAAAAATTATTCATCTTAAATTTTTTTTTTTTTTTTTAGAAGTCTGAAACCTCACGATGGGAGCTATATGATGTATAAAGCTATGTAATATATAAAAAAAATAAAATAAACTTGTCTCCTATGAAATAATAAGGAATCTAATCTGAAAGATTGGTTGCTTCAGCTTCTACCATCTCTGAGATAATAGTTCATACGGAAGGACAGACATACGGACATGGGCATGTCACGTTTTTTAGTTACCCTGATCATACTTTACGTAACTCTAGAGGGTCTCCGACAACTTCTTCTGTAGGTTACTTACATTTTCGGAATCACAAATTTAATATGTATAACCTTTTAACCATATAATGCAGGCATTGAGTAAGTACACTTACTAAGAATCAGTGTATCCTATAATTAAGAGTTCCTTCATTGTGGCTTACTTGTTATTTCTGTTTTATTTTATTTGGTAAACATTCAGCATGGCCATGACATCAACTCCAACAAAAAAATCTTTCCACAAAGTCTAGTAGTTGGCTGCGGTGAGATAACCACAGGATGAAGCACATACATACATGCCGAAACTGGTTTCTGGGAGTGTCTGTCAGGGCTCCCTGTAGTTGTTTTTGTGGTTCGTTGATGTCTCTTAACTAGTTTGTTTCAGAAGAAGTTCACGCACTGTTAAAATCGTATTAGTTTTAAGCTCCTAATTGCTTAAGATGTAATAAATTAGATTTTTGTTTCGCAAGTAATGGTGGTCTCCGAAAGAATGCATCTTTCCATTTGGACATGCCCACGCATGTTTGTATCCTTAATCACGATTTGTCATCGGCAAAAACAATCATTTATAGAAGGTCTAATCATAATAACATACGAATAATTTCATGAACTAAAGAATGTTCAAATAAGTGTATAAGCTGTCTACGAATGTTTGCTGGATTACCCTAGGAACCATAGTTTATCAATGAACCATGCTCATATATATCGGGCTCTAAACAATAGACTATGCAGTGCTTTAATTTTTTTTATACATATATACTAAGTTTATAAAAAAATTCTTTTCCAATTTCCTGTCGTGATGTCAGTCGGTCTGTTTTCTGTCCTCTCCAGCTGATATCGCTTCACGGTTTTCAGCACATGCGCAACGGGTCCCCGATGCTGGACGTCGGCCTGCGGTCTCGACCTGTTATTATCATAATGACAGTAGCTTATTTGCTTTTGTGTTTTCAAGTCGTTCGAATGAGAGGCAATTACCTTTGTTAGTGTTGTTGGGTAGAGTGGAGGATCTTTTAAGTTTTTGATCTCATATTTGGCCCTGGTCTGTGTGTATGTTTGAATCTGCGCATAACATATACAGCGAAGGGGCGCCAGCGGCTTGGCAGACATGGTAACTGATACGCGTTTGTATTTTACGGTCGTGGAATCGTTTGCTTGTACGATGTACTTCTCAAGTGGTATATTTACCCACATTAATTACATAACTACATTTTCTTTATGTTAACAAAAATGACTCAGGGATTATTTGAGTATTGCAGGTAGGGTTTATAATAAACCATTCCTTGACGTTAAAATGTGTGTGTCTCAAAATCTTGTCTTTTATACTTGCCAGAACCAGCTTCTGGATTACGCTCTATCCCTTAACGCCTCTACTACTGGTACTACTGCTCGGTTCCAAATGTCTATATGGTCTTTTTGATGAAAGTCTGAAAACATGCAATTCCTACACAACGGCAGTCGTGTTTCATGAATATTAGAAATATAATTTTTGCCACCTTATCCTTTGAAGCTGCTTATAAACATTCAGTGAAAATAAGTGCAACTTTTTGAAAAAAATTATCTGATTAATTGTTCGAGTATTTTCGGAAGTTAGCTGAAATAATATGATTTTCATTTATAGTTGAAAATTTTCCTTATTGCTACAAAAAAAAAATTACTTAAATTTAGTATATAGCTAATATTACTATTTTGTCTTTTATTTCATTTATATCTTTAAAAAAATGTACGTACATACATGTTTAAAATTAAATTTGGCGCGCACTGTTAATTGACTGGAACAAATAAGTGATGAATGCTCTGTCGGTACAAACATCGATATGAACCAACATGACGATGTCGTTGTCTTAAATATCGCACATGATAAATATCGTATGTAAATATCGCACTTTAACGATAAAGTATCGATAAATGGGTATCATATCAACAGCCCCTAGCACTTATTTTCCAACTCTTAACAACAACGGGTGGCTTGCGGCGGTCGCGATATTTATAAAAATCTTTTTAATTTTTTGTTTGCGAATATATTTTTTAATTTGTTGTTTTCCGAAAACCAACAACGCCGCGATAAATAAAAATAAGTGAAAATAACATACACAAAAAAATAAAATCTCTGCCAGCTTTAAAAATTAAGATGTAGCCAAGTTGTGAGTAAACTAAAGGCAGAAAGTGTTAACTATATTTATTTCGTGAAACGTTTAATAATAAAATGCAAAAGAAAAAATACAAAATACTTACATGCATTTACATTGTGTGTGTTTGTGTAAATAACGTAAAACCAAAAAATCTATAAAAATCAACAATATTTTGCTTTAACTGTCCGATGACCGACGGCCAACGACAGAAGCATATACACATGCATGCATAGCAATTGCGTGTACACACACACACACACACGCATACGAACAAACAAGAAATCATTTGTGTGCATGCGAATATAATAAATAGTAATAATATACAATACTACAAACACATACATTACGCAGAAAAATACTTGATCTTTCAAAGAAAGAACGGGCACTTCTTGGTTAGATAGATTCCCACTATTTACCCGTACACGATGTCCAGATAGCCCAGATATATTTGTACATATAAATTGTATATGGAGATTTGTATAATCTGTGTATATTGGATTTTTAAATTGTATTTACTTTCCTTCAATTAAGAAAGTTCAAATTCAGAATGTTTTCACATGACAATAAAATTTTGTGATGCTATTTTACTAGTTTATTTAACCGAATCTTTAGTTATATGTATGTGTGTATCTATGTATCTGGTCGATTAATCTGAAAACTTCTTGAGGCCATCGGTTACTCGTTCAGCAAAAAAAAAAATGTTTGGTTTTATGACAAAATGTAATTTTCAGTCAATTAGGTAGTGAAGTGAAAACTAATTACAAGTGGGATAATCAAAATATGTACCTACATGTATACGAATACATATCAAACGTACATACGTAAAATCTAAAAAATTTAAATCATGTATTTGACATATCAACTTAAAAAGCCAATCAAATCATCTAATAAATAAAAGGGACGACGCCGTTATTTGGGAATACGTTAAATAGACAGAAGTAAGTAGACCAAAAAGTTTATACTTGTATGCATATTTATATTCAAATTTAGTAGTCGTTTCAGTCTTCAAATGTAAAGTATCTATTCATTTTAATTTTCCCATAATGCAAATTTTTAACATAATTATCTCCTCTTTTAATTCCGTTTGTCGTACCTTATAGAAATGTTTTTTCTTTTATTTAAAAAAATGTAAGAAAAACTTTTTTTTTTCAATTTATTGCCCTTTTTTTAATAAATTGACCAGTTACTTTGATGGAATTGTATATTGGTGACAACTACTCGTACTCGTTAAGACTTTGCGTATCAAGTTCGTTCATATGTTTCGATATCTTGCCCCGTAATGTGGACCACATAGATGTTTTTAATCCCCATTCAATTCTACTTGCAAGTGACCACAGATATTTTTGACTTAAATCTCGACTCATGGTACAGAATATTCTACAGTCGGGATCTCCTCGAATCTACCACATTTTAAAGAATTTGTCGCAGGCTGTATATACATACTTTTTGAAAAACCTCAGAGCAGTACATATGTACTATATATATTATTTAATGGATAACGTCAATTTTTGCATTGGAACGTTGACGATTTTATACGTATTACTATTCGTTTTTTTATTATAGTATTTGAGAAAACGGTGTCTTATAAAAAAAAAGTCAATCATTAAGCTAATTTATAAATTTAGTTCTGCTGTAGATTAAATGCTTTATTGACTGAAAAGATAGTCATTAAAAAAGTGTGTCATTTATATGAAACGGATTATTTGTATGTACACAAAATTGTATTTACAACTGCAAGACTTTTTTCTTATTCATGTAATATATGAATGGATGTTTAATGGAGATGTGACTTTATACCTGTTGAAGACACTTATTAATTTTGTATAGTATTATTCAATCATAAAAACAAACATACAAACCCATTTACCTTCTACAATCGCAAATACAAAGTATCTACTGCTGCAGTTTGCCACAACTCCTGGTCATCACCTTCGACATATGTATGTGTGTATGTTCTATGTATTTTTGTGTATGCATATGAGAATATACTGCATATGTGTACAGATACTGCTTGAGGAACGAATTTAGCCCACATTCTTACATATGTATGTATGTACATATGTAGGTTTAATAAATTTTCTGAAAAATTCGGAAATGTATAAACAACAAAAGCGGCGGTCTCTCTTAATCTTGTTTTCTTGGCGCTCTCTTCGTGTAGTTTTGTTAATACACCACAGGTAGCGCCAGATTTTTTTTATTCACCTCAAATTGTTGAGTCTTCAACTTGTCAAACCGGCCGACAAGAGGACCCAACCAGCCGACAGACCGACCGACATATGTACACTCACTCATCCGCTACGTTTTGTGTTGTTGGCATTGTCGTTCGTTTTGTTGTTCGAGCTTTGTCTCTGTGTGTGTGTGTGTGTGTGTGTGTGCTTGTGTCTGTCTGATATAAGTTTATATTGGTGGCGCCATTGCGACGACGCCGCCGCCAACGTCGTTACTATTATTTCTTTTATTACGTCAGTGGCGCCTGCTTGTGCCTGCGAGTCGTCGCGTCGGCGACTGCTGCACGCAAGCAAGTAATTCTGTAAAACGAGTGAGTAGCGAGTATATACACTTATATGTATCAATGTACCTAAATACATATGTATGCAAGAATGTATATATAATAATATAAGTGTGTGTGTGTGTGTGTGCAACCAAGTGAATGGTTTAGATGGCATTTTTTGGTATTGTTGTTACTGCGCTGGCTGGTTGTTGCTACTGTCCCATAGTGTCATCAGAAACCATAGACCATTAGGAGTGAATAATAGATCTGGTAGAAGTCGTTCGATAGATATTACTATTTAGTATCGCTAGTAATGATATTTTTATTTACATATACATATTTAGCTTGTTGGTCATAAGCACATATGTACATATGTATCTTGGAATGTAGTGGAAAAAATGTGATAATCAGATTTGATTTTTTTTAGTAAGAATTGCATCCTTTAGTATCGCAGTATTCCCTAGTTAAATTAAACAAATTGAAACAATAAACGTTTTTGGAAGAAACTTTATGTTTCAATTCTTCTTTCTTCTTGGTCTAAGAAAATTAATTAATTAAAAATCAATCAAAATATAAAATTTAAATGAAAAAAGCCACCAAGGAAAACTACAAAGAAATATTTAGCGGGTTAAATATATATGTATTTTGCTAAAGTTAACCGCCTTATTTCTTTTTTGGCTTTAAATAAGTGGTACGTTCGGAATGAAAACATTCAGAGAGATCTGAATTTACCACACATCAAAGATGAAATATTCCCAAATGCAAACTACTACAATAAACTGTCTTCACACCCTAACCTTCTTGCTCAAGATCTAACATGGCTATGCGACAGATCTCGGTTACGCCGTAGGGATCGTCCACCCCAGCATTAAGATTTGTAAACATATTGTTAGTTCTCACTACCCAGTTGTGCCTATTTATAATACTTTTGTTTTATGTTTCTTTCGTCATACACGAAGACACTATGTTATGTTCATCGAATTGACTTACATTCATTTTTTAATTTTATCTTTTATATATGTATGTAAGTACCTTAACAAAAAAACGGTTCCTCTCATAGAGAATAATTTTATTACAAATTTGAATACACATAAATATGCATTATTTATTATTTAATTCCGAGCATACATATTAAAAATAATAAACATTTTCTTTCTTGATTTTTCGTTTCAGCATGCATATCAGACTATTTGAAAAACTACTAAGCATATCAATATTTTAAAGTGATTTTTATTAAATTCATGTTATACGTGATTCCAAACAGCAATCGAGATATTGTCAAAAACAAAGCGATTTCTAGAGAACGTAATTTTTAACCCACATTAATGGTGTTGTAAGTCTTCTCCCACTACATACCACGAATTGCCGTGCTCTAAGTGAGTGTGTGCTCGCGCGCGTTTTATTAAAGTTAGTTGATTACAAATAATGCACATACGATAACATCGATGTTACCAAAAAAATTAATGTCCTTCCATGGTATTCGTAAACGAAAAGAAAAAAGAACTATGGCGTTATGCGTCAAGAAACAATCCGGCTTCGTGCGATGGGATACACACACAGCCACCACAGCCGCCGCACCCTCTACATCTACACCACCCTCAGACAACGGATTCGCCGTATTCATATTTTGCCAGCAATTGCTCTACGGCCGAAACGGAAAGACAACGACCGACGCCGCCGCCTTCTTACAGTTCGTTACCTTGCGCCATAGACTGCTCCAGCTCGTACCCCCCTCACAGCCAGTTCCATCATCAAGATATGGATTTATGCACGTTGACCTCGGCAACAGGAGAATCGGACATAACCTGCGAAGAACCGGACGACTATTCCAAAGGACGCATAAACTGCGCAAGCCCTGGCGATCTTTTACGAATTCCGCCGAGGCTCACCGAAAACTGCTGTCAATCGCCACTATTCCAGCTCCAGCCGACTGCAACTCAGACACCAATATCGCAGACGCCGCTCACGAGTGCAACGACTCTGGCGATAAACATGTTTCGCAACTGCTGTGGCGGACAAGTTACAGAGACGTCGGAGCCTCGACTTGGATATGGTGGCTCCTCGCCAGCCAGCAAGCGTCAGAGCTACAGCCGGCATTGCCATCAGCGTTCTATGAAACCGAGCCTCTCCACCTGCCAATTGCAACCACAGCGTGCATCTTCAAATATGTTACGAATACCACCCACTCGCACACCCATCGAAGACTTCAACGCTCTAACAAAGCAGCTCAAGAAGAAGCAAATGGCGGAGCTTCTAGGAGCCGTAAAAAGTCGTGTAGAGCCGCCCAGTACTGCAACATCCTTAAGTTCCGCCGTGCTTCCGTCAGCACCGAGCTACCTGCAGTGCATTTTGATCAGGCGCAGCTTGTCTATAGACGAGGAACAGTATGTCACCACATGCAGACTGTTTTTTTGGCCCGACCTGCGAAATATGCTCGAGCTAAAACGATTGCCCACGTGCCCCAGTGCAACCGATTTTGTATACGTCTGCTGCAATCCTCTACACTGGTACCGCGTAATCTGCGTAATAGATCCAGGTAGTAGAATCCTACAATTATATTCGAAATATTGTTTTCACTTCAAAATTAGATTGTAATAACAAAGTATTAGTATATGATGTAAAATCGGTTATGAACCTTGCGAGTAACTGTTTAAAACTCAATAAGTGGGCTGGGTAAAGTCGGAACATCCCGATAAACAAGATATAAATAGTTTAATGAATTTTCCACAGATGGGTATGACCGCTATAGCTTCTTGCCTTTGAAAAGTTATAATTTGTTACGATACAGACAGACGCATCGGTTGACATGTACATATGCACCAAGAAAAATTAGAGTGCGCATAACGTAACATACCTTAGAATTCTGAATATTTTTTGGTTATATGGATATTTATGGGGCTCCCGTGTAAAGTTTATAACTGTGTACTTAAATAGAAATATTCAGTACAGTAAAAATGTTTGCAGATAATTTAATAACAACCCATTTTAAGGATGTTTAAATATAAAGTTTTTTTATTTACAAAATATGTGAATAAAAATCGCGTACGTAAAGTCGGGCGCGGATCCGGTATATTGCTTAAATGCACAATACCTAAGGCATTTGATTGCCAAATTAGGCTCCTTCATAAAATACCAAAAACAGAAGAATTTTTAAGCAAAATTTTTTATTTTTGCATGGATCGTTCCTATGGGAGCAATACGATATAGTTAACCGCTTTTGATCAAATTTTACACATGGCTTTGGTATTTAAAAAAGATCTGAATTCCGAATTTGGTTCAAATATCTTTACAAACAAACGAAACGGCGACTTTAGTATAAACAATTTTTATGGATCGATTGGCCCTATGGGAGCTTTATAATATATTTAACCGATTTTGATAAAATTTGATACAGTGCTTTTAGACCTTTAAACAACTTCAGATTGCCAAATTTTCGATATTTCCATAAACAAACAAAATATACCAATATTTGTACACAAATTAATTTTTTGGCCGATCGGTCCTATAGAGCTATAGTCAACCGATTTTGGCCAAATTTACAATATCTTTAAAAACAAAAGAATTAACCCTTTAAATCTTTTTGTTTTATTTTTTTTTTTTTCGAGATTCTCCCCTATTGCAGCTATGTAATGCAACCCCGATATCAAAAAAATAAATACATTTGTCTCCTATGGAACAATAAGGGATCTAAGGTAGGGTAACCATATGCCAAAGAGGCAAATCTAAGACATTCCCCGTCTAAAACCGGGACATTTCCCGACATAGGTATATATCCCAAAAAAAAAAAAAAAAAACTAAATTTCAATATATTTCTTTGTTGAAAATGTTATTTTTATTACAAAAAAAAACTATATTTCAATAAATTTCTTTGTTGAAAATGTTAAATAAGCATTAAAGAAAAAAACCGGGACTTTTACGGCGCGAACCGGGACACCGGGACAAGCAGTCAAAACCTGGTAACACGTCCCGGAAAACCGGGACGGTTGGTCACCCTAATCTAAGGTAAAAGTTTGGTTACTCTAAGGACGGACGGAAAGACAGACATGGACTATCGACTAGTCACCCTGATCATACTATAGGTAACATTGGGGATCTCCGACGATTCCTTCTGGGTGTTACATACATTTTCGACTTACAAATTTCATATATACCCTTTGTACAATACGGTACAGGGTATAAAAATTCGGGTGCGGACGATACCGTGTAGCATCCCACTGCAATTAAATTCGGTATTCAGCCCCTATGAGATCTTAGTATACTACCGATATAAAAAAAATGAAATAAACTTGATTCACGAAACATAATAAGGAAGCAAACGTAAAAGTTTGGTTTCTATTTCGTTATGAATATGAATTGTTTTTACAAAAATTTTAGTTTAATTGAATAAAATGGAAAAGTAGTTTAACACTTTATACTAGGTCATAAATCAAGATAGTCACCCGTATTTAATTCGCCAAGTAGAGTATTTTGGCAGTGTCATTAGCCATTAGCTCTGCTTGTTATTGTTAGTCACTATCGTACTTACGCATACATATGTAAGCAGACTCACACAGATGCACACTAAAATACATCCGTTGCGGGGTGCGTGCGGCCGGCCGTAGCGTCAGCGACCCATTCCGCCGACAAGACGGCGGCGAAATTCTTTTTAAAATAATTTGCGTAAATTTAGAAATTGGCGCCAGGAAATAATCATGCGTTGTTGTCTCCGCCGCTCGTTGCCGGCATTAGCGCCAAAGAGTATTTCTTCAATCTTTGCGACCCGACCGATGGGGACGTAACGATTCGATGCGCTTTTAAATTTCGCATTCGCACCATTTTTTCCCCATTTGTTTATTTTATTTTTATCACAAACAAATGAGTCGCGCTATGCAACCCAGTAGTAGTTGTATTTTATTTATAAATGCTCGAAGCTGCTTTTATATACATATGTATATATTATATACATACATACACCAAAAGTCTATGTAACTGGAGTAGTTACACACATACATACGTAGTGAAAAAGTAGCTAATTTCTTCAAAAGTAAATTGCACACGTGCTTAGATACAGGTAACTAAGAGTTAATCAAAAATACAAATGTTTATATGAATGAATGTTCGACTGTTTCTCGCATAGTTTAATCTAATCTTTATAACAATATCAGTAACTTTACCTAATGTGTGTATATGTACAAGTATATGTACATACTTGTAGACAAACGTTGGGGGAAAAACTGTTTGTTGTACGAGTGAGTTGTAGACTAGACTTACTTCAAAAGTACATACATACATATGTACATATGCACATATTTTTTACAAAATTGTCCTTGGCAACAACTTTTTGAACTATGTTTCTTAAATGGAAGTTTTAAGGCATATACTCGGTTAACGTTAGCATATAAAGTAATTATAATAAAAATATTGTACAAGAGTTTTATCTCAAAGCTTAAATTGTAGAGTCGAATTTGAGGTTGCGCTAGTTGTCAAAATGTTTAAACTAAAATTAAAGTCGGAGGCTTAGAGAAACTCTGAAGCACATGTTTAAACTTCCGATTTGCATAATATGTCCATACAAACTAAACCTATAGCTTTAATATTATTAAAAATGTAGTGTTTTATGATTATAAAAGAGGTTCCGTAGAGAGGAGACAACAGAAAAAAACTGAATCTGTACAAAAATAAGTAAAAATGCCAATTTTGGTTATTCTAATACGCCTCTTAGATCGCTAAAGTTCTTATTTCAATTTAACCACCTAACAAATCCAACTGTAAAGTCGTTAATATTATTTTTCTTAGGATAATCAAGTAACCAAGTTCGTTCCAAAATATCTGAATATAAAAGCCGCGGAGCTTTTGACAAAAGCATAAAACTTTTTTGTTTTTTTTTTATCTCTGTGCAGAAAACACTATTTAAAGGATTAAAATATTTTTCATATCTTCGCAAGAAATTGAATAGCTTTTCCTATCGTTTAAATTGAAATTGAAGGAGTCGAAAGGAGTCTCTTGTATACAGTATCTGCATTAATGCTACTCAAAAAAGTGAATTTTAACAAGGCAACACCTTTAAAACAACCTCAGTGAATGCAACTATTATTTATTTAAAATAGTAAATAAGGAATTTGGTTTCGCTTAAATCGAGTTTCCTACCGGTTTTCTACATAACAAGTGGGTCAATAAGTCTTTGGCCTAACTAAGAAAAACACAATTTTCTACAGTAATTCATATTTATTAATCAAAGTAGTTCCATTTGGCAGAGATACAAGCATGACACCGCTTCTCTAACTTTTCAATACCGGTGTTGTAGGCCGATGTGCCGAGGCCTTCAAAATACGCTTCAGTTTCGGCGATCATCTCCTCATTAGAGCGAAATCTCTTGCCACAGACTATCTTTTTGAGCTGGGAGAAAAGGTGGTAATCGCTGGGGGCCAGATCTGGACTATACGGTGGGTGGGGAAGCAATTCGAAGCCCAATTCGTTGATTTTGTCCTCTCTGGGAAGTTTCCATTCGTTTTTGTTTTCCTTTTGGTTTGAGGAAACGCGGCACCCACTTTGAAAACAGCGTTATCATGCCCAAATGTTCGTGTATTATGGTTAAAATTGTACCGTTTGATAACTTTTTGGCATCATCTACCTCTTGCAACTTCACTTTGCTGTTGGAAAGTATCATTTGCTCGACTTTTTGGACGTTTTCTGCCGTAACTGCCTTATTTGGACGAACAGAGCGTTCAGCATCATCGGTGTCTGTACGACCGCGTCTAAACTCCGCGTACCAGTATTTAACATTTGATTTTGATGGTGCAGATTCCTTAACACTTTTCAAGCCATTGGTGGGCTGTAACGGTATTTTTTCCCATCAAAAATCAATGATAAATCAACACACAAAATGGCTTTTGAATCCATGATTTTTGTAAACACAAAAGTAGCGTCACTTGAACGTCTGTAACTTGGGTAATTATAAAAAGATTGACTTGAAATTTTGACAGGATGCATTTGAAAGATGGTAGTATTTAAAAATCATAAGGATAATCAACTGGTGTCGCCATTTGTATGTCAGGCCAAAGACTTTTTGACCCACCTGTTACTTACCCTTTATGAAAAGATATGCACTGTGGTTCAGTTCAGATTATTTGGGAAGTAATTTAAATCGTGTATGATTTCCTACAGGATAATTCATTACTATATTCTGACATACACACAAACATTCTTTAGTTGTGAGTCAACGCTATTCAGACGAAAATCATGAATTGGTTCTGCTCTGAGCTATCGAAGCGGCGCGGCGGTTAGCCAGTGCGCTTGTCACATGTGTATGCTTAAGCACTCCGTCCACAAAGTGGCGTTGCTTTAAGATATGGCATTGGCTCTGAAAGGGAACCAGTGCCAGCAAGACGCAGCAACATAAGCCAAGTCAGCGCCACAGAGCATCAATTGGGTGCGCCTGTGCTGGCCTGTGCAAGCAAGCGCCCAACAGGTTTTTTAATCATGGCGCCGAACATATTATACAAGTCGATAGTAGTTTCCACGCAGGAAATACAATTCTTGGAATTGTAACGACAACAACGATGTTCGTTCGTCAGCATGTTGAATATAGTCTCTGAGCATCCATAAAAGTAGAGTTATTTGGTACAATTGGTTTTGGTGCCTTGCTGTGTTTTAGCTTTCTGTACGCGCAACTAAGCAAAAAAACAATAGAAAATCGCCAAAAATAAAAAAAATAAATACACATGTCTAAAGATACATTAAAGACGCTAGGGAAGTTAAATCTGATCTCTTCTTATCCCAAGAGATAGTGCGCAATAAAATCCAAGCTTCCTTAATACCATTTTGTAGGGGAGAGTGGGGTATGGTGGGCCACGTTTTTATTTTGGTCGATATCTTTGAGAAATATTCTGAAATTTAACATTTCAATATGGCATGATATTCTAGAAGGACAAACGTAACTTTTGACCACAACAGTTTATTTTTATCAATTTTTTTTCTCAAACTTCTTTTGTTTTGAAAAAATCAAGGTTTTTGAGATTTTCAGAAATTGTGGGGAATCGTGGACCACCCCAGTTATAAAATCAAATCCACACAATTTTGATGCAAAATTTTATTAGAATTATAAAGAAAGGAAAATGTCCAAAGATATCAATTAGCATATTTACCTGTGTTGGCTCGCAGCGATGCGTCCCACAATGATGCAAATAAAGCACGTAGAAAAAATTTTTCAGGCACTTTTCGTCGGGCGAGTATCGTATTTAGCAAACAATACGCATCCACAGTTTAAATACCAATGTAAAAATATGCTTAGGTTAAGAGACGAGATTGACAGTTACGTTGATGTATCTAGTCTGACATACCACCGACATACCACGATTCCCCATGGCCCACGATACCCCACTTACCCCTACTCTAAATATTACTAACTACAAATTCAAATATGTATTATTTATGTTTATTTTATTTTTCATGTATTAACTTTCATATGTTCATTTGTATATCTAATACAAAATACGCGTATTTATTCACGTGTGTGGGTTTTTGTTTAAACTACCTTCCGCCCCGCTTATTTCGATACAAAATGATCCCATCAATCATACAAAATGTCGAATACAGCAAAGCATGCAAAAAATAAGTTGGAAGTCTCTTGATTTCATATACAATACATACATATGTATGTATCTGAGGCTGACTGGTGCGACGGTTCGAATGGTTGGATATATGATTAAGGCAACTTCAGCATCAGCATCCAATTCGTCTCTTTGGATTGTACATTTTTCTTCTTTCGTTTATGTATATTCGCGTGCTTTTCAAGAATCGTTAGATTCACAACACGGCGGCTGCCAGCCAAGTGTAATCAGGTTTAACTGGTACCCGACCCCATACACACATCCGTAGCCGTAGCCTGAGCAAGCCGCGATCACTCGCCAAGAGCTCGCAGCACGGTGACGTCTGCAGCACTTGCACTCCTCCCGTCCATCGTTACGGCAGTGGCAGTCCCTTCACTCCCTGACAGCAAACATAAGATCAAACGATTTTTGCGCCAATAAAATGTCCCCCATTGCTGGTGCTGGCGCTGTTGGCTGATATGCAAACATTATTTATTATATTTATTTATTTTTATTTCGCCGTTGTCGGGGTTAGACTGTTGTTGTTGCTGTTGCCCACCAATGTTTGATTTTTGTTTTTGCTTCGGTGCTTTTTGCATGTTGTTGTAGTTTTCGAATGCTATTTTTGCGTGAAGTAGCATGATCTCATCGTATAGTTTGTCGTAAATACGCCTCATTCGAGCAAGCATAACCCTTAGTTTCAGAACTAAGATTTAATTATTTTCAATCCAGAAAAGTACGGCAATAATTTTCTTTAATTTTTCATTAACGCTGTCTACAATTTAATAAAGCATTTTTTAATCTGAAATCTTTGATAAGTGGAAGAGATATTTTAAAGCCGTCTATGCCTTACATTAAGCTGCATATCAAAATTAATATTCTCCGCTATACGGCATGTCATGCAACATGTCTGTTCTTCGAGTTGTACGTTGTGCACCCTAACAATGCGGCAAAAGGTGAAACTTAATTTTAAAATTTGTTGCATAAACATTTGCGCCGGCAATTCCAGCTTTAACGAGACCGATATACTCAAACAAAATTTCAATCATAAAATAGGCCCCTTCTATAAATCAAAACTTTTAGGTTTTTTCGTACAACCATCATGCGGCAGACCCACACACAATGCAATCGAAATACCACCCGCTCGACAAACAGCCGCGATATACGCACGTCGTATAGTGTATGCCTTGCCTTAGGGCATTAAAAAAAACAACAAATCACAGCATTTTAATGATATCGATATATTTTTCGAAAATCTTCTTATTTGAATTTTTACCTACACTGTTCGATATTTTGCTATTTAAATTGACAGAACTAATGACGAACAAAATGGAGTATCGATAGGAGTATCTCAGAAATCAGTTGACACTTTAGACAAATGTCAATGTCATTTTATTCAGTAAGGCCTAACAGTTCATCATAAAAAGATTAACTTCACATCAATGCCTTTAAATCTTTGAAATGTTTGGTCAAAATCAGTGTTCTGTTATTTGACTAAGAACTTATAGAGCTCTTCGTACAATTTATGAATCGAATAATCACCCATCAGAACGTTTTATTCGTCGTGTTCCTGACCATGTTTCAACTCATTGAACCAGAATGAGATCAGCATGGTCCGAAGAAAATATCGGTACATCCAAATTTATCGATTTGTAACGAGTTACCGTCAATGGTGATCGATCAACAAAGGTTTGTTTCCAAATTTACGTGACATCGATTGCGAAGAGTTCTGGATTCAACAGGATGGTGCTACGTTGCATACGACGACTGAGATCTCAATTCGGTGAAGGGGCTATTTCAAGAAATGGGCTGACCAACTGGCTGCCGAGGTCATGCAATCTTGCCCCTTTAAAATATTTTCTTTGGAGAACCGTCAAGTCATTGGTTTAAGTAGACAAGTCAGTAACAATTGACGAATTGGAAACCAATAATGAAAGTGTCATTGCTGAAAAACCGCCCCAAATGCTCGAATGTGTTGTCAAAAATTTGAACATCAGGATGCCTTTCGTAGCTCGTAGCCGAGGTGCTCACATCCTAGACATAATTTTTAAATTGTTTAAGATAAGAAATTATCTTTTTATTAAAACCGTTTTTGGGATTATTACATAAATTTTTCTATGTTTTGTTTAAAATCCGGACGTGCTTAGAAAATCATCGTTTACAAAAAAATTGTATTATTTCACACCCAAAAAAATTTTTTTAAATGAAAATTTGATTTACTATTTAAATACGTAATCGATTTAAAAATATTCTGCAAAATTCGATACACTGCACAGTTGCTGAAAAAGACAAAATTTGTACATAAAAGTGCAAGAATATAGGGAAATTAATATAATATAAATTAATATAGTATAAGAGAACATAGTTTCAGGCTTAGGAAACATTTTTCTATCCATCCGTGGTACTTTATAGGAGCCCTCAAAGTCAGCAGACTTAACATGTATGTTTGAACAGTTTTTCGAAAGGGGTAAGATTTTCCGATATACGTCTATAGATCTTGACGAAATTCAACTTTTCAATGCTAGCTTATTACAATAACCAACAAGAAAATAAGAAATTTTTAAGTTTAACAGTTCTATTATGATAATAGTAACTTGGACTTGGGCTTTATTAAGTGACTTTATAAATAATTATGTATCGAAGTTAAATCTGACAACATTTTTACTAAAAGATCTGTTTTGTTTTCATTTACAGAGACTGCACCACCGTCGTATCAACGTTCAATAATGTTACGGTTAAGAGACGCAGGTAACACAAACGAAACAAATATACAACTATTTTTTAAACAATACAAAATCGGCAAAAATTATTCGGTCACTTTCTTTCTAAACATTTCCGTCCCCGCGTGCGTCTCACAGTTACCACTGGGGGGGGGCCCGTTACAATCAAAACATACCGAGTTTAGTATTTAACACTATTTGGACCATGAGGTGTCAAAACACAGCTTTCAAATTTTGACCTATCATTATTCTGTAAGTTAAGTCATTTAAAGTAAATCAAAGTAAGATTAAGTCAGCAATATTTTTTCTTCTAACTGATTCTGGATCGAAAGATGGTGTTGGTTAAAGTCGGGCGCGGACGTCTTTGGGATATCATGTAGCACCAGATTGCAATTAAATTCGGTTTATTGCTTAAGAACTGTCAATGAGATTTAATTGACAGAAACAAACAAAAAACAGACAAATTTTGCATCAAAAATGTGTTTTTGATTGATCAGTCCTATGTGGATTATATGATTAGTCAACCGATTTAGATCAAACTAGATCAAACTAGGGAACTCTTAGAAACTGCGAAACACAAAATTTTATAATGATATATTCATAAATAAGTGGTCCAAGTGGTCTAACAGGGAATTATATATATATATTCATAAATAATCCAAGCCCAACGAATTTCACCCAAATTTTTTTTTTTGCCGATCGGTTCTATGAGTGTTTTATGACATGGTCAACAGATTTTAATAAAATTTTGTACAGTGTTGGGCAACCTAAATAACTATCTAAAAACTATCAAATCACAACGGAATTTGTGCAAAAAACTATTTTTGACCGATCGGTCCTATGAAATATATACGACATAGTTAACCGATTTTGATCAAATTTGATACAGTGCTTAAGTACTATAAAAAACTTACAATGTCTTTATAAACAAACGAATTATCCCTCCAAAACTTTTTGGTTTTTTTCCCGATGATTTCTGAAACACCCAATGGGGTATATGACAATAAAAAATCTCCAGAGATGAGACTTATATTTTATGTTAGGGTAATGCTTTAGCATTCAAAATCAGCTTTTTTATCCACCCATAGCTCTTTTTTATAGCTATTTTAGTAAAAAAAAGGACATTTTTTAAAAAGCGTTTGCACATTAAAATTTCAATAAATCCGTCAATATTTATCATAAAAGATGACAGTATACAAAAATCGCATCTACATATTACGATGAATAACATAAAATAGCTAGATTTTAAAGTGTCTCAGACTTTTTCTGAAAAAGTAACAATATTTGTACGATATATGCACTCATTCTCGCCTGTAGTTTTTTCTTAAGTTTACCAATTTTGGTGAATCGGGGCATTTTGAAAAGGTATCGTTACTTTACTTTAACGAAAAAATAAAAAACTGGAAAAATTCAAATTAGTAAAGCTTTTTGAAAAATGTCCTTTTTCACTAAAATATCCATGAATGCTGAAACATATTCCTTACATAAAATATAAGTTTCATTTCTAGATAAAAAAAAAATGCTAAATTTGTCGACTAGTAATATAACCCCGAAATCACAAAAAAAAAACTTGATACCCGTAGAACAATAAGGAATCTAATCTGATAGTAAGCGTTCATAATGACAGACAGAAACACGGACTTAACTACTCCGAGTTATTTAATCACCCTGATCATATTTAAAGTAACTTTGGGGCGCCCCCGGTGACTTTCTTTCTACACTTTCATAAATTTACTCATTGCTGGGATATAAAGAAAAAATAAAAATAAATAAATAATTTGCTGTTAGATCCCTTGGAGGAGGGGCAAAGGGAATCTCTATTAATAACTGTTCGAACAGAACAAGGACCTACAGCTTATAGCCGAATCCGAACGGCGGTGTCTTTAATTAATTAATAGATACTTTCATGGCAAATGGCGTCTTTGAGCTAGCGATGCCAGTGCTAGGCAAATGCACCAGTGCTACTGCGGGGAATCGAACCACCGACCTTCGGTTTTAGAGGCGAGTTCGCTACCACTTACGCCACCAACGGCCACATATATGGGATATACATATACTACAAAAATTAAATAACGTTTAACCAAAAAATTCAATTGTAGTAGCGAGTTCAGTTTAAATTTTGTTCACGAGATATCAACTGAAATCAAACTGAAAAAAGCGCCCAAAAACAGTTTTTTGAAAAAAATCTCAAAAACGGGGTTGTAATTTTAGCGTTTCTTGACCCAACATTAACGTAAAAAAACACTTTTCGTGTATATCCTATTGTTATTAGTGAGGCACAAAAATTACAGAGTAAGAACGGATTTTCTAAATGAAAGCTAAAATGAAACATTTCATGGCAATTAAGCTCGACCATTTTGGTATATTGGAGAGCATCCTCGGTAAGATCTAATTTTTTGTTTTGACATTCCGTGCACCTGGAAAGATAAAAAGAGACTGATATAATTTTAATTTTCGAGTTTCGTGTTGGTTGAATTGGTTGAAGTATTTTATCACAAGTTCTTCCCTGGTAACCAAACTTATGCAAAAACCACAGTTTTATATATCGAATGACTTAACCCTATCAAGCTTTAAAAGTAAACCTATAATAAAGATTTTTATACTTATCTCTAAGAATTGATAAAATAATAAACCTAACCAAAAACCATAAAAGTTCATCTAACCATCTAAAGTTTCCGGAATGATTTTTATTGAATAGAGTAGATGTTAAAAGACACGTTTTGGTATAAATTGGTATATTGGTATACGCACAATCGAGCGTGTTAGTGTTGCTATGAGATACTGGAGCAACTTTAAACCAAACCTGATGGAGCTACGTCCCTTATATACATATATAGCTAATAGAGTTATTAATGGGTCAAATGGGTTGGTTTTATAAGGCTTACGAAAATCCAAAAAAAAAAAAAAAAATACGGTACAAAGGGTATACCCTTATAAATAAATAGGTCGACATAAAGACCACTGCAGTTCATTTGCCGTAAATTCAAGACCTTAGACAAATTAAAACAATTTAGGTGCCGTTAAAATTGCAATCTGTATAATTCAGGAGAAAATCACCTCAAGTAATTTTTTAATTTAATAACAAAAATAACTAATTTGGTTGTGTTCCTTTTCAGATTCAGAGGAGAATTTTCAAAACATCGAAAAATCGGCGACTATCTGGAGTACGCAAAACGACAGTCGCAGCATTACCAGCATTATAAAGCGGCCGGAATCCGAGTTGTATGTCCAAAGTCTGGAGTCTTTTACCACTGACGGTGAAGGTAAGTTTCGACCACTAACGCCCTAATGCTTACATTTATATACATATGTACATAGATATATTTATAAGTACCTACATACATACATATGTATGTATATAGAGTTATAAAATTGCAATCTGCAAGTTCTGTTGCTTAAACATTTCGTGCTTGCTATATATGTTTGTACATACATACATACATATTTATATTTGCGATTGGTTCTTGGCGTGAACGTATACGAATACATACACATGCGCATACATAATACACTTGTATCTGTGTGAGTTACTGTCGCGTGCGTGTGTTTGAGCACGCCGGCAGTCAAGTTTTCGTGGCGCCAGTTTGCCGCGTCAGGTCGTCACTTTCTATATTGATATTAACTTTTAAGCGAAAACAGCAAAAACGGAACGAAAATAAATAATGAGCGAAAAACAAATACAAGCAGTGCGCGCCGAATATGAATAAGTGAAGAGGAAGAGGTAGCTGTTGATGTAGATGTAGAAGTGGTGGTGGTGATGATGATGATGATGGTGTAGAAGCTAAATCAGAGTGTGAAGGAGGGTAAGAAAAGCGGCTTTGAAAGCAACAGTGCGGAGACAACAACAATCTTTGAGTTTGCTCACAAAAGTTTACGGAATGGCCAATGGGCACGGAGAAGGGGGCGGCAAAAACTTGGTTCGTCTGGTTATCGGTAAAGGTATATATACAATACATATATATGTACATATATAGCTGCGGCAGCAACGTTAGCTACACGGCTCCGACCACGACGCTATGATATCATTAATGCCGCTGTGCTGCCTGCCAACGCTGTCTGTGAAACTGGCCAGCGATGTTTTTTTTGGTTTGTTCTTTTTTATGGCATTGTAGAGGCGACGATATGACGGAAAACTTTTACAAATGTTTAAATAAACCGTATAATCGCGAACCGCGTTATTGAGTAACGATTTACATATGTATGTTTGCATGCATGTACATTTACATACATACATATGTATATAAAGATGTGTTTACAATCCAGAGTTAAAATTTTTGTTTCACGGATTAATTTGCGTCTGTTGCATCGAGTACAATTTTGTTTGATGTATAGTACTACATAATTGTCTTATTTGCGAACAGATTGTGCTCTTTTTGATTAATCATTTTGCCTATAGAGATATATTTTATTATTCGAATATTTATTGATAGGCAACCAGCCAAAAATGGCTACTATCCTACAACTGTCATACACATCGCCGGTGGGCATGCAGTGGCTCATTTTACTCCGGTAGCAGCCGAATTTACACTCGTCTTGAGCATAGCTTTGTCCGTCGGTAGCGTACTAAAAATTGCGACGAAACAAAATGGTTACATTTAAGGTGTTCACTTTATCGGGCATCAATCCATCCATATTAGTAAAAAAAAACAAGTGTTCCACAACAAATTATACTACAAAAAATGGTATTTATGCCCTTGACTACGAAAAGTATTATTCCTCTTATATATACATATAACAATTTTTTTTCTCATCTTGAATGAATTTTCATAAATCAAGTGGGCCCCTCCTGAGCCGCTTGCGGTGATGGAGGGGTGGAGGTTGGTGAGCGCAGCGATTTTTATATATAATATATTTTTTTGCAAAGCTTTTAACTAAACAATTTAATCTTTTACACAAATCGTATGGGAGCAAAAGCTTAAACCATCTTCTTGGCTGATGCCCTCCGGTAATATCATACTAGTATATAGTTCTAACATAACTATTATATTAGATACACTTATTTTAAATGCAAAGATATATACATACATATGTATGTATAGTAGTATGCACATATGAGTGTGTACACATCGTTGCATATTATGTTTGCGCGTGCACATGTATGTACATAAATGCATATCAAATTTACACCCTCTTCCTCCTAGAGTGCGAACGCACATTGGGTAATGTGCATTCATACAGATAGAAGATATAAATTCTAAATTTAAAGATGATGTAGTGAGTCTGTGGATATACAAATGTGTATGTGGTATACATACATATGTATGTATGTATATGGATGCATGCACATACCAAAGAAACAATAACAAAATCAGCATCGAAAAAAAAACAAGAGCATTGCGCCAAAGCGGCGCTAATAATCTAAAATAAATATATGTACATACATACATACATACGTATATATGTAGATACATTCGTATTTACGTGTATGTTTGTATATATATACGTTGTCTATGTGTACTATTCGTACTTGGGTATACTCAAAGCCCACGATTCTTGTTGGCCCGCCCGTGTGGCGACAGCATCGATGATGGCGTTAGTCGGGGCATCGTCGTCGGCGCCTACAAGCACACAGTTGCATGTGCTTTCTTTTGTAAATACATATGTATGTGTGTATGTGTATAATCACATACATAAATATGTGCCTTATATTTGTGTATATGAATTCTTTTATACCCAATATGACCAGGGCTACATAATTATTGTAGTTGGTAGTTTTTAAGTCTGCCTGGTATCGCAGCTCATTTAATCTGAATCTAAATGCATTTAAAAATACAAGTTTACGAAAAGCATGCATTTCCTGAAGTTATCTTGAAATATGGTATATAATTGATAAAGAACACAGAGTTTCCGTCTGCATGGACGTTTGTCATTCTTTGCCATTGCGATTGAAAAAATTATTTTTGGCAAAATATAGGCAAATATTACCTTAAGTAAAATAAAGAACAAAACGACGAGGAAAGAAGTTTAAATATAGAGGGCAGTTTACTTGAACTAGTACTTTTTTTTGTTACTTTATATGAACTTTTTAAGGAACATATTTGGGTGTTTGTACCGAATTTATATATACATATATAGTAGACATAATCAAATCAAGTCATAATGCAAATAGTGCTATATACTGGATCGGACTCTACTTACCGTTAACCCAACAATCTCAATCCTATATAACGTACGTTGTGCTGATTCGTTTTGATTGATTGATAGAAAAATTTAATCAATAAAAAAGATTTATGAATTAAAAGTTTTTTTTTTTAATTTTTTATTTAATTTCAATTTTTACCATAACGGATACTTGGTCAAATCTTATTATAATGTACTTTACTATTGAAGATTGAATTGTATTGCTGTTCGAATGCCCTAAGAAATATGTCGCTGGGCTAGAAAGTCGTTGCGTTTTTGGAAATTTCTTTTACTAGATTAGTATTGCAGGTCTCTTTGAATATCCTCGATCCGAATTGTTCCCAAGATTTTTGACTGTGCTCGCTGTATAATTTCAATGTTGGATCTGCTTACGTTGCCTGCCCCATTACGCGGAATCATATGTCGAAATTGGTTTCAGCACAGAGTTATACAGAAGAACTTTGTAGTCCAGGCTATGCGTGCGTTGTGCAAAAATAACTTGCATGCATTTCTGTTCGTTGACTTGTATGCACCAATCTCCAAGCCACTTTTCACACACAGATAGTAGGTGTCGATCAAGTTGAGCTGTTGCCTTTGCTAAGCATATGGAGCGACTAAAAATCGCGGTATCATCAGCAAACGCATAAGTCGTAAGCTGGTCTGTGAGGATGTCTGCCGTGTAGAGGACAGGGCCACTCCAAAATACCTCGCTCGGTCACTGTATATGGAATTTACCTTTTTGGTTCCAAAAGTAGTCGAAATTTGGTAGGGAAATATCGATTCTTTTTATTTATTGCCAGGTCCAATATGCTTTCGAACCAGTAAAATTATTGAATTTGGTGAGAAAAATTTTGGTGACTCCTAGGTTTTTCTACCAATCCACGTTTTCCGTGGGACCCCAAGAGTTTTTTAATTAATTAATATTGTCGTGGCCATCGAAAAATCCGTATCTAAATCCGCTTGAAAAACTTTGGGGCATACTCCTAAGGGGTGTATAGAAATGGGAGGCAATTTAATACTCTGAAGGATTTAAAAGATTGTAATGGCTGAATGGACCAAGATAGACAAATTCCTGATATAAAAATTAATAAACTAGATCCCAAATAGAAAAAGTCATTAATAACAAAGGAGCCCATATTTAACGTTGAAGTGTTGTTAGTTCCTTTATCAATAATCAAAATAATCTGTTTCTTCTTTGCTACGGAACAAAATTAGGTGTACCACTTACTTATTTCGCACACCTTATGTGGCATGTACAGCATTTTCCCATAAACTTATCAAATGGGAAGTGTAATAAAAAAATTAAAGTATCAGAAACCCAATTTGGAACTACACACATGCACACGCACACCTACATCGATACAGACAAATAAAAAAGATGCTAACAAGAATCTCAAAAAAAAAAAAAAATGAGTTTGCACTTGTTCGACTAGTAAGTTTCGCATCGGCGCCGAATCATTCGGCTCGCCACAAACAAAACGAATTCAAGCGGCACCGGCTCGTTTACGTAACGCCATGGCGCCAAAAAGATTACCATTTAAAATGTCTAAGTATTGACGTATTTATGCACATATGTATAAACAACAAATGATGTGGCTGTACTATACATATATAATATAAACATATACAAACACATGTACGCACGTATGCATGAATATAGTGTGTGCTTTTGTATGAGATTAGGATAGGCGTTCATCTGGTCTCGGGACTTGGGGCCAACTTTCTTACTGGCGCTTGTTGTGTGCATTTGTATGTTGGTATATTGAAAGCTTAAAACTTACGTCAAATAATTGACATTTTAGAAGTAGATACGTAAATAATTTGAACTTTGTTTAATACTTGATAATTTTTTCCAGATCACACATTGCTTTCCAAAGTGTGGTGCAGCATTGCCTACTGGGAACTAGGCAAACGCGTCGGTGAGTTCTTTCATGCCAAGAAGTTAGCAGTCAATATACACACGAATGGATATTCAGATAACTTGGGCGATAGTATGTGCCTTCGGGATTTAGTCGCGCAACGGCCTGGCAATGACACTGTTCAAAACACGCGACAAAAGATTGGACTGGGTAAGTACAAACGCCTAAACAAAATAAATACAAAAATGCGATTTTAAATTGAACTCATTCACAGGCGTTACTCTACATTTAGACTGTGATGGCGTGTGGATATACAATCGTGGCAATGTTTCGATATTTGTCGACTCACCTACACTAAGTGAACGTTTGGACCGCGTTTGCAAGGTAATGCCCGGCTGCTGTCTTAAAGCCTTCGACATTCACAGGTGCGTTTAAGCCCAATTATAATAACAAAAAACGCAGTAAAAAGTAATGATTCTAAAATTTTACAGGGCTCAGAAGTTAGCTAGCAAACAGTCGCGTAATCGGAATCTGGGACCCATTGATTGCTTCAGCATGAAAATAAGCTTTGCCAAAGGCTGGGGGCCTACGTATCGCCGTCAAAATATAATGTGCTGCCCCTGCTGGGTAGAGGTTCATTTCAGTCAACTGCGGTGACAGTGCCTACAGCAAGTGCCAGTTTATAGCATTGCTAGTAAGAGGTCATGGAAACGGCCCAGACATTGCTGCAGCTTACTCCAAGCTGCCCTGGTGGCAGAATCTAGCTACCGCTGCAGTCCAAGTGCGCTGCATCGTTTGTGTCAGCTGCTGCGAAAAATTCACAAGATGTTAGCCCGTTTAAGCAGCAAAGTCTACTTGTCATCGATTGCGTGGTTTCCACAGACTAAAAGACAACACGGCAACAAAACCAACAAGCAACAAACCAAGAAATTTAACGGGGTCAACATAGGACTGCAAATGTAATAATTTTTTTTAATATTACAAGTAACTACAAATCAAATTTCAATTATGCAAATTAAAGATCGAAATTAACTAATTAGTTAATTAAATTAGGCATGCGAGCTAAGAGACGAGTCAGGAAGGTTAATTCTTAAATAGAAATTGAGTGTAAACATAGCTAAAATAAAAATCCTGTGATTCATTCATATATATTTAAGTATATATACGAAAGCTTAGATGTAGAGACTCTCAAAATGAGAACGTAGCAATTTAAATATGTAAAAATTAAATTCATTGTTATTTTTTTAAATAACGCTAATGCACATGGGGCTTCAAAATAATATGAGTTTTGCGAATAAAAAACCAACATTTTTGAATATTCCTTGTTTTTATGTACATACACATACAAGATTAACTCATTAAATATAAAAGATTGTATTTTAATCAAAATTTTTAAAAACTTATTTTGTATGCATTAACTAAATTTCTTGTCTTTAAGAACTATTGAGTGCAATTTATAAATTACCTTAATTAGTATTGGACATCCGCTTTTACATACGATAAATATTGATGTGCAGCATTAACTGAAAATTCGGCAGGATTTTATGTATGTTATGCTTTCATTAAACATTTTAATTTCTTATAACAGGCAATGGGAATGCGTAAAATTTGTTTGCTCATGCTGTGAATTGTATGCACCTACTTTATAAGATCAAGTTCAAACATTCTTTTATTTTATGTTGATATGTTGATCTTTATGTTGTATATTATTTAATGATATAGTATTTTACTTAGGTATCCCTAAGCATGTTGAGTTTCGTTTTGCAAGCCAACTCAGTTGCAATTCAATTAAGTTGAAATGCCAAATTTGAGCTGATCAAATAAACTTGGCTAGCTTAAGGTATTGTATACCAACGGACAGAAAATCAAATTTTTGTAATCACCATTGTCAGTTTTTTTAAGCCATTAACCATTGTACATTATCGAACAATTTTTTATATGCATAACTACATACATACATGAGATTACTTCAAACCAAATTGTTTTTCTACATACTTACATTGTTTATTGTTTATGTTCATATTAAATTCATTGCAGACATACAATGTAACTCAAGTTACTTTTTCCACTGTTAAATACAAAATTTGCACAACAATTAAAATCACACACATACGTACATGCATATTTATAATCATATATTACATACTTAATATACAAACATTCATTGTGTATATTAGAATTCCGAAAATTCTTCTATTGATAATACGTATTAACATATAATTCAAGCCACATACATACAACCTTTTGAAAACGCATACAAACAATCCTATTAAAAACACAACATACATAAAGTTAAGCAAATGTTGAAAATACTTGGACTTGTCATTTTGAAATCAACGAAGACATATGCATTGGTATACTTACGATTTTTTTTTAACTGATCAAATATTTAATATTTGTAATTATATTAATTTTTAAGAAATTTTTTGTAATAAAATTTCGATATGTACATTGATTGTCTTTTAATTTAATAACTGGGTTTTATTTCTGTTTACTATTAAAGTCATATAAATCCAAACTGCTGTAACTACTTGACTTCTCGGTTTCAATAATATTGGGTACCAACGAGTTTTTGCATGAAATACATTCTGCGCTTAGTTCCAGAGAACATTCGCTACAATACGATATGTGGCATTTACTGCATTCGACAAACTGATGATCTGTGGATTAAATGTTATTAATAATTTTCTCTGTACCCAAAAAAAAAAACTTATATGTGCAAATGCTTGACATGACCTCAAATAACGATAAAGATATGTCCATTTGTGCTTTGACAACCACAAGAGCTAGAGACACAAAACTATACCCACAAATACGTATAATCCCTCTTTAGATCATCGATATCTAGCCTAGATCTCACGTAATAATTTATCTTAAACGTGTAGCTCTTACACAAGAGATGGCAAACAATTTCTAGAGTCCGTAATATAGAGAAAGTCTGCACATTTAGCTTTCATAAGTTTTTTTATTATCGAAAATCTCAAATTTGTTGATTTTTCATAAAAATTGACATATCCCAAAAATTGGTTAACAAGGAGCACAATCTTAAATCGTACGCGATTACGCACGGAACCATGAATGAGCCTGATACTCTTATCGAACACTTAGCACCTTACTAAGAAATCTCAGTGGAAGGAAAGGGGATACCAGGAGTGTGTGATCTGGGTTTCCTAAAGAGGACTGGTTGACAACCTTTTACCAATATTGATTGTCATGATTCCTCAAAAATAGCTTCAGATATAAGATCCCTATTATGAATACCGACCCAAGCAGCGATTTACGATTTGCGACATTGAATTTTGGAGCGATGCTACAAGCTGGTAAAATGCCAGAAATTGCCGACGAATGTTTAAACTGTATGTTGGATTTAACGACATTGCAGGAAAAAAATGGTTTGCAAATTATGGTGAAATCAAGAAGAAAGAATTCTCTATATTTTACAGTGGCCCCAAGAGGAGCGGCCAATATGATACGGTAAGGGCTTCTTCTTCTTGTCGTATGCAAATATGACATATTGTACATCGATGAAAATTAAGCAAGAAAGAAAAATCTAAACAGACCAACAAGACGAAACCTTCCAGAATATATGGAGGAAAAGGGGAACTGCCAAGAAATATGAAAAAAATGTACATATATAAAAGGTGGGAAACAAGAAGCAACAGCTTTTAACCTGCTCCTGCACGACAAAATAACCAAAAAGGTCTACAACGCATCACAAATACTAGCGTATGCGGATGACATCCGCATCATTGCACAAAGCGAAACTGAACTGAGTACAGTCGTAGTAGGTCTCTACATAAACCCCGGAAAACAAAATGCATGCGCGTTTGTAAAGATTCCGGGACATAATGAATATACAGATGAATATATAATGATAGTATCTTAAAAGTGAAAAAATTTAAGTATCTGGGCGTCTACTTAAGCAGCGATATCGATGGCTGTAAAAGACAGAATAAGCGTGAAAGCAAAAGTTATCATTGTTCAAAACGCCAATAAGGCCGATACTCACCTTTGGTTGTGATATTTAAGTGGAAGACATCTCTCAGCTGATAATTTTTGAAGGAAAATCCTCAGAAAGACTTATACAGATTAAGCTTTAATCAAGAACCCGAAGCAATGGAACAACAATTAAAAGTTATCCTATTTTTGAAAAGACAGGGTGTAAAATGGCTAAGTAACCTTATTAGCTAAAAATGGAGCGGTCAGCAAAATTTTTTATAGATAGCCTATTGGAAAAAGAAGACGGTGTTCAAAAAAAAGGTTACTAAATGTATTGGAAAATGATCTTCGTGCTCTTGATGTGTGGAACTGGAGAAATGCAGCGGTCTATCTAAGAACATGGAAAGGAATAAGTGCGGCAGCTATGGACTGCCCAAGACTGTAAAGCTGTGGTAATGGCAATGAATCTCATTGATGATGAAATAATAAATACAAATAATGTAAAGTTCGGCACACATTGTGTAATACCCGCAATGGAAAACAATGTTTGTTTACCCTGTAACTACAAAAGCAAAAGTATGGTATATTTGTAAAATATATTTAACGGACAGAAGAAGGTGTTGCAGGCCCCAAGTTCTCTACTACCTGGATCAAAAAGTTTCAGAAATTTCTCAATCAACCCATTTCTCTTTTTGTCTCTTAAATTGCCACGATGGGTATGTGCTGTCCTATTCGGTCGAGTCAAAAACCGCTCCGTGTAAACGGTTTTAATGATATATCGGTCCCATGGGGGCTATTGGTTAGGTCAACCGATTTTGATAAAATTTGGTACAGTGCACAGTGGCCGGAAGCGACGAAATATTGCAATACTAAAACTAAGCAAAGGTATATTAAAAATTCGGACAATTTTTGCCGATAACAATGTCTTATATTGTTCCGGTAACAGCTACAGCGATGAAGTCAAGTGGAAAATCAAACTAAATCTTACAAAAACAAATGAAAGCTTAAACCATGTTACTTGCCCAACTCGACCCTATCATAAAATAATGTAAGTGCCCGATGTGATGTAATGTGCATGTTGCTAAAACTTTAGATAAAGTAAAGACAATAAAAATGCTGCAAGTAAGCAATAACTTTACATAAGGCGCAGAGGTTTGGGGTGATTGTGCAACGTATTACTGGCTTAATTAAAAAAGAATTCAGAATAAGATTCAAAAATTATATCTGATTGCCATTGTATTACTAAACTGCTCAACTCCATAAAAAACAGATATTTGCCTCAACTTAAAGTCGGGTTCGGATTTCGATACCCTGCACCACCAGATTACAATTTTATCCGATATATGGCTTACAAATTCAAAAAAAAAAAAAACATTTATTTTCCAAATTTACGATTTTTGTAAACATCAAAATTATTGAATTTTGCGCCAAGCACATTTTTTAACGATTGGTCCTATATGGTATATGCAGTAAAAGATTTTGACCAAACTTGGTACAGTGATGGGAGACTCTGAAAAACTTCCAAGTACCTTTAGTTTTGGTGTCTTTGTAAAGAAACTAAGCAGAACGAGAAGAAATGGATCCCATCTAATATTTTTTCCGAGTTCTGAAACACCTTTATAGGAGCTACATATATAATATAACCCCGATATCAAAAGCGATTCACTAGCTTGCAATAAAACATGGTATATTGCTTAAGAACATTGAAAGACATTTGATTGCCACCAAATGAGGTTACGATACATTCATAAACAACCAAAAACAGACGAATTTTGAGACAAAAATGTATTTTTGACCGATCGTTCCTATGAGAGCTGTATGATATAGTCAACCGATTTTGATTAATTTTGGTACCTTAGGTTCTCTAAAAAACTTCTGAATGCCAAATTTGGTTCCAATATCTTCATAAACAAAACTTTAGCTTGTCCCCGACGACTCCTTGTATATGTTACATACATTTGTGGCTTGCATAAACTGAATGCACACTTTACACCATAAGTTACAGAGAATAAAGCATTATCATGAAATACTATTGGTAAAGTTCCAGATCTTTATTATCCTTAGCCTTGTTCTAGTCTTAGTTTGTAATTTACTTAAAAATTTCGTATTTATAGGTTTTTCCCATTTTTCCTTATTAATTTAATATTATACTTAATTAACCACCGACGCAAAAAGAGGGATGTTATAAGTTTGACGTGTCTGTCTGTCTGTTTGTCTGTCTGTCTATGGCATCGTAGCTCCCGAACGAATGCAGTGATTTCAATTTAGTTTTTTTTTTGTATTAAAGGTGACTTATGTGCGAGTGTTGTTAGACATGTTTGATGAAAATCGGTTGAGCCGTTTAAAAGTTGTGGGGAGTGAAAGTGGGGAGAATGCGTAAAAAAAGCAAACGAGCTTGACCTTAAATGTAATCTATACCTTAACAAGAATCTAAATTATAGTAAGTATATTATAATATACTAAAGTCTAACTTAAGCTAACCTACCTATAAAAAGTATGAAATAAAAAATTAAATTAAAAATTTAAAAAACCCCGAAACAAGAACTTAAGTAATTTTCATTTAAAAAGTAAAAAATAATAAAAGAAACTTAATGTTAAAGTACCTAAGAATCTATTAATAATTCTAAAAAAATACGTCGCGTTGGGGGACCGCACCTAAGCTAACAATTTAAATACAAATAGTCTAATTAAGCAACAAAGATTAACTAAAAAACCAAATTTAGAAAATACTTCAAAAACTTTCATAGAATTACTTCAAAAAATTAGCATGTAAGATACGACCGTCAACGACGTCTGCCCTCGCGTGTCCCCCAACGCGACGTATTTTTTTTAGAATTATTAATAGATTCTTAGGTACTTTAACATTAAGTTTCTTTTATTATTTTTTACTTTTTAAATGAAAATTACTTAAGTTCTTGTTTCGGGGGTTTTTTAAATTTTTAATTTATAGTTAAATATATAGATATCTTAAAGTTGTAAAAGCGAAATTCTATATGCATATGTATTGTAATTAATTAGTAAATGAAAATTTAAAATATAGGGGAAGATACATAAATAAATTGAAAGTGAAATTTTTCCGTCTCACTTTTAATGAGGACAGTCATATCGGCCACTACCCCACCACCCAGCCTTTAATACCCACGATATAAAACATATCCGAATATCTGGGCCCCTGTCTATTTTAAGACATCAACATAGCCAGAAAATACCAGAATAGGGAATAGTCAGTCATACTGTCAGACAGTCAGGCCACAATAAGCACTATGGCTTGAAAGAATGTAAACTCTAAATTGGGTCGAGAGACCCGAAAGGTTGTAAGGATCTAAGCAAATATTAAATTTCTTACCTTCAAACATACCACATATGAGACAATTGCGTTTAGCGCAATTGAAGAAGTACATCCATCCAAGTGCTTGTGGATACCGTAGACGTAAACGCTTTAAAATAAAAAAATTAGCAACACATCGGAAACAAAAGTTAAAAATAATACTTACCAAGCAAAAGTTTACATTGTCCTGAATCTTTTGAAAGTCAAGATTTTCTTCGGCGTTTTTCCTTAGGGTTTCGAATACAAAAAGGCGGTCACGTAACAAGCGGTTATACAGAAAGAGAATTCGGTGCTTTTCGCGTTTATAGAAAAAGTAACTGCAGATAACGCGCCGTAGTCTTAAGAAAGTGGTGCTTTCGGAAATGAGAAAAATAATAACCAGGTACAGCGAGAGCAACTTAATATAATAACTAAAGAATAAATATAATTAATCAGAGTGTATTTGATAAATGCTGCATTCCTAACCTGAGCGGTAGTTCACGAACTATTGGCAGGCATTCCTCATTCGAAAGGAATGTGGAGACGCGCTCATGAATATTAAAATTTCTCATGGTAGTGCGCATCAGCCTTGCCATTATGCCTGAACCTTTAATCTATACGGAGTGAATATAAGCAAACAATAAACCTAAGTATTTGAAGCACAAAATGAATCTCTTTTTATCACGTACGTGAAACCGAACCTCATGCTCGCCCTCTTGGCGGTAGTCGATCCGTGAACGGTTTCGTATAATCCACAAAATATTAATGAACAAGCGATCGAGTAGCAAAAATAGACCAGCTGTTATTACTTCTAACGAAAATTGCAGCATATGATAAATTATAGCATTTGATTCCATCGAATTGCGACTACATGTACTATCCACATTAACGTAGTTGGATTTCTCATACTAAAATAAAACCAAACTTTTAGCAAGTTAAAAATGTATTCTATTTACTAACCCTTCTTAGCGGCAGAATGATTGTCTTGCCTTTATCTCTGCGCCGCTTATCAACATGCCTGAAGTAGTCAGTTATATAGAAATTATCAAAATTTATATTGCCTCTATATGAAATATAGTATCGAATGGATGCTGAAATGAATTTTTCTAAAATGGATTATTTAGCCATTTAATTCTGTAATAAGATTATCATGATTTTATGAACTTGCGAACTACATATGTACATGTTTATAAAAGCATTGATCTCAAAATTATCAATTTGGTTGCGTGTAGATTGATGAGGACCCAGCAAAGGTGTTTATGTTAATATCTTGTTATTGAAGAGTGGTACTAAAACCTATCGTGACGAAATCACTCAACCTTAAACAGTTGTTTAATCTTGTGGACTCTGCGGGACTAAAAATACGCCCCGTCAAATTATATCTATTATAAACATCGTCCATTAACCACACCAATGTCTTTAATCTCGCGTTGAAGTTTTGGCCATATCCACCTTTTCTCCACTGCAGATACACAATAAATTCTTTGGGGGTCCAGACAATCCAAGCACATATTTAAAATGTACAGTCCTTTACTTCGACCAGTCTGTCGTGTAATACAACTTACCACAAACGACTTGTAATAAAAAAAGGCACAGCAACTTCTGGATAATTATCATAATTGCATCAAATATGCTCTTTCTTCTTTTAAAGTCCTGTTTAAACGCCTCGGAAGCCTGTTCTGCTGTTCTGTAAAGTATGTTATGATTATAATATGTTTATTATTTGATAAAAGAAGATGAAACCTTAAATTTCTCTGCATAGTGTTATTATGCAGCTGATAGGAAATCTCTAAGCTGCTACTATTGTAGTACAACTCGTGCTCAGTCCGAACCATATCAATGTATGCTTTGCCGAAATCTTCAGGTACTATTTTGGAGGCATCGCATACTTTATTCGGGTTACCAAAAATATACAATTTGCAAATTATGTCGACCCGATAAGGCCAGCATATTGCCGCAGCTACAATGTCGGAAAAATTAGTTTTACACTTTCTATATCCCTTTCGAAAAATTTCCTGGCACACCCGCTGTCCATTGCGTAATTGTTGCTTGCATCGAGACTTCAGATTACTTAGAAATTTTTTCTGAATCTTTGATGCTTGATGTGCATCTTCCTCTTGTCCATGATTGAGCAAGGAAGGTAATTTGCCATCATCGTTATTATGTTCAATTGCATATTTTAGGTTAGACAATATATATTCTATCTCCATAAAAGAAGTTCGAATCTCCTCAATATCGCCCTTCATATGTTGTAGTGTGTTGGTAAATGGCTTGGCCATCAAGTCTAAACGAGTCTTTGTGAGGTTGTAGGTAAGCAGGGTGGTACAAGCAAATAGGCGTGTTACCTCGCCCGCATTTAAAGCAAGATTATCTATGGGTCCTAACAAATCCGATTTAATTTATATATGTATTATAATCAAAGAATCATTTTTTAAATTAACCTGAGATCACATAGGCAAATGCAACCGCTCGTAAATAACTCCTTCCAGATTTGCCAACAAGCGCCACAAATATCAAAAGCGTAACTGAACGTACATTAGGACTGATAACAAAAGTCAAGGCTGCTCATAACAAGAATTGTCACTTATTTTATTTAATCGAGACAATTATCTTTACCAATTAGCAGAACGAATGTGGTAGAAACGGGAAATCCTCCAAAAAAGCTGCTCAAGTTAAAGTTTATCGAAATTAGTTTCAATAGCAGATATGCCAATAGCAAGCCCAGCACAAAGCTGCATAAGGACCTCAACAATTTGATGTAAATATTTATTTCTCTTTCGCGTCCATATATAAGGCAATAAAGCGGCTGGGCTGCACGAGCGATGGATTGACGCGTTAGCTTGGTCAGAAAAAGGAACATCAACCTAAACCTTTGTTAAACAATAAGTATTTTTGATATTTTGTTTGCCTGCGTAAATAAAACCCTAAACGAAAAAAAAAAATTTTTTAAATATGCATACTTAGTTTAATTTGAAACACTTTTGTGTTTATAGTTTTTCTATAACCTATTGTTATATTTCACAAATCTGTCTCTACGCTCCATATACAAAGAATGTTTATTATGATTAGTGTACACGAAACGATTTAAAAGGCAATTTTAAATTTATTCGATGACATAATCTTCATCAAAATCATATTTATCTTGTTTCATGGACGAAGAACCCAAACTAAAGTTATCCAGCACATCTGTTATTTTTGTTATTTTCTTTTCGTTGCGTATATTTAACTTTTTCTTCTTCTTTTGCAGATCTTTGATGTTTTTGTTGAGCGATTGGTTTTCTAAATAAAAATCAAAATTTATTTAGGGACATCAAAAAAGGAAAAACACAGCGTACTATCTTACCCTCTAACAGCAGCACAGGATCTGTTATATCTTTATTTTTCCTTTCATCGTTAAGTTTTCTCTTGCGACCTTTACCTGAAGGCTCCAGTTCATTAATAATGGCGCTTGGTAAACTATCTTTAGGATCGTCTTCCCGTGGCATCTTCATTTGCAAGGGTCCACTAGATTGTATTTCCATGACGTCATCACTTTTGGCTGTGCAATGATTTAGTATATCTGTTTCCATAGACTCGAAGTTATCCACGTCAAACTCCCGCGCCTCTTTGTGCACAATTGCAGCACTTATGTGGATGTTGTTCGCGTCCAGCACCTCAGGAGGTTGGGTACAGTACTTTATTTTTCCAGCATTCCAGTCATTTAACACACTGCGAGCTGCGGCTACTACATCAGGTATACCTTTTTTAAGAAATTTACCTAGGAGGGGTAAACTATAAACAATAGTAATAAAGAAAACCAAATTTAAATCATACCCATTCTAGACGCCTTTTTGGCAAAAAACTCTTCAAAAGTGTCATAAGACGTAATATCATACAACGTGCAAAAATACTCCTTGCTAGCTCTTTTTAAAACACTCTCAGCTATTGTGAATGGGTCCTTGACATCGCCCACACGTTGAGCATTTTTTAATACAGCATACGTATGGTTGGTACTGTCGGAAGTATTTGTAAAAACAATGCCAGGGCAATCTATAAGTTTGATTTTTGAATCCAGCTCAACTTCTTGCATGGCTCTTTAAAAAACGTGCATTAATATAATTAACTTAAAAAATTCGATGTTTGTGGACTTACTTCGTTACGCCAGGGGTACTGCCCACCATGCAGGAACGTCCTCGCGTTAATGAGTTAATTATGGAACTCTTGCCAACATTCGGTATACCTACGACTCCCACTCTTATCGAGGTTTTAATGCCTTTGTTGCGGCAATAGTTACCAAGCATGGACATGAGTAGCTCAGCGCCAATGCAGACGGATCCTTGCATAGCCTTTTCGCTTTTCATTTCACGCATCTTTCGGCGACCCAGTCGAGAAGCCTGAGCCTGTGTTGAAGCTTTAAACGCTGTAACAGGACCAACACGCCGGAAGTACTTGATCCAGTTGTTCAAGTTTTCTCTTGGCACAAGGTCTGCTTTGTTTAGCACAAGCACAAGACGTTTGTTACCTGGGGCACTTCGGACAGCACGTTCTACTTCAACACAACGTGTGCCCAAGGGATCGCGTGCATCAACAACCTCTAGTACAACGTCAGCGTTTTCAATAACTCTGCGAAATTCCTTAAAATATTGTTTTAAAGACTGCTCCTTAGTTGCAACGTTCTTGTACGCTTTTTCGCTAATGTCGGTAACATCATTTTCATGAAATATTCCGTGAACTGTGCTTCGCATGTCAGCATCTTCCACCATCGATTCCAACGATTTAAATTTATTTTGTTGGCGCTCTGCTTTGTAAGCCTCACGGCGTGCTTGGCGTTCCTCTTCTTGGCGCTTCTTAGCATCCTCTACGTCTTTTAGTATTTCATCTTTAAATGGGCATATATTCGGTATTTGTATAAGTTTTTGTTTTTTACTGCCTTTCTTATTATTTTTCTTAGCCTCGCGACGCACTTTCTTGTTGTGGTCACGTACTTTTTTTTCAATCTTGTGCTTTAGTCTTCCCGTAAGGCGCTTTGATTTTTTAGCTTAAAAGAAAATACAAATTTTTACCAAATATCAATATTTAAGATAATAATACCGCACTTTTTAAACGTTTAAGGGCCATTTCTGCAAACTAAAATATTTTAGATAAAAGCACGTGAAAATAAATGTGCTTGTTCTTGTTCTTTCTACTCCACCTGCCATTCACCAAAATGGTAAAATATTAATTTTCCAACACTACTGCAGGCACCATATGGTAGTGTTATATAATTGCGTGGGGTTAAAAAACAAAAAACATTCTTTACTTAATTTATAGGCTTTAAACAATGGCATTTAAAAACATAATCTATGCAATACGGAATACCAAAAGTGTGGCTTTTCAATATTCGGCGCTACATAGCTCAAAAATACATACAAGCGCCAGTTTAAGAAAGGCCGAAGATCGCAAGGAAATGCTTGCGTCCTTGCCAGCTAAGGATGAGGGCACAGTTGGAGAAAAGTCTGTTGACATTGACACACTTATTAACCGGTAAGGATGTTCAATATATACATAGATTATTGTCGCCTTTAACTCATGTTCCCTCAGAAAAGCGAAATTCTTTCCAGATGCAAACACTGCCACTCAACTCTTTAATGGATTACCTTTTAACGAACTACCAATTTGCAACATTCGCGTATCGCCCAATAACACAATAATTTCAGTAACAGACTTTAAAGGTAATTTTTATATTTAGCATACTTTTATCTAAAAAATTGATTTCACTTTTTTTTTTAATTTTCAAAGGTGTGCCAAGACTTATACGGTCATGTGGAATAGAGGGGTTTAAAAACACAAGAAAAGGAACAAATATTGCTGCTCAAGCAACTGCAGTGAGCATAAGCTCTGTAAGTGTTTTTATTTTTTTGTATGTGCCTTCTTTGTTTATATCTGTGTCGTTACAACCTATTAAGAGACGGATTGTTGAACCCAAAATTGTTTCTTTTTCCTATGGGAGCTATATGATGTAGTCAACCTATTTTGATCAAATTTAGAACAGGGCTTGAGTACTCAAAAAAATTCAAAATTTAGTCCCAATATCTTCACAAACGAAACACAACGGATTTTTGCAAAAAACTGGAGCTATGTATATGATATGGTTAACCGATTTTTATCAAATTTGGTACAGTGCTTGGGAACTATTGATTTGGCCACGATATCTTCATAAACAAACGAATTATCTAACATTTTTTTTTCTAAGTCCTTTGGAAAAAAACAACGTCCCCTTTTGAACTTTACTATTTAATATATTTCAAATTTTAACCACATATTCTTGACTAGTTATACTAACAATTTATGCAATAAAAAAATGTTGATTTTTTTATCAGTCTATACTGGTTTCCACCCTTAACGGATATAATGTGAAAGTTTGGTTACTCTAGCTCTTTCCATCTCTGAGATCTAGGCGTTCATACGGACATAGGCATATCGACTTCTTATTATTACTTATTATACCATTTGTACTATACGGTACAGGGTGTAAAAAGCATTGTAAGATGAAAGCCAAATTTAATTTTATTTCTTACCATCCTTTATTAAACCAAAATTTACTGGCACAATTTCAGAAAGCTGTCGAACTTGGTTGGAAAACAATACGAGTAAAAGTACGTGGACTTGGTCCTGGACGTATGGTAAGTGGTGTTTAATAAATTAAAATTTAGTGTAGGCACTCAATAGTAAAAAAATGTGTTTGAAAAGTAATATCTACTCAATTTTGCACTTAAAAAAAAAATATTTATAGTCGTCAAAGCTTAAAATGCTTTACGCTTTTTATTTTCATATAATTTTTATAACGTAACCATGGTACAAAAAAACTAAAGTCTGCACCAAATTTCAGTTTAATTTTTCAATTCAGTCAATGTATATAATTTTTTTGTTGCTTTCAGTCTGCTATTAAAGGATTGCAAATGGGCGGCCTGAATATTGTTTCAATCACCGATAATACGCCAGTTTCCTGGAATCCTCCAAGGCCCAGAAAGCAGAGAAGTCTTTAAATAAGTAGATAATACAAGTATATATATGCGTAAATAAAAACTTTAAACAAGTTTAATATTATTTTACAATTAATTTTTTAACATATTCAGACATGTCACCTAGTAAGGAAGTTTATGTATCTTAAACAACTAATTGCTATTTGCTAATAGTTATTCTATAATATATACAAATTATTGCACAGTAAAATTTAATTGGAATGGATGTCTGTTTGTGTTTGTAATTAAGGCTATAGGCTTTGAGAAAAATGACTTTATACAATGCACGGTTTTTGGTTGTGGCTGTAACTGCTTAAAGTGATGGCAGGTGTTTAACTGAAGTATTCATTATGGCATCTTTCATGACACAGCAGAAAGCTTTTTAATGTGCCAATCCTTGGTGCTGCTAATCATTTGTTGCATGGCTGAGCGTACAGGCGTTTGTATAAGCGCGCTTAAAAGGCAACGTGAGGGTTTAAAATTTAGAGTCTGTGAAGAACTTGCTACAGTTGGTAATGCTGTCAAGTTAACTAATTTGTTTAGGGATGAGCCATTCTGTTTTTGCATATTGATTTCTTCATCCTTTTGCGTTTTATATTTCGACTTGGGTCTCCAAAAGCAAACTTTTTTCGAACAGCACGATTTAAAGTTATCTGCAAAACTTTTTTTTAAGACATTTATATCTGCTTCACAATTATGACAGCCACTGGATCCATAGGACGTGTGCAATTGCATTGTGCCAGTGGCGCCACAAAAATTAGGACTTTTCTCGCCGTTGTTTTCACGTGGTGAGTTACTATGACCATCGTCATGACCATTGTCATCACGCTTCGGACTTTCGCTTTCTTCGTAGTCCATAAAGGTGGTGGCACAGGACGGCTGATATATTACAGCAGAAGCATGGCCCGAGCGCCCAGAGTTTAGCGGTGTGCCTTGTTCCCAGCTATTTGTGTGGGGATCATACACTTCTACAATGGATAGAAAGTTGTTGCCATCGAAACCGCCAATGGCGTACAATTTTCCATCAAGCGGTGTGAGCGAAAGTGCACTTCGAGCGATTTGTATAGGTGCCACCATATCCCAAGTTTCGTTTTCCGTGTCATAACGCTCGACTGAAGCTAGCTGGCGCGTTCCGTCAAACCCACCAACTACGTAGATATATTGATTAATTGCGGCAACACCTGTAATTCGATTAAAACAATATAATGAGAAATCGTCAACCGTAAGGTGTCTTATAACTAACCTGCTCCGCTGCGACCAGTTCTTAAGGGCGGTAAGAAACTCCATTCATTGTTCTCGGGGTGATAGCATTCAACGCTGGCCAACCTTTCCTTGCCATCAAAGCCACCAACGGCATAAAGCAGCCGATTGACCACAACTACACCCACTCCTAATCGCTTTGCATGCATTGGTTGTACCAGAGCCCAACGGTCTTGGTCTGGATCATAGCTGTCATAAATTTAAATTAGATTTAGTTTTTTTCAAGTTCAATGTATAAAACCACATTAATAATAAAATAAATTGGTAAAAATATTAATTTTCGGGTAATTCTTGTAAATACATCACACATTTTATTGTGATTGTATTACCACAACAATTACTAATCTTCTTAACGAACTTGTAAATGTACTTACTATTCTACGGTATTGTGATATTCCATGCCCGCTGATCCGCCAACTGCGTACATTAATTCGTCCATAACTGCAACGCCCACTCGATGTCGTGGCACGGACATAGGCGAGCAGGTGCGCCACGTTTCACTAATAGCGCTATATCGATCAACCCAGTCTGAGTCATAAGAAGAGCCAATATTATTATTCCGCCCACCAACAGCGTAGAATTTGCCTTTAAGAAAGGCTGCTCCAAGCCCAGAGCGAGGAATTCGTAAATTTGGAAGTGTTGTCCACGACTTGTCATCTACATTGTAGGCCTCAAGAATATCCAAAGAGTGCCGGAAAAAGCCACCAGCTACAAAAATCATACGAGTGGTATTTGGCGTACGCTCCTTTACTCCTGGGCACTTATGCAACGTCAGGTCTTTAAAAATTTTAGCCAAATACTCGCGACATGCCGGCACTTTCCGCAACACGTCGCAATTTTTCATTTGCTCCTTTAGAAAATTTGGGGTCAAAAATTGACAACGTACAGCGCCAAGTATATGTTCCATCTTGCAATGTCGGTTATCCTCGTCGTACTTAACCCACTTCAGAACAGCGTTGTAAACTTCTCGCTCTTCTTGGACGTTTAACTCATCTCGCCTTATAAGTGCTATTAGCTGATAAGCCGAAAGCTGCAAAAACTCTTCTTCTTGGCACACCTTTTAATGAAATATGTTTTATAAAACAATAAACAAAAGATTTAGTGGTCTTTGCGTACCTGAGTAAAATGGCGTTCGATAAAGTGGTTTGCTTTCTTTTGAAGATCGGCACAGCCATGTTGCTCGGCAAAATTCGCAATACCAATAGCATTTGTTGGATCCAATTGTCGTTCCAAAAATGCACAGCACGCATCAATGACATTGGGTACTTGAAACATTGTTGCTGCGGGTAATAGCTGGCACACGGTAACTTCTGTAACACGTATTGATCCTGTGTACATGAAATACAGTAAACGGGACATAGCAGTAGGGCATACCTAAGAATACAACGCATACACAAACTGTTTATTTATTATAGCAACATATTAAATTCACTTATGGTCCAACATACCCCCTGAAGCTGCACACGCGACATTTCTGATTCCTTTAAGCCGCCAGTGAACATAGCTTTAAAATAAGGTGACGCCGCAGATAATACCACTTTATGTGCAGGAAAGAGCTCCTTCTTAACCTCAAGAACAACATCAGTAAGCATGCCATGTGAGCGCATCATAAACATCATCTTAAGCGCTTCCTTTGCGTAATTCGACATGCAGAACGTCATGTCATCATCGGTGGCATCATGATCGTCGATAGTTGAACGGGACGTGTCAAAACGACCGCATGTTGTTGAGAGGGAACAACTACTCGAGTTGTCGTTCATCTCGAAATCTGTGCACAAAAGAACGAAATCAAGAAAAGCATGTTAAAGAGCAGCACACCCACCAATTGAACAAGAAATAGTAAAAAATTAAGCAAACACATTTTGTTTTTAAATATGCACAAAAATGTTTAAAATTAGTCTCATTTCAACTCTTTATATCTAGTGATAGGTTAGATTAGGTTAGGTTAGGGCGGCAGTTGGGACCAACATCCCAACTCACTTAGGCCAAGGATAGGCCCTTTGTGGTACCGCTAGTGAGCCAGTTCACCACATTTCCCCACTTGTTGGGTCCCCTACGAAGGTTGAGGAAGACATCCGGCTGCCTGAATGAACCTTAAAAGGTATTTTGGACTCTGTTCAGAGAGCTGAGATAGGTCGTAGTGTATAGGTTCTAGTGATAACTAAGAAGTAAAATAAAAATAAAAGCCTACAGGCGGCGCCACCGACCTTGAGGAAAAAAAAATGTTCCTTTCAGGAAATCGAAACTTGGTATCAAGGCGATCTTAAACTTTAAGTTACCGTTATGTATGCTTTCGTGACAGAGGATTATTTGGGGATAAAAGGGAAATGATGGAAAGCCGATAAAATTATAATTTATTTATTGATTTGTTGAGAAAGATTGCAAGAATGTTTAACGTTGTTGGAATAGATTTTACATCATTCGTATATAAAGGAATGATGATCATTAATAAATATGATAACTAGATGGACTACGCCAACCCCCATAAGGTACTATATTATTTTCGAAACATTCTGACCCTGCACTTTTCTTAATTTCTAAGAACTTATTCTGATTTTATAAATCTTTTATAGAAGAACGGGTTATCGCCATAACTTGATCTGCTACATTTTATAGTTCTTTGAATTCCTTTTTTTTTTATTCGGACAGACAATGAGGATACTACTAAAAAAGTAGTGCACCACCTTCAAAAAATTGCTTTGTAAAATGACAAATCACAAAAACACCACTAAACAAAATTGACTAGTGTACGTTTGCAGTTAGTAGTTTTGCAATTTATTGATAATATACCAAGTACCTACCGCTGACAATAATAGTAGAACGTATGTTTTGAAAATATGGATGCCCTCTTGCTGTTTAATATTTATTTACTGTTCTTTTGATTCAGAAAATTTATAACATACAAAAAGGTTAGTTATCATGTCTAAAATCTAAAATGCGTTCAACTACGGGTTTGTTTTCGTAAACTACTTTTGTAGAAATTATACGTAAATACTTGAAAAAAGTCTGGTCTGACTAACTAGTGAGTTGGTTCTGCAGCTGTAGAGCACTGGACGGGTAGAAGGTTGCGGATAGCAAACGGCATTTTACCGGGAGTGACGAGCTGTTTTGTAGCCGTCTACCAAAATAGAGCTTCACACCTCCCCCAAATCCGTACATCTCAAACCTCACAACTTCAAAAGACAATGTAGCCGAAGTCACCTGAAAGGCCGCGCATAAGGAAATGCCAGGTGGTGTGGTAATCCCACCCACTGATGGCCATCGACCCTATCAACCATTGCAGGTGAACACATACTAAGCCAAGGTGGCCCCAGTTGTCCTAACCACGATATTACTAAAGAACACATAGGGCTAGCGCTTGTTCAGCCATATTACATTAAGGGTATAAAAAACCTGCACACCAGTGACTTAAAGATAGTTTGGGACCAAAGTCACACCGTAGCAAAAACATGTTTAGCAGCTAGAAAATGTATTCTATTCATTACAATTGTATTCTTTCAGAATTCTTCACACGCGACTGTGTCCCCATCGCTGCCTATGACATAATCGCCTCGGCTTATCTAGCAGGAGATGGGCAGGTACCCACTGAGGAGTTTACCAGTCTCGTTGAGCACTGTAATAAGTATGGAATGCGAATACGATCACCGCATACAATGGGGCAGCACAAATCTCAACAGATAAGGTGAGTGTTTATTAGAGTTTATTCTTAAAGCAGGTTTAGAAATATGTAATATGTATGCAAATAGAATCAGGGAAGAAGTCCTTAACATAACTCTACCAATCCCCTTAAATGATTGGGGAATAGCGTTTCGCTAGTGAACACAAGATCATAAGGATTAATATTTCGTTAAATATAACCTCATGCAAACCCACTCGAAACCCAAGAAAAATAAATTGGCAAACTTTTCATGGACTTAGAACTATCCAACTTATGTGCTAGGATCTGAACATCCGTTGGAATTAGATCACAGAGTACGAGAGGTTATTGAATGAATTACCAAGGCCTTTAAAGAAAGTTGTCTTGTCAGCCGAGGACTCTGGGATAGAGATGCTCCATGCCAAACGTGAATCTATAGCCACTACTTACGCTGCTGCCAAACTTCTTTAAGCCATGGCGAAGTCAGCACCAGCGGGAAAGAAAAGTGACAACACTTTTAGCATCAATGTGGTAGATAAATGAAGGCTTCTAGTTGATACACACTTCCCAACTGTGTCCAACCGCAGGACTCCCGAAAGCGAAGACTGGGTAAATGCCAAGTCCATTGTAACCAGTGAACGAATAAAATGGGCTTTAACCTCATTGGAGCCTTTTAAATGCCCGCGTCGAGGTGGTGTTTCCTCATTACTCCTTTAGAATGGTAAGGAATGCCTTATACCACATCTAAGGAAAATCATGGTCAGCAGCCTGGCTCTGGGGCATGTTCCCGAGTCCCAAGGCAGGGAACCATCAGCTTGACATCGTTTTTCCTTAAAAAGGTTAGAAAACTTAGTCGCTACTACCACCTGCACTTTACAGAGCATGCGTATGGGGCAGGTCGATAATTTCAGCAAAGAAATTGGCAATAAGGCTAGTCACTCCAGAATCTGGAGATTCACCCATGTCTCCACAACCCGTGCCTGCCCACAAGGCGGAGTATTTTCTCCATTACTATGGAGCCTCCTTGTAGATGAATTGCTAGGTAGGCTGTCGGACAAAGGTATACAGTGCCAAAGTTAAACCGACGACATTGTCCTTATAGCAGTCGGCAATTTCAGTGATATAGTACAGAAAGGAATAAGTACTACCTACGGTTGGTGCAGGGAAGTAGCTCTTAACCTTAATATAGCCAAAACTGTTGTAGTTTTATTTACTAGAAGGTATAAACTATCAAGATTATATCCTATTTTAAGCAACAAGGAAGTTATATTTGACAGCAAACTTAGGTTCGGCACTCATATAGACAGTTTGATAAATAAATGCACTCGAGCTTTATACACGTTTAAAAGGATAGCCGGCAAATCAAATATTAAGGTCGATGCTCACCAATGGAGCTATCAACTGGAGTGCTAGAGACTCTGGGGAAGATGGTCCGCTCAATAAAGATATTTTAGTACTATTATGAGTAACAAAAATAAATTGGACAACGTTAGAGGAGACACATCTTATGAACCATCTAGGACAATTGAACTGAGTCTCCCTTAGACGGATCCCTGGGCACAAGAATATTCCGGAGAATAAAGCAGCCGACAAACTGGAAAGAAATGGTGTTGCAAAAACTACTATTGAGCCAAAACCTTACCTGGCTTACGGCATGTTAAGCAACTACTCGGAAATTACCTAACTGGGCAAGAATCTCCTTAGGATACCAACTGGGTCACTGACGGGACATGCACACTATGGAAATACGTAAGAACTGTTAGAGTCGTGAGCTCGAGCACATGCAGGTTTTTAAGATTCGGAAGTAAACCGCTCTACATATACTTGCAGTGTGACGCTCTTGCCATAGGAAGGACAGACGGTCGCAGTGCATTACCCACTAATATTATTATTTTTGGTAAAAGATATGAAAATATGTATTGCAAAAGTTTATAGGCCTAATCGAGCGAAAAAAGCAAACACTTCTGCAAAAAAGCGAACAGAAGACAGAAAAAGCAGTCATGATCGTTTAAAATCGTAGAAATGGTAACCTTATATGTATGTGAGTATTTTTCTTTCATAAGTATGTATTTATTAGTTGTTGCTCTGCCATAAGCAGCTTTTCGGCACTACTGGTCTAAAAATAACCTTCTGCACACGGTTATTTAAGAAGAAAGAAAATCCTTAAAAGTTTAGTAAAATCGATGTTGAAACTGATATTCTTTTAAAAATCTTTGAAGTTGATGGCAGCTTGGCCATTTTTATGGATAGAGAGAAAAAAGTGAATGTGGTATTTCCAAATTTTACAGAAAAAAGAACACAGCCTCCATGACTGGGATTCTGGTCAAGTCTAATCAGACTTAGAGTAATAAATCAGATAGCAATAACATCAGTTTCGAAATCTTTTCTGTTACCAAAAAGCTTATTAGGTAAGTTTCAAAAGGAGGCGAACATTCTGGTAACGAAATGAAAAATATTTTAAAAAAGGGTATACTGCATTTGTGCAATGTTGTTTATACCAAAAAGCTTATTATAAACTCAGGTAGCGATTGAGCTAAGTCAGTCTGTCCGTCAAAATGAACACCTACATTTAGGAGACTACATTCAAGAGCTAGAGATACGAAACCAGCTGGTGCGCATATTTCTTGAGAAGATGAAGTTTTTTGAATGATGTCAATATATTTTTAAATGTTGGAAATTATGTTATTCGAATAATTTGCAAATATCTCAAAGCCAGGTTTTCCAGAAATTTTTCCCGAGTAAAATAGTAAAATAAATAGTTTAATTCTTTTTCGATAGATAATTAATTGGTAACAACATTGATCTTTAAATTATGACTCTTAGTTTGCTAGAAAGAAATATATTAAGCAAACACAGTGCCAACATATATTTTCATTGTATTTTTTCCGTAGACGTTCTTTTTGAGCCTTCGTTTACTGAACTATATACTATACTATTTGTAACAGTTTTTGAGCTGTTTATAAATAAATAAATTTAAAACTTATCCCATATACTATATCTTAAATAACGTAAGTTTCGATTTTCATCATAATCGTTTAAAATTTATAGAACTTATTGGAATAGATATCATTCTGCACCAAGACAAAATAAAAAGTCATTGCGATATTCTTAGAAGAAATTGTAGAAATACAATATAATAAAAATAAAAAATATTTCAACGCAATGTTCAAAAGTGTGAAAATCTGCACATAGCAAATTTGGTCTTTATTACGCACAGATAGGGATGTTGTATTGTACTGGCATTGGTATACGAATTATGCACATCTTCTTGAAAAATTTGTCCATACAAACTCTAATGGTCACCGAGATATAAAAGGTGCTTGTATGGTCATCGGCTAGGATTTACAAAAAACAACTTAAGATCTGCCGCGCCTTTTTCTACTCGATATTTATGTTAGACATATATGTAATTCTCATGAAACGGCGTGAAAGTAACGGTTTTTGAATCATCCAATACGAAAAAAAAAACAGTTAATAAGGGCTCAGCAATTTTTGCTACTCATTGTCGCTGTACGAAACAGAAAACTTGAACAAAAATAAAAATGCGCAGTCATGCTCACAATAATATATTGATGAAAGCCCAAAACGCTAAACGAGTAAGAACTTAGTAAACACGAACGAATCTGCTTTAGAACTCAAAATGACAATACTTATACAATAACTAACCTTCACTCCTTTGAGTGGACCCAGTGGACACCCCAGTCATTTGAGCAATAGGGCGTGTGGTGATTTGATTTTCAAACTGCTGCATCATTGTATCACTGATAATCCATTAAAGAGTACAGTAAAATAAGTTCACTATTGAATGACGAACTGTTAGAAGTAAAGTTGTGGAAAAGGCGCTGGCAAAGCAGCTTATCAGAAATGATCGGCTACCACCACCAAATACCAGGCAGGCAAGCCCAAAGTCCACTCGCGACAAATACAATTAATACAATATTTAACTCACTGCATGAAACAACAATTTTGGAAAAATGTACTTTACGTTTTTAGCATAAAAAATTCACTTTATCGATTAAGCACAAACTTGATAGCAGATTTTCTTTATTTTTCACTACTTCTAAGTGTTAAAATTCTAAAATAAAACCACACTAACAACCACAAATCAACGTAAACACGCCGAATTTCGAGAACGGTATAGCAAGCACTTACGCGCTTTAAATCAGCTGACAGAGATCGACCGACTTGTCGTTGCGGCTGTTCGTTTGGCCCGACCGTACTCAACTGATTATTAAAAATGCTTTATGTGCGACGAAGCGACAACATAACACGCATACACATTTATATGCGTCTCCAATCTGAGTGTAAAAGGAAACCATTGAGTATAGGCCTATTTGGAAGAAAAAGCTAATCGTTCACAAATGTGATTGGACTAGTTTGTTTATCTTTCCCATGCATATCACTAAAATGCAATGTCATGTTAAGGAACAACACGGTCCAAAAAAGCCAATGCACAAGAACACTATTGCATGTAAAACCTGGTGGACAGTAGGTGATGCCTTTACAAAACCATATAAAAATATGCACTTTTTGATAAAACAAGTGTTGTGCCCGGTGCACGGTTTATTTTTATTAATAGTAGGTAAGCGCAAGCGGTAATAATAAACTGTCAAATCATGATGAGGAGGCAAATCCAAACATTAAAACATTGGTGAATGTACACAAATGAAAAATACATAGGCAAATAAGCCAATCGGCTTAATAGTGTATGTGAGAGAGGTTTTACCAGCGTGTTGTTAGCTATTGCTTGCTTTGTTCTGTGTAAACAAATACAGTTCTAGCAACAACTTGTTGAACTTGTTGTTATAATGAGATGCAATACTTTGCAGGATAAGCTTTTGTGTAGCGTATTCTATATACATATGTACATACATATGCAATTAATGTAATCAGGAGTGTATCAAAGTGTGAAACCACGGCATATAAAGAGCAAACATCACGTATCAAAACAGCTGTTAAGTAGAGTTTTTTGCCAAACCCATAAACAAAAAAAAAAAACAAAGAATTACCATTGTAATAGCAGATAAATATGAATAATGAAAAAAAAAACATAATTTAGTAAAACATGTGTTCGCATACATGCATATGTATGTATGTATTTACGGTATGTGGCACATTGATATTTACAAGCGTGAATATCATAGACACGAATGTGTGCACAGACAATTGTTAACTTTCACTCATAGAATATTAGAAACACAATGCAGTCTTACACGGCTATATTAAATAATATGTTGGGCACCTAGCCGTTAAAATATTCAATATTTGTTTTAATGCCTACCTAATGAGTTTTATTTTTAATTTTCTTTTTTAATAACAAGATATTTACGACGACAGAACGCCATCAAATGAACTAGTGTTACTAAACGACTTAAATTTAAGCGTTTTCAGCACTATTAACAATCTACCAGACTGATGGAGAATATGCTACCAGATTGTTTTTAGTTTCAGCTGTTTCTTTTATCATTTAATTCTAAAAATATTGATTGTCATGCAACAAATTACTAATAGAACTTTGAGTTCAATGGGACGGAAACACAATGCTACTGTTATATTTTTCCATGGCTCTGGTGACACAGGGGACAATTTATTGGAATGGGTTCGCTTCCTGATTGGCAATAATCTGGAGTTTCCACACATAAAGATACTTTATCCTACGGCACCCTTACAAAAATACACTCCGTTAAATGGCCAATTGTCAAGAGTATGGTTTGACCGACGTTCCATAAATATTGCAGCTCTGGAAAGCAAGAAGAGTATGGCGAAAAGTTATGAGATTGTGAACAAACTTATATCTGACGAGATGGCACAAGGCATAGTCCCGAGTCGTATAATTGTTGGCGGATTTTCAATGGGAGGCGCCTTGGCAATACACACCGGATATCATCTAAACCATAACATTGCTGGGGTTTTTGCTCACTCTTCGTTTCTTAATCGTGGTTCCATCGTTTACGAGTCTCTGCAAGATAATGCGGCAGCTGGTAACCTCCCAGAACTGCGAATGTTTCATGGGATGCGGGACACACTTGTGCCTCTTGAATGGGGCCAAGAGACTTACGATTCCTTACAGAAACTGGGTGTATCAGGGAGTTTTATACCATTAAAAAATACATTGCATGAATTAAAGAAAACTTCTTTAACTGATTTGCAGGAGTGGATTTACAAAAAGCTACCCCCTCTGGAAAATTCAGTTCAAAATAAACTTTAAAAAAATTTTAAAAGTAAAAAAATATATTTTTTTCAAACTTTACAATTTACGTCTCTTCCATTTGCAAGTTAGGCATGAAACCTAGACAGTTCGGTGCAGCACAAAAGCAGACCTTAGCTTTGGCCTGATTACCATTGTTGTGTTTCATTGCCTCTCCACCGTAGTGAAAGCACAGTTCCTCATATGCTAAAATATTCCTTTTTGCATATATTCCTGAAAAATATATAGAACTTTATTTAGAGCTAGTCTCTAGCTTGTATCTACATTAAAATGCGACAATCATGGCAAGACATGCAAATGTCCTAAAAGGGTAATGTCAAATATTAAATGGTTTTCATCTGGGTATAAATGATAATCTTTCTAAGAGTGCTGATTGCAAAATACCAAGACTTCAATTTACAGAGCATACATAACATATTTATGTAGGTCCATAGAAACATACCCAATTTTGGCACTGGACTGTCTATGCGTACTGCCAAGAGCTCGCAATTTGGGTTGCAACTGTGATTTAAATAGCGGCCAATGTTACCTCGCCTGCTTGGATCTACTATTGTTGTTTGGGACTGCCTTGACTCAGTATTTTTCCTTGGCAGAGTGCACTCGCGGAGTACAGCTATATAGTTCATTTTATTGTGCTCGTCAATGATTTTTGAGCGCCTCTTGGCTTCTGTCAAGGTTAGTAGTTCCCCGGCATATTCGCAAATAAAAGCTCCACAGAGTATGTTAGCAATTGTGCGCAATCCTTTAGATTTATATACTTTAGAGTTAAAAATTTCCAACTTTTTGCGTGGCCCAAACTGAACGCGCCGGTTTTTACAAGTATTTATAGAACAACAGCACAAATCATTGCATTCAATTATGGCTGGTAAGCTCATCTGCCTTCGAAGCACCAACTCTCCATCAGTGAAACAATAGTTTTTAATGTGGCAGTCATCGCATACTCCCGATTGCTCCTTGCATACGCAAGACTGAATTAGTTGAGAATTGTATTCATTTCGTAGTATGCTAAACTCGCTGCTACCATCATCTGGCATTAGCACATTTTCCAGTATGTACTCCAATCTTTTGTCCGGGTGGTCATAGTCATCTATAATTTCGCATTTGCTCATGTGGGATAACTTATTTATTTCTAATTACACTTTTATTTTGCGTGCTAGCACACTTGTCGTGTAAAAACATCGATAGAGTCGACATCGATATTTCAAGAAAATATCGTGATAGCTTTTCAATTTATCTGATTAAGGCCAAGATGCCATCAGCAAAATCACCTGTTCTCTTTAGGCGCCACAAACAAAACTTATGTATGTGCAGCTAGTTATTTTAGACGCAAAATTTATTTATTCTTTTATGACTGGTCGAGAAAATCGGAGCGGACCGTTGTGAAGCGATGAGAAAATACTTCTCATTAGAGCAGTGGAGGAACATCCCGTTATATGGGACAGGACATTACCACGCCATTGCAATTAAGAGCGTATGGACTGTACGTAAATCACACATGAATCAGTGCCGTAGCAATTATGTTTTGCGTAGGGGTCAAAAAAAATGTAGCAAATTTAATAGTTATTTTTCGATCAATCGATTTGATTCTTTAAATTTCGACACGGATTTTCTCAATTTAATGCATTAAATTAAATTAAATGCAAAGGTGCATTTTTGGCATCGAGGTAAGAATGTCGTGGGCTCCACACATGATATCCACAGATATCCTGCAGGTGGCATTGAAATCTATAAAAACAATTGTGGAATGCACTTGTTATGACGTTTTAAATCGAGTCAAAATTTAGAACATGCATGATTGCTATATATAAATTTAGCGAAATGTGTGTTATACGTATAAACTTATTCCTTAATACCTTTGTTTTATACAAATCCTTCACACTTGCAAGCTACTACCGTTACCGTTGTTACTACCGGGGAAACCGCAGAAATCTTTAAAGATTTTGGCAAAGGGTTGAAAAAAAATCTTTAAATAAATCCGTAGATGCCACAGAAATCACGAAGATTTCATTTTTTGAACAATTAATTTCGAATATTTACGCTTTTGCAAGAATGGCTGCAAAGGGCTGCTACTTTCCAAAAATTATTTTAGAACAATCAGACACTTTTTAAATACATATTAATTATCAGTGATCCAATAAAGTTTATTCTTTATTACATTAAGCAATTATTATCAGCATATTTTGCATAATTTTGCTTTCCATTTGTACAAAATAAATCTAAATTAAGTTTGAATATTTGTCCCGCTTAATACAAGAGTTTGTATGACTGCTCTACTCAACCCGGCTCAACAGCTGTGCTCAGCGTTGAAAATTGCAAGATTCGTTTTTTTACATTTGCAAATTTGCACGTAAATAAAAAAATATTCTTAAAATTCTTTTGCGGGATTATTAGCTAAAAAAATCACTAACAAGGAAAAAGTCAAGCGAAGTCTTCGAAGAACCTCTAGATCGCTTAAAATGATTTTGTAAGAATTAAAATAATGAATTAAAACATTAGATTTTGCAGAACATAAAGAGAAACATATTTTAGAAATGGAATTGAAACTTTCTAAATAAGTAAGAGTTTATTTAAATAAATTGTGTTTTATTAATGAATTCGATCAAAGCTCAAGCAATTTTGTCAACGGTTTTGAAACCGTTGAGAATAATGTCTGTGGCACCAAGAATTGGAATTGCAAAGAAAAATAGTACACATAGTCCGAGCAATATTTATACCCTGTACCGTATGGTACCAAGGGTATATTAAGTTTGTGCAAGCCGAAAATGTATGTAACATATAGAAGGAGACGTCGGAGACACTCCAAAGTTACCTAAAATATGATCAGGGTGAATAGAGAAGTCGATATACCCATGTCCGTCCGTCTGTCCGTTTGAACGCCTCGATCTCAGAGATGGTAAGAGCTAGAGTTACCAAACTTTCACATTAAATCCCATATTATCCCATAGGAGACAAGTTTATTTTATTTTTTTGATATCGGGGATAAATTATATAGTTCCCATGTGGGTGTTTGACACGACCTCGATAAAAAGAAAAAGTTTTAGATGAATAATTCGTTTGTTTATGAAGATATCGTAACCAAATTTGGTAGTTTTTTATAGTTCCCAATCACTGTACCAAATTTCATCAAAATCGGTTGACTATATCAGATATATATATATATATAGTATATATATATAGTATATATATATATATATATCGATTTTTTAACAAAATTTGTTGTGTTTCGTTTGTTTGTTAAGATATTGGGACCAAATTTGACATTCGTGAGTATTTTATAGTTCCTAAGCACTGTACTAAATTTAATCCAAATCAGTTGACTGTATCATATAGCTCCATAGGGCCAATCGGTCCAAAAAAACGTTTTTTATACAAAATTCAACGTGTTTCGTTTGTTTGTAAAGATATTTGAACTAAATTCGGCATTCAGATCTTTTTTAAGGTATTTAAGAATTGTAATCAAATTTTATTGACATCGGTTGACTATATCATATAGCTCCCATAGGAACGATCGGTCAAAAAAAAATTTTTGCTTAAAAATTCGTCTGTTTTTGGATTTTTGTGAAGGAACCGGACTTTATTGCAAGCCGTCCGCACCCGACTTTACGTACGCCATTTTTTGATACATATCTGCTCAACTGAGAAAACATCTTTCAAACGCCAAAGGTCAGGACTCCACTCTATATACTTTTTTACCCGTTGCTAGAACACCAATTATCTGTGTCAGCTAGAAAATTTTCTGTTGTTTAACATGGCACGACATTGATGTATCAGCATTTCATACAGTCACCCGATTGGAAATTAATTCGCCATATTTATACATGTATTTAAAATGTTTTTAAATGCTAAATAATATGTTGATACGTGTCGACTGCAATATAACTATATTAGCAATATAATATATTAGTTTTCAACCGCTAGAAAGGCAAATCGAGCACTTTGCATACCTCCCTTTTTCATTGGGAGCTTCGAAAATTATGGACAAGAATTACCAAAGGCCCAAATAATTGTTTGAACAACCAGTTACTTTTTAAACTTTTTGGGCTTTGTCTTCTAAAAAGAGAGGCGAAAGTATAATATTAGTGCCCTCACTAAAACTTCTTTTTTCAATATTCATTCAAATTTTCTTTTGCAGCTCCTCCGAGCAAAAAACAGACCGCTGCTTGGTTTTCAAATGTAGAGCCAAAATACTCAATAAAATCGATAATAATAAAAAACATTTTGGAGCCATCGACTCGTTCAACTTTTACCAGGCGTTCATAACGCGAGTGGTGTAGCTCTCAATCAGTAACTTCAGTGCTGCCCATTGCTGCCAATTGTTCGACCATTTCGATTATGTATCCAAAGAGCTGCTGGGAACGGCCACAACTGTACAAAGATAACAGAAAGTAACCTCCATAGAGAGCAAAAATAATAAATTCACACTGTAAAGTTTCGTGCGCTCTCTTCCAATGAATCCAATGAGAGAGATTTGGTGGTGTTAGGCGTAAAGAACAGAGCAGGTATAAAAGGGAAAGATGGGCATTTGAAAATCATTTATTGACTTGCTTTAAAACACAGCGGAAAATTCTTCTTGGGTGGAAGATAGTTTTCTTCTCAGGGCTTCTTAGTCTTCTCATAATGGCATAAATATTGTTACATTCAATATACGCAAGTACATATACATATGTATGTATATATACAATAATAATTATGTTTATATCAAACATAGACGTACGAAAGAATAGATCAAAGAATATAGAACTACTGTGGTATAATCTAATTATGTTACAATGACCGCTTAAAACTTAAAAATGAAACTGGATTTTTGTGTTTTTCGAATAATTTGCAAATAAATAATTTATCTACAAAATGAGTTGCTTATCGCTTTCCTACGATAAACAGACTTCGAGCAGACCCGCAAAGATTAATCATTTATGTACATACATATGTACATAGGTATTTCTTCCAGCAGTCGTTGTCTTAGAGCCTTCGCTTACAGTACTATTAGTTTTCACGCATTGTCAAATGTGTGTGTGTATGTTAAGTAAAAAGCAATTACATCTACCATCAATAATCACAATATATATGCATATATGTTGTTTTAAATTATATTAACAATCTGTCCTAAAAACAATCAGTAAATTACACTAGTCGACTAGTAGTTCAAAATCCGTATAAGAGGATAATAAAAAATGCGGATTTTGAATGCTGAAACATTGCCCTAACATAAAATATAAGTCTCATCTCTGGAGAAAAAAAAAGTGAAATTTGTGGACTAGTGTTATATAAAATTAATGAAACAATAACAGGTGCAGCTTGTCTCCAGTAAAACTAGGTTCTATATGCGAACTAAAGCCACAAAAAAAAAAAAAAATAAAATGAAATTCTGAATTAAAGTCTGCTTGAAAAATAAAGGACATGAAATCTTTTAAAGTTTCTTTAAGTTTGATCCGTTAAATTTATGACTAGAATTATGATATTTAAAATCATTTTATGATTTACGACAAGCCTAGCGAGTGCACTAGAATGTTTTGGATGGTTTTTTGCGAAGCAGGTGCATACATACAGGAATAAGCAGATTGTTTGCTTGTAGTGGGAATCACGATAGTTTTTATTCGTGTAAGAAAATTCTAGGCGTTGTACTTTCGCTTAATAGTGCTTGAAACTATTTTACGATTGTTCTCAATATTACTTTTCTTTTCATGTTCCACTGCATGTAGATAACCATGTTAACCAAGGCAAAGGCAAATAAAAAAGTACTTGGTGCCGCAGAACTTTGAATTTGTTTTCGTTCCTCGAATGGAAGAAAATGTGTGCAGTCAGCTGTTGGCTTGCAAGAATGGTGAAGGTTTCAGACTTTACTTTTGAGTTGTTGTTGTGTACTTGTGCGACACGAAGAGAATGAAAGATCACATGCATATGTTTTTTTTTTTGTTTTTATATATTTTATGCTTATTTGTAGTTGCCGCTATGTGCTGCTGTGTATGTATGTATGTACATATGTATACGAAATATGAAAACAGATAGGAATGAGAAGGAGGTTGCGAGAACAATAAGACTTGCTTTAAAAAAATAAAATTAACTTAAACATGAGCATTTATATTTTAATAAATTATTTTTAAAATATTAATATATTGATATTTGTTTCATTACTTATTTTAATTTTTTTTTTTGTACAATTGGCTGGGAGTTGCAGCAATGCACACGCACACTGTGTTGTTGTTGTCCTCAAAACCAGGGGTCGAGAATCTGCAACTGAGCTATTGCATGCAAGCAATAGCGACACTTGCCTATTAACCTCGTGATATTCTTACCATAGAGTTAAATGAATTTTTCAGACGAATTAACCACATAAAAAAAGAATCAATACAAATAAAATCCAAAAATAATAATAATGAGCTGGCAATTGAGCTCGTCTCTAAGCTTCAAAGGTCAAGCAGACAAGATCACAACAAAAAACGGCATCCAACAGCTGACAGCTGCATACATTTTCTTCCATTCTCTTCGTTTCGTACACGCAAAGAACCACAACTATACAGCGGAGACCGAAAACATCACCAAACTGACAAGCAAGTACTTTTCAGAAGTATCGAGTGTTCGTCTCTATTGAGTTTCATTCTCCTTGTCCAAAAGTCATTTGATTGCCTTTGGTTACGAAATCTTCATAAATCGTATCATCTTTTTTGGCCGATCGGTGGGCTACATGATTTGGTCAACCGAAACTAGAAAAAACTTTCGAAAATGAGTTTGATTAGGATATCTTCAAAACCAACCAAAACACAACTAACTTAAAAAAAACGCTTATTTTGAACGATTTGTCCTATGGGAGCTTATAATATTTTGAACCGATTTTGATCAAATTTAATACGGTCCTTGGGAATTTTAAAAAACTTTTGAGTTCCAAATTTGGTAACGATATCTTGACGTACAAACGAAACACAACGAATTTTGTACAAATACAGATTTTTGGCCGATCGGTCCTATGGGTGCTTCCGATTTTGATAAAATTTTGTTCAGTGCTTGGGTAGTCTGAAAAACTGAGAATGTTAAATTTGTGGTACTTTCACAATGAAACGAAATACAACCAATTTTATACAAGAAACGTTTTTTTGGCTATGGGATATAGGAACTATATACTATAAACATGCCTTCCAATAATTAGGGATCTTATCTGAAAGAGCAGTACATAGCTCTCACCATCTCTGACATCGGACAGTCAGTTGGATATGGTTATGTAGACTTTCCTCATCACCTTGATTATACTTTGAGTAACTTTGAGTATTCTGATGTCTCCTTCTGTATGTTTTAAAAAGTTAGAATTTTGTTGTATGACATTCCCCTTCTATGTAGCTCTATACTTTTTATATTATACAGAAAATATTTGCGACATGAAATCATTCTATTCAAAAACACCAGAAAGTAAAAGATTGTTGAAAATACATTACCGATATTCAAAGAAATGTTTATATACACCTCTACATACATACACAAGTAGTACATACATATGTATATTTTGTAAGTTACAAATAAATAAACAATTTAAATACTTAAACAATATGCCCTCGCCCATGCACATTTTGCACAAAATTCATCGCATTCATTTACGCTCCAAATTTGAACATGTGATATCAATAAGCATACATTTGCATTTATTTTCTTGATATTGATATAGTAAAATAAAACAAAAGTCGCATTATTTTACAACTATTCATATTAAAGAATATTGAACTACTATTTGTATATATAACCATTGACACTCCTCCAAACCCCTTTCGTTTCATCAACTGATTTACGTCACAATTGCATACGCACAAATATACACAGCTCACAAATTTGGTGCTGGAATTTAAAATGCTTTTTAGTTGTCTACATAATATTCCTGTTTTTCTGAGTTTTTTCGTAGGCCGGCATTAATTTCATATTTTCATTCATCACCATCATTCTCAAGCAATCTAACTAAGTTGGTACTAGCAGCAGATCCACGGGGGTTTTCGCGCTTTCTAACAGTAACGTTTAAAGTTTGTATTATTCTAATATGTACCTTTCAACAATAGGTCTGATATACTTATAAGTAATGCTAATAGTATAAGGTGCGCCATCTGTTGATTTAGTTGTTAAACACTCACAATTCGGAACTTACCTGACATAAGTCGTATACCGTTTAACAATGTATGTATGTACGGGTCAGCACCAACAAGTCGTCCGCACTAATACTCCCAATTCATTTATGGTTTCAAAAAATCCCAAGCGTTCCTTTCAGATGTGCTCAGTGAAAAAAGCTTATTTAACCAGTTTGTCTTCACAGCATTAATATATATAATATGAGAAAATATGTAAAATTAATTAATTATTATTAAAAATACAAATTAATCAGCATAAATTACTCGCCTTTGTTACACTGCAATCTCGAAGAATGCTAGAATAGTTGTTATCTTTGATAATACGTATTAATTTCTTCGCCTTTTCTTATGTTAATATGATTTTATAAAACTTATTTTAACAGAAACTATTGGAAATAACGGGCAAGAAAAAATATACTAATATAAAATATGCAATAGATGCATTTACAAGTTACAAATAAAATTTCAGTGTTCAAAGAAGGACCAGTCTAATTATAATAAATTTGTTGACTTTGCTTATGTGTAAATGTACAAGAGAGGGAGTAAGCACCCTCTCTGTGCTCTTGCGCTTGTATCTGTATCTCTTGCCAGCTGCTGTTTTGTGCTCTCATCTACTATTCATCTAATACCTGCGCATGCTTTTTGTCCTGTGCGCCTGTTAATTTATTCACATGTTCGCTGTTTTCTAATCGTGTTTAGAAGCCAAGGCGCGGGCCAGAGTTGCGTTGAGCATGTGCTATGGTCGGAAAAACCCTCTCTCTATTGTCTGCGACGCGACAAGAAAAGCACCTGTTACTGCCGGAGCTGTATGAGATAGCAGCAGCAAATAAATAAAGTATAAACAATTTGAATTTTGTGTTTTACTTTAATAAAAATAAAAGTTATTACCTTAGACCATTTTGTTCCATTTTGTAAGAAATAAACAAGACATAAAAAGAAAACGTTTTTTAGACAAATCGTATACCCAGACATACATATATGCTTTATATTAAGATTTCGGTATTTTATTTGATTACAAATGACTTAATTTTCAATAAGGAGATTCAAAGATTTATTACAAAATTCTCTTACAATTAAATATGTATTTAAAACATATTGGTGCCTGGTAAATATGGTTTGTTGGTGAACAGATTTTGGTTAAGTTGGTGGTATTTTCCTGGAGTAATACATAAATGTGAATTAGAAGATGGAAATTTTTATCGACATCTGAAAATAAAAAAGCGTGAAACTTCAGATAATAAAGAATTGATTTTTTTTTTTACATTTCATGTTAATTTCATACTACCTTGCTCATTTCCTATTAAGTGCGTCCTTCACTTTGTCAAATGCATTTTTGAACCCATCATGAACGTCGTTTTTTATTTTGGTAACATCGTCTTCTTGTTCATAGTAATAAAAGTAGTATATAAGTACACCAGCAATTATAAAGACCACAAGAAAGGCACTTATTATGGATAATAGCACACTTAGAGCGCAGCTTAAGCAACTGTAAAGTATAAATATATTTTTTTTGAAATTTGATTATAATATAGTTATAGTTTAAGTAATGATATCATGAAAACATGGCAAAAATTATGGTTTTCACAAAAAAGTCAGCAATTATTTGTCAATAAGGGTCATATGAGACAATATTCCAAATTCCTTGGATCCAGCCTTTTTATGCGTAATTATGTTAGTAAATTAATTTGGTTCAACATATACCATGTCTATACATAAGGACATGACAAAATCATAATGTGAAGCAAGGCGTGAGAATAAGTAATAATTGATAATTGCAACATTTCAACCACTGAAATGATATTGATGCTATGCACCCACAACATTTTTTATAGTAAAAGCCTCCATAACTATAAATTGGTGAATTCTAACGAGCTATTTCCTTATCTTCGATATTCCTATAACTCATATATAATTGCATATATTTCAAACTGTAAATAATTATTTCTCACATTTCAGCCTGCATGGTACCAACGAATATACAGTAGGAACATAAAGATGTATGTTTAACAGGCGAAAACGAAAAGTATTTCAATTCTCTCTACGCATCAAGCTAAGTATTTACATAGGTTGGGCAAGAAGATACCATAGTTAAGCTGTCGCGCCAGTCTGGCGACAGGACTGCTGGAGCCATGCTATAGAATGTGAATGTCTGTACTATTCATACAGGGCTGGGGTGAGCAAATAAGTTAAGGGTGCAGAACGACCACTTGAATAGCTTAGTATGCCTGAAAACGGAAGGACATACTATCCATAAAAATATGTATTAAACTGACGTCAGAGTTCCCTGCTTATGCTGAGTTTAATACGTAAGTACGTAATGAAAGCGCGATTCCATTGGCATCGCTTTATGTCCCGTATTACAAACCCTAGTATTATAATTTGATATTAAAAATAACAACTTCCGCCGTTATCAAAGCTGCAAGATGACTAACATCCCATTCAAAATAAACTTGAGATACAGGCGGTAGTCTGTACGTTACCTATGTCTATCTGTATCTATATCAATTTCTTTTAGTTTTTATTTGTATCTTATTACCATACCAAAACAAACTTGTGTAAAATTTTGTCAAATAAAAATTATGATCACATAGGATAAAACTTTTTCCTCTTTAGAGTCGCCCACTGTGTACAAGTGTAGAGCACTAACTACTTAATTTTCACTTTTACTCTGCTTTATACTACATACGTATGCATAGACATATGTATATAAATTTGAAAACTGAAATTGTTGCTAAATAAATTCAGTACTACATACATGCATGTATCTACTTATTCGTTCACACTATGCATGTGTATATGTATACTAAAACAATCCAATTTATTTTAACTTACCAGCATGTTACATTCCCGGCGAGACACTTGCACATTTTGTAATTGAAATGTTCTCTGGAGTGAAATTAAATTTACAATTATAAAAATTACTTCTCACGAAAAATTACGAACCGTATGCTAAACTTTTCAGATAGAGTTGCGAGCGAACAATAAACAACGACGCCTGAAGTTAAGAAGATTATGTTACTGGGTAGCAGCAGCTGCACTGTTGTTGAGCGAGAGCCAGAGAGAACAAATAACAGTAACAGTGCCAGTGATAAGGCAAAGAGCATAAAATAGATAAATATACTTTAATACTCTTTGCTGGAGATACTCTTTACAGCAGAGAAAAATCTATAGCTAACTAAAATATAGAGGCGAAAATTCTCTCTCGAGTGTAAATCTTCGAATAATCGCGCGTTAAGTTTTGCACCAGCGTCTTCAACTCGGCGCGCGAACATTCAACGGGAAAAACAATTTTTTGAGTTATTTCGCCTCTATATATTTAGTTCTCTCTGTCATCGCCATATAATATTAAAATGTATTGTAAGCCAAATGACCCTAGTAGCTTAAAATAATTAATTATCAATTTTATTCTTTTGTGGATTCTGCTCGTTAGCCTGTGCCTGTGCTATATTATGGACTGAAAGCATTGCAGCACTTAAGGATTTTTATTACGGCGCATAGAAAAATATCAAAGAAAGGCGTTTGGTCGTTATAGAAACAATGTTTACAAAAATTTATTGAAAATAACTTTCATTTTTTTTTCATCTCTAATAAATCTCCCATGCAACACGCAATTGTTAATTTAAAATAACATTATGGTAAAATAAAGAGTATTCAAAAGTGACTGGCTAAACATTTGAACATTTTTTTCTGTTAATCTAAATTGTACTCTCGGGCTCTGTTAACTTACCTGTTTTGCAGCAGTTTTTTTTTTTTTTTTTGCTTTAAGTTATACTGATCTTCTACGATTTAAGACCTTTAAGTTAAGGGTATTCACTGCACTAGAAATAAATAATATTTATTTTTTCCTCAATTTGCAGCTGGTTTTGTCGCGTTGAAATTCCGAATTCCGAATCCCGCGCAAAACAAAGAAACAAAAAACGTAACAACCAAAGAGGAATTGGAAAATGAAAGAAAAATAATCCGACATAATAATTTGTACTCTGTTTGTACTCTCTGCCAGAGAGTACTTTCTGAAATTGCTCTCCATTTCGCTCTCTATGCCTCTGTTAAACCATTTTTTTCAGAGTTCTCTCTGTCGCGTCGAGACAGACAGTCTCAGCCAGCCATTATTTGAAACTCGTCAGGAATATTCAAACCAATTTTCAACTTAATCACATTCTTGGAAAATAAAATTCAAAACATGTTGTTTGTCTATTAAATTATTTCTATAATTACATTTACAAATTTACATTTGCTGTGTAGTCTACAATATGCTTTATAACAATAAAATTATGTGGGTACATATTTTTTTCTTTTTTTTTTTTTTTGGTAGGGTTAAAATGCCTTCACACCATGTAGCAACCGTCTCTGCTGCAGTGCAGTACAGCCCCCAAATAGGTCCCCTATGCCCAGGCTACTGTCAAGACCGCCGGGCATGATCCAGCAGGTGAACCATGTCCGGCGGCCATACCAGGTCCTGATGGGACAAGTTCCAAAGCTTGCGTCCAGGTCCGCCATTTCTACAAAATATATAGAAAATTATTTGGTAATTGTTTAAAATTCAATAATATCAATAGCTTATCTTTTATGTGAAGAGAAACGTCACAAACGTTTTAAAGATACTGTTTTGGTGGGGTCATCCTGTCCTTCCTTCAGTCTTCCTGTCATTCTTTGGGTGTCTTCCTGTCCTTCCTGCAGTCTTCAGTATAGTCAGCGAACTGTACAAATTTTTTATAAATTATCTCTAGTTTTTGAATTTTTTTTATTCTGTTTAACTTACTATTTAAGGGAATTGTTGGTGTCGTTGCCGTCATTGGCGCATCCAGATTTTCCTCCTTGGAGTACGCCTGAAAATAAAATATGTAAAATTAGGATTAGTTATATATAAAGCATAAATTTCATTTGATTAAAGTTAGTAATTTAATTGTAATTGTTTCCTTATGTATTTTGTTCCAATAGCATGAATAAAAGAAAAAGAACCATCCATAAGCAGAGACAGTATTTCTATAATGTCCGGTTATACCGCCCCTTCTCGCTCGTCAGAGCCTCGTTTATGCACCTGAAGGTGAGGTTGACTATTAATAGGGAGAGGCTATATATTCGCTTCACCTATTCATTTGCAGATGCTTAGGATGGTTTAATGCCAGCCACAATATGACATCAAAAGCATTCTCATCTGTAAAAGAAAAAAATTCAATAATTAGCTATAAATGCATTAATTTGATCAAAGATGTTTTATATCCTTACCAATTTTCATCCAGAAGTATTTTCATTAGTTTTGCAGCTTTTTCTATATTTAGGTCTTCCAAAAGCCATCAGGCTTTTTTCCTCAACAACACATAGATTAGTTTGCTGAGAATGCTTTGACGATGGGAATTGCATCTGTGGTTAGTAGCAAACCACCCCGGATATATAGCATTTGTTTCTGTTATGCATTTATTCATGATTTTTTTGCCAATATCTTCGTCATGCGCATTTTCTTCGAAATGTTTCGCAAAGATATTGTAGTGTAAATTGCATATTTGATAAAATATATCCGATGCATTTTTTAAATGGAGCACTGAATCCGAAAAATTGTTTGCTCCATTGCTTGCATTGCCTTTTCGCATTCTTCGCAATCAAACTTCTTCTCACATTTTAAATACCCGTCAAAATATCTGCGTGATGTAACTTCGCCGATATTTTCGGGGCTATTTGATAGTTCCACATCGTCATTTTGGTGGTCTGGTTCTGTCTCGATGGCATTGGTGTCGGTATCACTATGGCATATCCAATCCAGTTGCAAGTCCTCATCAGTTTCGCAGTTTGCTCCTTTCGAATACTCAAATACTCTCTGATGAAACATTAGCTCTGACTGGTGAGCTGTGAGGTATTGAATTTCGCGAACTGATGGATTTGTTTTATTGCCAAGTTTGGATTGCACAAACTCCACCCCTTTGTTTAATATTAAATCGTCACACAGTGCTATCATATTAAGCAGTGTGTAGATTAGGCCATCGCGACAGAAATTGGAGCCCATTTTTAATATTTTTAGGAACGACGCAAATTCACGCAGTTTCTCCTTAACATCATTCTTGACCGAATAAGGCCTTTTTTGGCCTGCGTTGAATGATCGGCAGTTAAGGAGATCGAATGCGTCGTTCATTTTTAGAACAAAATCGGCTGTTGACAGTGCGTAGTCCGCACTTTTCTTTGAGAACTGATTGTTCTTATGGCAGACTTTGATTGCATCTGCAACCGATTTTGAAAATACCTGCGCTGCCAAGACCACTATCATCCTTTGCCATTGCCGGGGGTCTACGTGCGCCTTTGTCAATTTCGGAACCATGTGCGTTGTTGTACTGCTTTTGTTTATGTTGTATAGTTCCGAAATGACTTTCCACCTTGCTAGGCCTACTGGCGTACTTATGCCGCTCATCATTAAGCAATTTCGCATGCTTTTGAATAGATGAACGTAGTCATACATAAGATAGATGATAGTGCCATCTACGTCATAAAATTTCAGTTCCGTTGTGCCCATTTTTTGGAAAGCACTTCGATTTGAGGAACTCTGATAGCAGATGAGATCTCTGACTTGTAGGCCAATCTTTTTTAGGCCACTTAGATTTTCTTTTAAACTTATTTTACTTTATTCAAATTGCGAACTATTTCATGCGCGTTAACATATGCGCGATAACATATGTCTCTAAGCCCATCGATACATACTATCCATATAGTGGTACATGCGATTGGTACATACTCTTAATGTGTACGATTATTTCTTTCGTTTCAAATTCGGTTACAACTTACATTCAATTTCTATTCCTTACAACGATGTTTCTTCAATTACTTCTGTTTACATGCTCGAATGCATCTGTAAATGAGTTTGATTAATGTGAGATGCAGTAGAGTTAACTTTGAATTGCTTCTGATAAAAATGAAATGCCTTATGGTTGTCTCTGTTACATTTCATTGCAAAATTTTTTAACAAGCATAAGGCTATACACAAGTCAACTATGCATTTACATTTAAAAATGCATCATAAAAAAAAAATTAAAATGCGGCAAAAAATATATAATCGTTACGTGTAGACTAGCCCCACATATATAAGTTGAAGCAATGAGCTTTCTTTAGTCGACGTAGCAATCAAATGATTCATACAAACCACCTTTTGTTTGTCTGGATTTTTTAAAATACTCGTTGTTAAGGCCAAAAATATGCAAAACTTCAGATAAAAAAGTCCTTCAGGCCAGTTCTAGATTTCGACTCGTTTTGAAAAGTCATAACGAGTGCATTCCGACAAATGGTGTTCAAGATTTCGACCGAGTTCGACCCGAAGCAGCTGTGTTGTTTATGTTTGTTTATATGGCGCTAAATTGAAATGGAAGCGACATCATACAGCAGCCGTCTTTTAAAAATAGACACGTAGTAAAAACTTAAGCAATTTGTAGTTTGCATTTTAGTTTTAAAAGTATAACATACATATTTTCGCCAACTCTATTTGTTAATTATATTTTAGCCGGCAAATTATTTTAAGCTGCAGTTTCAGAGCCACCTTCAGTTACTTCTCTGCTACATTCCGCTTTGTTGAATTGTTGTTTGTTTATTTTCCATAAGCATTTCACAATTGTATTGGTCATGCGGTTAATTATCATCGCTTAAACAGGCACATTTCTTTCTCACAGTCATATTTCCTGTAGTTGACATCGTTGGTGCTTGCAAATTTGCCAACATTTGACAACGTTGGTATTGTGTTTTGCTTAGCACTTCCTTTTTTGCTCCTTCAAAAATGTATTACTACAATTAACTAAAAAAAAACGGATCATTGTTGTTTGTTTAAAAAGTGCGCCAAATTCCAAGCAAATTACCAGCTGATCAACCATCGATAAGTTCACTTGTAGAGTTACCACAAGTTTTCGAACATCCACTTTATTAATTTAATTTTTCTTTCTGCCAACATCTTTCTGAGAGACAAATATTTTTAATTTATTTACCAATTTTGTACAATTTATTTTATATACATATTTTAAGCCATCCATTAATAAAATTATCTTCGAATTTACTTGTGCAACACGACAACACGACAACACGACTACACAATACACATTTCGAAGTTTTGTTTTGTCTAAATCCAGAACACCTTACTTTCATCCACTCGTTTTGGTTTTGCATGTATACACAATTTGCGACACTTTTTGTCGGAATCGAAATCTAGAACATGCCTGCTTATCTGTAATGTCGGTTTACGTGATAACGTCATCAGAAAACTTCTCGGAAACCGATAAATCCAAACCGAATAATTTTACTGTGATTCGGTTTTGCGTGCTCCGGAAACAAATTTTTTGACTATAATTTCCTATTTTATTTTCGATAAATTTGTAAAGTTCCCTAATTTGTTCGATAAGTTTACCTTTGCTGTGTTGTAACCAGCCGACTGCCTTTAGGTTCAAAATTTTAAAGCATTTGTGATTTCCCCCGCAATAAATTTATTTCATAGCACTAAATTCTTTTGTTTAAACATGTAATTGCAATGTGTTTGTTGGCGCTTTATGTGTCTTTTTTGATGCAAAACAGCTGACATGGCTGCCGCAGTTTTCCAACTTTTTATTTGCACATTAAATTTTCATTAAAATATTGCTACTTCTTTCTTATTTTGAATATGAAATAAAATAACAAAAAAATATTATTTTAGCAACAGTATTTAATTAAATTAAAAACCACTTAACTATATTTGTTAAAAGGGAAATTTTCATTGTGAAACGCAGGAACTCTGTTGCACTTGTCGGCTATGTATTACGCACACAAAAAAACAAAAATTCGGTTGGGCTGTGCATGATAAGTTTTGGGTTGAGTCAGAAAAAAAATATATTTATCAATAGATATTTTACTTAAATGGTAAATTTACAGAATCTAAGAATATCAAAAAATAATTTTAGTATACCATTTATGGTTTTTAATACTTTTTTGGCGATTCGATTTCTAGCAAAAAAACATTCCGTTTCAAAGCACATGAATAATTCGGTTTGGATGGAAAGTTAGCATAAATAGAATCTGAGAATAATAATTAATTAATACTATTTTGGCGATTCGATTTCTAGCAAAAAAACATTCCATTTCAAAGCACATGAATAATTCGGTTTGGTGGAAAGTTAGCATAAATAGAATCTGAGAATATCAAAGAATACATATTTTAAAAATTTTTTCGGTATAACATTTACGATTTTGGAAAATTCGGTTTCAAAACGGCTGAATAATATAATTATTCTATCTGGGGTACACACTCCAAACATACGTATTGTCTAGGGTTATCACATATATAATAGGGAAGGGTGGTGCAGAATGCACCACTTGGGAAATGTTCAAACTGGACGGCAGTCCCAAAAACGTTGCAAAAATCGATTTTGCGATATCATTATGTAAAGGTTGCACCGGATTAAGAATCAAAAAAATACCAATTTTATTAAAATCAGATGAATAGTTTAGTTGCTACAGCCACTCAAAGTGGAGTATATTTTCAACCTAAGGAAAAATATATTCATTTTTTGAATAAAAGTTTGTGTTTAAGATTGTTTTGTAAAAAAACTATGCAGCCAATCCCTATTTTTTTAGTTTAAGGGCTAGACGGAGGCAAAAAAAAAGCCACCTAGCAAAAAAACAGAGTTATTTTGCTACCAAAAGACAAGTGTTGGTACAATTTATCGAAATAATTATCAATAATCAGCTGCATTTTGTTTACAAATAGCAAATATATAAAAGCGCCAAATAAGATTTTAAAACATGAACGTTTATTATTGATGCTATTTTTTGTAAGCAATGCTATAATAATGACATAAATTGTAATTGCAATGTTTGATGAAGAAACAAAGCGACGATAGGAGGCAAAACCCAATAAAAGGCAGACGGTTTCGGTGAACCCATAGTTAATGTGCAGAGCTGAATGTAGATAATTCTGCATAGACGTGTTTAAAAGCACTTTAATGTTACAATTAACTTATTTTAGTATTATAGCTATTTTCTTATAATTTTCCAACAATCCGCAACGATTTTGTCGACCAACCATTATTTTTCATGCTCAATATAACTACTTGCACTTAAGTTTCGCACCAAATCCGAACAGTTGATTTTTGTTGATAGCGCCATCTATGGCGATGTTTTGGCGTCAAAAAACAAAAAAAGTTGGCAACACCGATCTACATACCACCTCGGAGAACGTTTTGGGACCAAACGTTTGTGAGGTGATTTTTAAATGAATTTTTCTTTTGTTTGCGTGGTTGCGTCTAGCACATTATATAAAAAGTACATAAAATTCAAACATAAAAGAGAAAAATTACTTCGTATCTTTTGTGGTTTTTTCAATACTTTCGTTTACCTTAACCATTATATTTGGACCACTTTTCCAACTTTGAGATAAAATAAAAAAATGCCTGCATTTTTTTGTGATTCATTTATGCCGAAGGTATAAGAAGAAGATGAAGAACACGCAGTAGATGCATAGACAATTCTGTAGGTTACATTTTTAGCTATGACTTTACAAAAGCTATGATATTTACAAAAAAAAAGATTATTATAAACAAATGCAAGTTTTTCGGTATGTTCAGGTTGTTCAAGTGAAATCATCCGGATATAGGTATCACATGAAATATTATTATTATTATTAAAAATTATTATTTTAAAAAATATATCATCTTAAAGCTTGAATATTATTCTTTCCAAAACCGTAAAGCAATCCTAAATCGGTTGAAAAATGGCGACGTTGTGATTGTGGGAGTGATCGCAGTACCCGAAAATCGGTTTTTGCGATTTTGGGGGTGCTAGACAATTTTGAAACACACTATCGTGATCTACTCGTCAAGACCTACAACGTACACTAGGTCACTTGAAAAGTTTTTTGATTTATTTTGATTTTGTAGAACTGTGTTATTTAATAATGTAAAAATACATTATTTACGAAATAGGCGTGGTTAATGACGTTTACCGCCTTCCCAGTTCCTTCCTTATGTTCAAACTCTCGACCATTTAACACAATGATACAAAATTTCAAAATGTTTTAATTAATAAAGTAACTTAGTGCCTATCTATAAAATAAACATAAAAATTATACTAATAATATTCAAAAAAGATAAACTTATTATAATAATACTAAAATATAAACAAAATTATTCTAACAAATCAAAAACTGATTTGAGCAAAATTGATTTGTCCTTGCTTATTAATTTTCTTTGACCTGATATAAAAGAATCAGCTTTACTTGTGTATGCTGATTTCTAAACTCTTTTATGTCTTAATTTCTGGACTCAGCAGCTTCTTCAGAGAGCTCTCCAATTGACCCTAACGAGTTTTCTATTACATCAGAACCCTGTATTAATATTTATTAATAATAAGCACTGTTGCTAAGAGCTAATACCAAGAATATTCTTTAGTTAATTCAAGAGCAGTATTAAGCGCGAAAACTCTAAATTTTTCAACGTTAAAACGATAAGCTGATGATAAGGCCTTTATAAAAAATTCTCTGGCAGTGATTCCGTCATCGTCCACTTCTACCAGTTTTTGCTTTATCCACAATGAGTCCTAGTTTTCTCTGAAATTCTAATTGGATGTGCATTTTCCTCTCCTAAACTTGCTGTATTTCTTCTTGCGTTTTTACTTGCCATTATTTAATAGGAAGTTTATAAGCCAACTCATTTTCCCCAAACCAATCAGAGTTAGTTTAAATAAGGTTAAAAGTAAAGAAAAAGCAAAAACAAACTAAAACTCAATTCATTGCATACAAATGTACATAACAAAACAGTAGATCAGAACAAGCTCAACTAAACAACAATAAATAATGTACAGATCCAATCAAAAAGCGCTCACAAAAACAAAGAGGCAGTGCAGCGTTGGTCAAAAGAAGATTACACAAACATAAGCAACTGATGTTAATCGTTATGAATCTTACAATATTCACTAAAAATAATAAAAAAAAATCATTGGAGGGGCTTGGGGGGAACACAACTAAACACTTACCAAAAAAAATTGTTTGACAATTAAACACTTGACCTTAATACCTTCAACTATGAAGTTCATTTTGTTTCAAACAATTTTACAAAGTGCTTGTGGAGAAAAACAAAACCAATTACACCTTTGAATACTTTGTTTTTCAAAGAAATGAGCTATATTTGGAGACGGAATTCGAACTTTAATGAATTTATTTTTTGACCTGTATCAGCAACGGCTGTGCATTAGGGAGGTGTCGGAAGAAGCCCAGGAATCAAGAAACAAGGATTATAAAAAATTCAGAGCCACAAATACTTGTAAAATATCACGATCAAGGGAAAACCAGGATCTTTTTAATATGTTGGCAGCCTTTTCAGATCCACTAGTTGCGTCCCTTAGACACGTGAGATCCAACACAGATTTGATAAGTAGTTATTCAAAAGAAATGTTATGTCTTTTAGATATCCCATGGGGCAAAATGCACCACTTTCCATGGGCCAAAATGCGTCGCGTTTTTTTTTGTTTTGGCCGGGGCCGAAAACGTCGCGTTTTCTGCCATTTTTACCGCCCCCAAGCCTATGAAATCTGGCACAGGAGGAACAGAGCAAACACGCCAAAACAAAGTCATCCGCACCGAAGAAAACGAGGCCGCCTGCGTTTATAAAATTGCCATTTATATTTCGCTTTATGTTTCCCATCTTTTTTCAGCAATAAGCCCCGCGAAGAGCTCTTTATCCGGTATGGCGGGTTTTGTACCACCATGGGGTAAAACGCTCCAAAGTAGTCTTTTATAAAACTCAAGCAATATTCGAGTCACTTAGAGCAGCTAGAACCGAAAGTTGTTTGAGGCTAAGTTTAAGCCACATATGTGGGCTACAACATAGTTCCTACTTAAGACCCACTCGGCCCTTTGGCTGCCTCAACAATGGAATAATATCAAAAGTGGCGCGTTTTGCCCCAACCTCCACTCTACTACGTAAAATGAAAAGTTTCATATCTCTAATACGTTTGCTTAAATATTTGCAAAATACCGTACCGTGCCCGGAAGGTTTGTAGAGTTTTCAAGCACGGAATAAAATTTTATCAAAATTGGATATAATACATGACACCCACTGGATCGCGGGTAAAAAAAAATGTTTATGTCGTAGCCAAATGTGAATTTTAAAGGTTTTTTGGAGCATGTTATCTAAGTAAGCACCTTTCCTAATTGGATTGACATCGGTTCATCGGCTTGTTGTAATGCAGAGTATCTCAAAATCTTTCATGCCCGACTTTAACGTTCGCCATTTCTTCAAGGCAAAGCTTAAATAGAGTAAAGTACTTTCATCTGTTATTTCATTATTTGTGTTAGTGGAATCTCGACATTTATGTATAGGTACTTTTATTATTTTCATTTTGTTAAGATAAATTTAACTATATACAATATATAGTAGTTATACAATAAGTAGAACTTTGTTACAAAAATTATGTAATATTTAACAGTAGCATACTATATTATCTCATCTTGATTGTATAAATAATAAGTATATTTATAATGATAGGTATGATTCAAGAATATTTTTTTAAATTAATGAGTTAGGTACAATTAAAGTTGTCATTTAATCATATGCACAATTTTATTCAATATGGCAGTTTGTTATTAGTTAAAAATAATTTCATATGTATTAATAAAATTGCTGTTTGTACTAGAATTAACACATGTATATGTATTTACGCATGTGTGAGAACAAAGAAGCGCTGATTGCGAAATAGTCAAATTTATTGTATTGTAGTAAAGCCCATAATAGGAATAGGACAAAAGAATGGGTGCGATTAATAGTTTATTCTTTAGGCATACATACATATGCTTCATGTAGGTGCATAACGACGGAATGAGGAATTGCATTTCTGGTTGCCTGATCTGTACTTCGATACCGATGTGTAGTTTTCCCAGAGTCGGCTTTATCTTACAATAAACTATTTTAAAAATCGGGACTTAAATCCAGATCGGACATTAGATCTGCAACTACAATGAAGCACATTATTTTAAATAAGTAAATGTAATGCTAAACGCAACTAATGACTCGTACAGATTCGTCAGTTAAAATCGACTGTAAAATTGAATATATAGTATAGGAATATACATAAATGTATGTACATATGTATAATACATATAATAATAAATTTTGGTCAAACGCCGTCATACGGCTTAACACTTATACTTAAAGAGTATTGCTCGATTTAAATATACCTAGTTCATTATTAAGACATAAATTTTGTAATGCTTACAAAATCTATCCGTTACATAATTATCCGTCTATCTTAATATTAACGTAATCTACACAACAAGGGTGCATTTGCAACTGATTTGCAATAAACCGCATAGCGGCTCGCTGCTACAAAGTTAAAGAGCCTTGGAGGCTATCACATATTATTTATTTAGCTGAAAGTGCACTGTCTTCCAGGCATTATGAGTACTGAGGGGACTCACCACCTGATGGAATTTTCTTAACGCGGCTGACATCGTCATATGCAATGGAGAAGACGCTTTTTTTCTCGGCTATAGGATTACGACGACCCATACTATTTAATAACGAATTCATAGCTATTCCTGAGTCGTGATCGTCCTCTAAGGTTGATACATTTAATTGCTTTTGAGTGTGGGGAGCCCCGGGTTGGGTATGCAGCTGAGAAGCATATCGATCTTCGATATATACATTAATTTTCGAATTTGATACTTTGACTTCATTTTCCTTGATTGGCGATGGTTTTGGTTTATTCTTTTCACCTTTATGCTCTGTGCTCGAAGCTGCGCCATGCGGTGGTGTTTCTGGATACATATAGTGTGGCAGCTTTGTTGGTGGTGCTGGAACATCTGGCGCATTTTCCATCTCGAATCTGTGTTCAGAGTGTTGGACCAGTGGGTGGTTTGTTTCGGGTATAACTTTTTGTTTGTGTTGTTTGTTCAAAGCCCGATCCTCCTTAAGTAGGCGATTCGCTTTAGATGGCGACTTCCGAGGAGCTGGTTCTGGCTTATACTTAGTTCTGTGTACGTTCTGTGTTTCTTCAGACCTTACATTTATTTTTGTTTTTGATACCCTTTTCTCTGTCGGAGTAATATTCTTTTTATGTGAAGGCTGTGATTTATAAGACTCAGTCGACGTTCGCCCACTAGCTGATGGCTTTTGTTTACTGTAATACCACTCCATATATTTGGGTACACTTCGTGAGCCACCATCGTGTTCCCGTATTTCTGTTTCACTTTGGTAATAGTCATTTAAAGACCCCTTAGAGCCACCTATCTCTGTTGTCGTTGAAACTAGCTTTCTTCCAATATCCCGCGCCTCATACCTTGACATGGATATGCGATTGCGGGGTGGCTCCGAGGCAGTTTGTTTTCGTAAAGAGTCGCTACGCCTACTGCTGTCACGACGCGACAATCTAGTATTCATTTCTAACTGCGTTTCAGCCTTGGTCCCCGAATATATGTTTCCTGTGTTTGACATGTTGTTGCTTTGTTCATTTTTTTCGGTCTCACGATGGTTCCTTGGTGCGCTCGAATTGGTTCTTATCACAATTTCGTCTGCATCCGAATCAACAGAATATTCGGTAATACTTCCATCAATTTCGCCTTCAGAGTGTTCATAATATTTGTCAACACTATTTTTTCTGCTGGGGCTAGCATTCTCATCTAGCGAATCCGAAATTTCCAATAACAAATTTCGGTTGAGTGATTCAGATTTTCTCCGTCCTTTCGAAAATTTTCTGCTTTCGTTCCTTCGGCTTTCATCGCTGATTTGCTTGCGAAGCATACTCGTTTTTGTTTCTCTTAAAGGTTTTTTTGGTGGAACTCGCTTTTTATATTCCCAAAATTCTTCTTCCTCTTTGATAGGTGTACGAATTTTTCGCTTCACATCTTCGACCATCACAATTCTTTTCCTAGGTATGCGTGTGCGCTTTTTTGGTCGTCGTCTTTTGATCCAATATACGCCATCGGGGCTATTTGGTGGGCTGTACCGAACATATTCGAAGTCATCCTCGGATATGGAGTCATCGTTCTCACTGCGTGCACGACGTCGCGTATTATCAATTGAGTCAGCCGGATCAGTCTGTGTGCCGGCATCGCAGTCAGTTTGAGTTGCAATGGCCATTGATTGGCCTGGAAGACTTTGTGTTTCCAAAGCCACTTCATGTTGGGTATATCTACTTTCCAATTTCTCCTTTTCTAGTAATATTTTTCGTAGTAGTGTGTTTTGTTGTTTCAGAGAATTTTCTAGTTCATGCGTGAGTGACTGGTTTGATATGGCTGGCTGCAGGTGCATTAGGGTCTCAGCTCCCTGCTCGGTGTTGACGCGCTGTGTGTGTATTACTTTAATCTCTGGCTCAGTCTGCGAATATACAATGCTATTGGGTCCCGATTTGCCAAGGGGAAATGTATCGCCTTTAAGCGTTGAACCATGTTGCGGCTCATTTGGCATTGCCTGAATGTATGTAGCGCCTGGTACTATTTGGTAATGCTCCCGAATTATTTGCTTACCATCAGGCTGCTCTTCAATGAAGCGTCGCATGAGAATCTCTTTGCCTGTGTTATCCACCATTAGTAGTTGGGGATGGGACAGATTAGTCGATGATTTAATGGGCACATTGACATATATATTGTCATCGTCTAAGCCAATGGAATCTCTGGTCTTGTCTCGGGTCATAAGTTGTAAAATTTCCACGTTGCCATCCTTTAAAAAAAGTTCACGTTTATTCTTGAGACTGTTTTGGGCCGTATTGAAATCGATGTCACTTCCTCGGTCTATCTCATGCCGTCGCATTGAATCGTAGTCAATATTTCGAGTATCGGACTCGTATTGCTTACGCCGTGGGTTTTCCCACTGTCTATTAACTTTACTACGGTTGATGTGTTCTCTGTTTCCAACAATTTCTTGATCCTCCATTACGTCTTCAATGTAAACATCACGATCGTTTATTAAATTAGTTCTAGAATTATGAAAAGTAAGATGAGAGTCGTCTTTGGCAGTGTGGCTATTTCTGTAAAGACAATAATGCACATGATATATTATTGATATTTTTGGTATTGTTTGTGCTACTTACTTTATACGAACACGCCTTTGCTGATCCTCAGATGATCGAACACGGCGTCGCTCTTCCATGCCAACATTTATATCTGAAAGTGGCATTTCTACATTTTCATGGTCACGTCCATCGTGGAATTCCCAACGGGTAGGTTTTGTTCGTGTATCTGATGGTTTGTCTGGAGACCAGGCCTCCCGTCTTCCCATCCACTCGGCGACCTGAAATTTATTATGACCGTGCGCTCGAAAAATTAGAATGTTTTATTTTTTTCCTATAAGCAGAAGCGTTTTTTAACTTTTTGCCGGGATAAAAGCATGAATTTAAAATTTAAGGGTTAAGTGTTATCGTTGAAAACTATTTTGGTTTTGCGAAATGTTAAAAGAATATTCTATTAAAAAATGGGATTTCCACCATCCATGTGAATTGAAAAAGTTATAGTTTATGGAAAGAATATTTCTCATATTTATCTGTTGATAAGGAAATACAAAATGAAAAACTTAAAATTGTGGTCTTTTGTATTTGCCAAATGTGAGCGTGCTTGTAGTTTTCTACATTGCAAAGATCTACTGTAGAAGTTCAATCGAAATCGAAAAAAATTCAAAATCTACCTGAACAGATTTTGTTTGTTTTCCATTTGCCATTTCCCTATGCACTAGATGTACATCGTCTTCAGTTCTACTGATATTAACTATTCTTTTGCTACAAGAGAAAAATAAAGGATTAAAGATAGAATGAATGGTTGTGATGTTAATTAAAACTTTGAAGATTCAACAAAAATATTTAAATGCAATTTTTATGAAACTTGGGATAAAAATGTCGTTTTTTGCGAAAGATATTGATCTCTTCACTTAGTCTCGTGTTAATGTTTTATGTATATTAAATTATTGTTGTATTCGGTTCAGTTAGGTTGCGTCCAAACTAAATCGATTTGGCTTATAATGCTGATATTTTTTAAATTAGTTATTGTACGTTAAATTTTTCGAATTTCAAATTTTACCCTTAGCAACATTTTATACCTTTTTTTTGGTTGAATGGATTGGAATATAAAATATCTTGAAAATAACTTTCATAGCGAAAAACTTTTCTATCGGACTTGCTTCCATAAGGTATGGCGAATGTCCAGATTATATTATATATATTTGACCTTCATTTCCTTGCAGAAGAAATTGGCGATATAGGTTTAACAGATCCGTTAAGTCCAATAATTATTTTAACAGAGCTACGATTTGTTCTTAAACTCGTTCACCCGTAGAACAACTTTCAAATTTCATATGTATAAGGTCATTTTAAATTATTAAGCATCTTTTTCTGGCTGTGTTTTGTTTTGCCATAATTTTAATTCATTGTTAAATCATTTGTACTGGAAAATCTTACGGACACCAAAATACCTTAATTTTTTTTATAAAGTCTATTCTAAGATATTAGCATTGTTTTATTGAATTCATATTATTATATTCATATCTTTTTTATATATGTACTGTATGTATTATATGTTTGCTAAATTTCAATTTTTTGTGAGACTAAGCTACCGAGTCAACGTTTTGAATAATTAGTTTGTATCTAAATGACTTTAGAAGGTTGTTACTCACGATGCAGCGCCGTAGAGTGGACACCATGAGCATATACAGCAGAGCAGCAGAATAAGTATCGTCAATGCTACGAGAGTGGCTAGTAGAATAAGTAACCAGAATAGGACCTTGTTTTCCGCCTTGTACTGCGTCTGCAATGGCGTGAGATTCTTGAACCATATACAAGTTAGTCATCCGTTAAAAGCACAGATGCTAAACCCTATACTTACATCTGTTTGTGCTGTGTCCAGGGGCATGATAGCATAGGAATTGTTGTGTTGAGAAAGCCGTTGCTGTATTTGGGAAATGTCCACTACAGATGCACTATCATATATTACAGTCGCTGTGACTACGCTACGTTCTTTGACTTCCGAATTAGTATTTATAATATCCTTTGCGCCGGGCTCCTCAGGTTGCAATGGACGCATATCGTGAATGATTACTTTGCCCCCAGTTATGGTTGACAGTGTTTCCTCTGTCTTCGTCTTGTCGGGATTTCGACCTGGTACAACAAAGGTTACCATTCTCTTGCGACTTTCAGGTGGATATATGCGTATAGTTGTGGTGGAGGAACGCACTGGTACACCAAGGTCGTAGGCACGGGCTGTTAACATAAACATGTCGCTTTCGTCGATTGCAGCACCTACTTGGCGTTTTCTGCGACCATTGGTATGTTTCTTGGCACGCAAATTAATCTTTTCCCGAACTTTTAGTTCGCCAGTCACCTTGTCCAATGAAAACTTATTATCGTAGTTCCCATTAATAATCTCATAGCGCACTTCATTGTTCGGCGCTGTTGCGTCCTTATCGATAGCACGTATAAACGCTTTGCTAGTAAAACTCATAAGATCCGGTGCCAGTATGAATTCATACAGGTCCTTCTCGAAAATTGGTGTCTCATCGTTTACATCGATAAGCTTAATAATAAGCGGCACTTGCGCTCGATTGCCTTCACCATCCATGTCGCGTGCTTCAATATACAAATGGTATTCGGGCATGACTTCACGGTCAAAACCATGATTGCTTGTTGAAACTGTTATTAATCCGCTCTCAGCATCGAGGTTTAGTGACGTGTTAAGGTAGCCCAGTATGGCTGTATAACGCACCTTGCCAGCCAAACCAGAGTCGGCATCGTCAGCATGTACTTTGAAGACTTTAGTACCTACTGTCATGTTTTCGGGTAACTCCACTGTGTATGAGGGCTTATCGAAAACCGGCGCATTGTCATTGACGTCGTTTATGTAAACAGTGACATTTACAAAAGCAGAGAGATTGGTTGCTGGACCCAATTCCTGAGCAAGAATTTGAAATTGAACTGATTGACGCTCTTCGTAGTCCAATAAAGCATTATCTCTGACGCGTATTAGAAACGAAGCACTACGCTCAGCTACATTTGGCGTAATCTCAAAAGTGCCGTTATTGTTAAGTAACGTTAGTGAGAAGACCCCGTTTTTGCCTATGTCATCGTCATAGACACGAGGCACATACGGATCCATGAAAGTCAGCGCAGTGCCTTGCGGCGCGTTTTCATCTACCCTCGAAATATAGCTGTGAAAAATTAGTTATTAAACCATGTAGATTTAAAGTTTTCTTATTTGTTAGAAAATTTGTAGAGAATTTAATTGTATATTCAGTGTTTTCGTAAAAGTACTATGACTTACTGATCGTTCTCAAAGTACGGCGGGGAGTTAGTACGATCTGGTAGAAAGAACGCCAATTGTACTGTCGCAGCCATAGCAGGCGGCTCATCACGGCCGATCTTCACTTCTTCCGCAATTACAGTCAGTAAAACGGGATCACCCACGTGCGTTATGGCTGCAATATCCTCTAGGGGTCGCATTAGAAAAATTTCACCTTAAAAAAAAAAGAATCTTTATTAATTCATCCACTCTGACTAATTACTTGGGGCTTTGGTTAAGGCTAAACTAATGGGTTAGAATGGCATTTTTCCTCTGTTAGTATAGTCTATGTACACATCAATTTAATACAGTAAGTAGCTCTGGGAACTGCCTTAGTTTATAAAAACCAAAAGAAGGGTCCAACACAAATCGCTTAAAAAGTTGTCGCTTTGTTTTGTATGCTCTACTTATGACCTTTTTTAAGTAGCTTTCTTGGGGCTGTGAGAATAAATCTGCTCATAAAACTGCAGGCACTAATTGCTATTGCTAAAAAAAACTTAACGTGGTTATACTGGATGAACGCTTTAGTATATTTTTTATACTTTAGTCCAGCTAGGTCCGTCTCATTATAAACTCCCGTCTTTAAGTGGATATATTACTTTTTACATGAAAAATTGAACATTAAAACAGCATCTGTGTGTTGGGCTCTGGAATCATAAACAAATAAAGACTTCATCTCTGAAACAAATACCTAGTTCGAGGGCCTTTTGAAAATGTTATATTTACAGTAAAGATTTCCTGGTTGTACTATTTCCTCAACTTTATAAGTGTTTATGAGATTTTGACGCGCATGAACTTTAGCACATATGCTTAGTGAGTATTATTAGTGGGGATTCATCACTTTTGGCTTGAACTACCAACCAATTTAAAAAATTTTTCGTTGGATGTTACATTAAAGGTCTGTGTCGAGTTCCCAGGAGGTTGAAATTCCTAACATATACTTTTTTGTATTATAGCCCACATGAGTCCAATTTTGGGCGACTGTAGCTTTTATTAAGAAGATTTGTAGTGGGGCTTTTTCGTTTTTTACTATATGAAAGCCAAGAAGCTCTCAAGCTGATTTAGTCAAATTTAGACTACAGATGGATTTTTGCTCAAAAAAAGGTCTGTGTCGAGAAGTAAATCGTAAAATGCTATTGGACGAATATAAAAACAATGAATGCGATTTTATGGGAAGAATTAAATCCATTGTTTTTTAGGGTTATGGGCTGGGGTATCCATAAGAGTAAATTTTACGTCAATTTTTTTTCGTTATCCTGACTTATTTCGCGCAAGACCGAAACTGAACTTATTTTCTAATTATGCTCGCAGACCTAAAATCGACATACCGAAATTCCGTTGTTTGGAGCCATAAATCATTAAGAAAATAATTCTGGTTTTAACTAAGAGATTAAATTTTTTGACATCAACTTTTTTGACCTATACTAATATGAACACTACGTAATGTATTAATACATCTACAATGGTTTGTAACATTGTAGTAACGTAGTTCTAGGAAATGTAAATTTTAGTTCCTCTAATCGTGGCACACCAATGTCTGCAAAGAGCATGATGAGCTTCTTATTTTAACTTTCATAGGCGAGAAGCTGCACATTGGTTATTGCTATATAGCACTTGGTAAGTAATTGGAATTTCTGGACGTCTAATCAAATACATTTGGCAATTTCGATTTCGTTGCACTGATCACGCGCTAGACGAATCGTGATATATTGTAGAATAACCAGGATGTTCAACCGTTGCAAGTTGATTGCAGTATACAGGAGATTGTAGCTACTAGGAGATACATATATAATTCTTGTTTTACTGCCGCAATAACTTTTTGTGGTATACTCAGGCTTTTAAAGCAATTGTAGTGGCTTTTACCTTCTCCTTCCCTTTCTACTCCTTCTGTAGTAGAAAATACCTACATACATACACTGCAGTTCATAAATATGCCTGGGAAGGTAAGCAAAGAACCTATCAATAAGTACTTATACCTGTATATATACATACACAAACACACGTGCAGATAAACTTGGGCAACGGCACGAACTTTTTTGTTACCCAGACAAAAACCATTAACATCAACAGCGATGCAGAATTGCGTCAAACTTGCAGAGTGGCCAGGAGAAAAAAAGATTCTGGACCCTCTAACATCAGGCAGCAGCCAGCAGCTATATGGCCATCAACAAGCGAACGAACGAGCACGAAACAAGGAAGTTTAAGTGCATACATCGCTTGATTGTGGTTTGGGGCAATGATGACGATGGCGATGGTGATCGGACGGCGATGGAGAAGGCGACGACGTGTCGGTGACAAAGGCGGCGGTGGTGGCTGGGAGCATCGAAAGTCAAGCAAAGAGCCAAATTCCGGCCTCCGAACTACTACAGCTAGAGAGTCAGTCATCTTGCATAGACAAAGAACGGCGAGAAGCGACAAAGGGAACTGCTGATCGCGCCGTTGTGAGCTCCGCTGCTATCTAACAAGTCTGCTATGTCTAACGATGAGTTCGAGTTTGGGTTACGTTTTGGGTCTGCTTCGGGTTGGAGCTGGTCTGTTCAATTGCAGCTCACGTTATTGTAGCTTGTTCTTGTATGTAGTTATGTTAATATCTCTTTTGTTATTATTAGCGTAGTGTATCGCTATTGTTTCTTGTTTCTTGGTTGTTGCGGTTTTGATTTTCCTGTAATTTATTTTTCTTGATTCACCTTAAACCAGGCTTGAGCTAAGCAAAGCCAACACTACTAATGGTAAAAAATTATTGTCATTGTAGTCTTTTTTAAAACAGTTTTTTCATGGCATGCATTTTGAAATTTCTTTGGGGATGCTGAATGTTGTAGAACTTGCAAATAAAGTGAATATTATGGAGAAATTATAACTCACCGCTTGTATCGTTGATATCGAAAAATGAAGTAAAGGGATTGCCTTCAGAAACCAAGCCATAACGGACCTCTCGTGGGCTACCTTTATCGCCATCCTCTGCATGCACTTGAAGAATCTGCAATGTGAACCGTATCCGTATGGTAAAAGGAAATGCGTACCTTTGGATATTTTATGCAAATTACCTTATCCCCAGGAAGAATGCTAGTTTGTAGTTTTGTGACTGGTGGTGCTAAAGTAAAAACCGGAGGCTGATCTTGAACATCTTGTACAATAACTACGATTTCCATGCCAGCTATATTGCGACTATCTTGACCAGGCTCCGCATAGGCATCCTTAAGATGACATTTTTATGAAATAAATTATAATAACTGTTACAAGATGCGGGTGTCATTTTCACTTTCAATGATAAAACTTTAATCAAAAAAAAACATATTTCGGATTTAGAGTTCTGACTATGGTTGCCTTATATTTTTGGCGTCGTTGAATACGAGTCCGGTGTCCATAGAGTCTCAGTCAGGGCTATGACATAACTTCAAAACTCACCATACAACAAGCTCTTTTATAGGATATCTCATTAACCTGATGTACAAGGGATTTTTTTTACTTTTTTATTTGGATTCAGCGATATCAAAAACGCATAAAAAGTATAGAACCTAAACCTGAGATGCTCATTCTGATAATAGAAAAAACACATAATTTGGGATACCTCGTATCACTAGCTTGCAATAAAATTCAGTATATTGTTTCAGAGCACCAAAATACATTTGATTGCCAAATAAGATTACGATATCTTTAGAAACAACCAAAAACAATCGAATTTTTATCAGATCGTTGCTATGGACTCTATGTGATGTAGTCAACCGATTTTGATCAAATTTTGTACAGTGCTTGGGTACTCTAAAAAACTTCTGAATGTTAAATTTGAAACAAACAATCGAAACACAACGAATTTTGTTCAAAAACCTTTCTATTTTAATTATTATTAATGAATAATGTTATCAAAATTGGTAATTTTTTACCATAATTACGTAAAGTCAAATATTGATGCAGTTTATGGGTAAAAAGAGGCTTAAACAAAGACACATTTATGTCAATTGCTCTATCTCTTCCCATCTCTACGATCTAGGCGTTCGTAGAGACAGACAGACAGACATACATGGGAATATCGACAACTCTAGTCACCCTGATTATATTTAAGGTAACTTTTGAGTGTCTCCGGCGTGTCACTCTTAGTGTTAGATACATATTCGGCTTACACAAATATAATTGGTTACAGGGTAATAATATTAGGCATTGTGGTTAAAAAACACGAAATTCTACTAGGGGGAATTGGTGAATCATCAATGTCCGATTGTAATGATTCTCGATATTATTCAATAGGGATTAAATGAAATTTAACATTATTTGGCGTGGACTACCGTATCCTATATACCTTCATTGAAAGTATTGGTCCAATTACAGTCAAGAATTTGATCAAACTTACGTTTGCAAGTATAGTAAGGTGGTACATTGCTTGCTTCTCAAAATCCAAAGCTCCCAAGAGAAAAACTGTTCCTTCTGTGGTTTCAGGCGATACAATCTTTTGTCTTATGGCAAACAGAGGTGAACCCTTAAACATAAAACGGAATTTGTATTATTTATTAGCGGAATCAAATCATATTAATATAATTATGTTCAAGACATATTTCCACTTACCCATAACTCTAGGTAGACAGGTTTCTGAAATAGTGGATTCTTCCGGGCAATAACGTAATCCAATTCAGTTCCACGTTTGGCGTCCTATTATTAAAAGTTTCTTAAGTAAATTTAGAAAATATGCTGCAAATTTATAATTTGGGAAAACATGCATGCGGCCGGGTTGATGAGTTAAAAGTTGAAGTATATACATATGTTATCTATGGGGTAGTCCCTTCCTCTAGTACGGCTGTTAGACACTTGTAGCAACCAACTTAGCAAACCTTTCTTTAGTAATACGTGATGTAAACGATAGACGAATAAAATATGACAAACAATCGCAAAGCGATTAAAGAAGAAGAAAAATAAACAATTTGCCTTTGCTTATTACAGGAATAAAAAGTAAAGGCGATTTTTTTTTTACAAACACATGTGTTGCAGATCCTATTACTTGTTGTTCTTCAACATGGTATACTTAACAATATGCATCGAAAGTTTTATTTCCATTGAACCAAAAAGCCGTGAGGCACTAATCGGTAAGCTTATTACAGTTCTCAATAAATATTTTTAATGCTTTAATTAAATATTTACAATTTCAGATATAATTGCAAATGAAGCAGAACCGTCGGAAGCCCAACTCAAAAAGAACACACAATAAAAGCAAACTAATTTATTAAAACAATTAAAAAATTAATTAATGCGTCAATATATAAAAACATATATTAATGTGTGTTTTTTTATGGTTCAAAAGGTATGTAAATTTGTGCAAGCTGAAAATATTTTTAACATTCAAAAGGTCTCCTTTTCGGACATTCCCTAAAGTTACCTAAAGTATGATCAGGGTGACTAAAGAAGTCGATATACGCAAGTCCGCCCGACCGTCTGTCTTTTTATGAACGCCTAGATCTCAGAGATGGTAAGAGATAGAGCAACCAATCTTTCAGATAAGAAAAGTATTTACTTATTCAAAGAAACACGAGGAATAGTTGCGACACTTTTTTCTCTGATTTTTCAAAAAGAGTCGCTTAAAATTATGTATAATCTGTAGTAATACCTATAAATAGAACTAAAATTCGAATGGAATATTTTCTTATGTAATTTCCAGTCTTAGGAGACTTCGTGGCTATGTATCGATAAATACGTTTTGCTTGAAAGCAATCAATTGTGTATGTTAGAGGCAATCATTGAATCCTTGTTCAGATTTTTAAAAAATAAGAAATAATTTCTTTGAGTACGTTGAATACGTTAATAATTAATACATACGTTTCGTATCGAGACATTCGATTAATAACTATTATATTCCTCTTAATAATTTAAGTTTTGAATTTTAATCGGGAGTCGGCTGTGCATGTAACTTACTCTACTATTTGGTCGTAGATATATTAGATACGGCACTTACCTCTGATATCATGATAATGCCTGGCTTGTGAGGAAATATGAGGTCATGGGGTGTGGTAAAATTGGTCGCGGTAATTGAACATAACTGCGTGGTCACTCCACCTTTTGTGTCCTTAACTGAAACTTGGAAGTCATAGTATCGACCAGGCTCCAGGCGCCGTTGAAGCAAAACATTCGCCTGGCAGACCGAATTGTACTTGGTGCATGGAAGCGACTCTATCTTGACTGTGGACGACGCTGCATCGCCTATAAACTCAAAGGTCAGTGGATAGTCGAACTCTTCGTCGGTCGCACGCAATCTATAGATAACTGAGCTGACCTGGGCGTCAGCCGGTACAAGCACAAGGCGCATCCGCGTGGAGGGATCAAATTTTGGATCCACACCATGAACGTGATGTAGACACAGAATGCCAATTAGGAGGCTGATTGTCAGCAATCGATAGGCGGTCATTGCGCTCATCCACCGGTTTAACTGCGAAATGAGACGGTATTGGATTTGTTGTTGCTTTTCGTGCCTGTGATGATGATAATGTTGTTGATGATGATGATGGAAACGTTGGGAGGTGGGTGGTACATAGCAGCATTCTTTCTGCCATCGCACACTCTGATATGTTACAGTTGTTGTTGTAGTTACTGCGATAGCTTCATCGAATGATGCTGATTTGTTTGTCGCTGGAACTATACCAGCAGCTTGTTCTTGTTTCGTCAGGAAATATAGATTGTGACGTGGACTTTGACTGCTGAAACGGTTGCTACTACTATTGGAAGTCATTTCTGTAATTAAAAAAGCAACGGTATGGTTAAAATATATTTTTTTAGTATATTATATCTCTTAATATAATAAATATTGCTCCATATGAATACAGTTGCTACTAAAAACTATTTCCATTCAAATTCACATAACCCCGTTCCCCATGTTTAATTCCTCTGTCCCTAACGCAGTATCCCACCTCGTCTACTTTCATTTTTTTTTTTTGTTCCACTCAAGCTGAGCAGCGCTTTAAGTTTAATCGAGTTACATGGATTTCATAACAACTGCTGCATAGCAGTAGCTGCAGCACTTTCATTTTTCAAAACATAACCACACCGAGTTGCAGCTTGGCTCTGCAATCATAGCCACAAACATATTACTATACTCGTACATAAATGTCGAATTAGTCATGTGACTTTAATAGACCACGCCAAACGAAATGAAACGATTACAAAAATGTTTGTAATTAAGAGATCAGTGCACAGCCGAAAACATCCCGTCAAGGTAGTCAGTCGGTGAAAAATAGTGATCATAGGTATTGACTATATGAGCAACATAATGTTTATATGGTACATTTGGTACTGTCTATCAACTTGCCAGCAACTGTTAATGTTTCCAAATTTTTGCATCTGATGCATGTAGTTTTAGACCATTAAAAAGCAAAACTAAGGAATACAACATTCGTTGACCCTTTGTGTGAAGGATGAGGCAACATTTGAGGTGTAGTATTTCGTTTTCAATTTCGAACTTATTGAAACAAAAAACATAAAACATAAAGCCGCCTAAAAACATTTTGCCTGTAAAAACAAATACTTAACCGTCATAAAATAAAAACTCCTGCACAATGGAATAAAGCTTAAAACTGAAACTTTGTGGAGTTGATAATGATATCAGAAAAAGTCTTTGGTCAACAACCCAGAATTAGGATATTTATATGAGGGCATTCAAAAATTTTTAAACCAAATTTATTTATTTATTTTAGAGGAGCGATAAATTATAAGAATTTAAATTAAATATTGAAAAATGGCGTACGTAAAGTCGACTTTGGGATACCCTGTACCACTAGCGCGCTATAAAATACGGCTCCTTCACAAAAAACCAAAAACAGAAGAATTTTTAAGCAAAAATTTGTTTTGTGACCGATCGTTCCTATGGGGAGCTATATCATATAGTCAACGGATTCCGATCAAATTTAACACATAGTTTTAATACCTTAAAAAAAAATCTGAATGCCGAGTTTAGTTCAAATATCTTTACAAACAGACAAAACACAACGAATTTTGTATAAAAAACGTTTTTTTGGACCGATTGGTCTATGGGAGATATATGATATAGTCAACCGATTTTGATCAAATTTAGTTCAGTAATAAGGAAAAATAAAATGTTAGTTCCAATATCTTAACAAACAAACGAAACACAACAAATTTTGTTCAAAAATCGATTTTTTGGAACATCGGTTCTATGGTAGCTATATGATATAGTCAATCGATTTTGGCACATTGCTTAAGTGCTTAAAAATTCCAAACACTAAATCTGGTTACATCTTTATTAAAAAACGAAATATAGCGAATTTTGCTTTAAAAAAATTATTTTTGCCGATCGGCCCTATTGCAGCTATATTATATAGTGAAACGATTTTGATTTGACTGTTATGATATCTTCATGAACAAACAAATTATCCATCTAAAACTTTTCTTTTTGTCGAGGTCGTCTCAAACACACATATGGGAGCTATATAATTTATCCCCGATATCAAAAAAATAAAATATACTTGTCTCCTATGCAATAAAATGGGATCTAATGTGAAAGTTTGGTTACTCCAGCTCTTACCATCTCTGGGATCTAGGCGTTCAAACGGACAGACGGACATGGGTATATCTACTTCTCTATTCACCCTGATCATATTTTAGGTATCTTTAGGGTGTCTCCGACGTCTCCTTCTATATGTTACTTACATTTTCGGCTTGCACAAACTTAATATTCTCTTTGGTCCATACGAAATGTATGTAACATTCAGAAGGATTCGTCGGAGACCCACCCCTAAATTACATAAAGTATGATCAGGATGACTAGAGAAGTCAATATACCCATTTCCGTCCGTCCGTCTGTCGGTATGAACTCCTAGATCTCAGAGATGGTAAGAACTAGAGTAACCAAACTTTCACATAAGAGCCCTTATTATTTCATAGGATACAAGTTTACTTAATTTTTTTGATATCGGTATAATGTAACCCCATAGGGTTGTTTCAGAGGGCCTCGAAAAAAACAAAAATTTTAGTTGGATAATTCGTTTGTTTTTAAAGATATCGTAGCCCAATTTGGTTCTAGGAACGATAGGTCAAAAAAACATTGTTGCTTAAAAATCCTTTCGTGTTTGGTTTTTTATGAAAGAGCCTAATTTCGGAATCAAATGTCTTTGGTGTTTTTAAGCAATATATTGCAAGCTTTTGCTATAGGGTATCCCAAAGTCCTTCGCGCCCGACTTTACGAAGACCATATTTTTAGTTTCGAAAAGTGTGTTTTTCGAAATATTTCGAAATCTTTTCCACGAAAATTGTTTGACGTCATTTTCGTCTGTAGCGTGCCATTTTACTATGGTAACGACCAAAACATGTTAAGGATACATTTTGCTGTGACCTAGTATAATCAACCGAGCTAAATTCTGGAAACCAGCATTTTAAAATGCCGTAATATGCGGCTTGATTACCGAAAAGCGAATGTAATTGATTGCTGAACTCTTACTCGAAGTCGGTGTAAGTATAAATAATGGCTCTATGTGGTTCGTGGTTTAATTCATTTTTCGGCTGAGATCATATTTTTAAACCACTTTATGAAATACAAAACGGCCCATTTCCGTTTCATTCATATTGTAGCTGTTTCATTTCACTAAATTTTAACAGCCTCAGCAGGGCATATCGCAGACACACTTTGGACAAAGCTCAACACAATTTTTTGTTGTTTTACTGAGTTTGTGGTAAGTATACTAAAAATATGTGAACTGTATTTTAGCAAACATAGGTTTGGACATATGTATGTACCTCAGACTTTCATGAACTGCGGCTAGTTGAGAAATTAGGTTTTTAGTGGTATACCTTAAAATCATTCGAAAGCTCGGCTAATTCGTAGAAATTTAATTATTTATTAATGCCTTTTCGGCAATTCAGACTTGAATTTAAATCTCGATAATTGATTACACTTTTTCCTAAACGTTATTATCAAATTGATTCCAAGAGGCTATTAAAAAATTCACGAGCACTAAACCCCTCAAAAAAGTACTACCATAAAACATAATTAGAGTCAGGCCCGTCGTGAGAGTGATGAAGAGAATGGGAAAGGGGTAGATTCGCCCTTGCCTGGAGCTTTCTAAGGGGCCTGGTGTAGTACTATACACTTTCCTGCCGGACGCAAATGCTCTCTCCGCTGCCTTGAGTACAGTAATATGGCTATAGCAATTTAATTCAGAGGGCTTAACACCAATTTGTCGGCACGATCGATATTTTATAACTTCTTTTTCTAGTAATAAATAAATTAATTATCATTCAAGCTGAAACTAGTATACAAGCGAGAATTGTATCCTGGCGCCATCAGTTGCATTGATTAGAAATGGTCTTAGTACATGTATACCTCTTAAAGATTAATTTTGACTTGTTTGATGCATTAAAAATAACGCAAATATACAATGTGTATATATAATTTTATACTTACTTTGTTATAAAACTTACATCTTTGACAGATCAATAAATTGTTTTTGATTTTATCGGCACTGCACATGATATAACGAAAAGATCATTATGAGTAATAATATATTATTAGCCGATCAACATTTTTGTCTGTCTGCAGTAACTAATAGAGGATTGACCCAAATCAAAGAATTGATTGACCGATCGAGCGACAAACTAAATCGCAATTGCAGTAGCTTACAGTACATCCTGGCTTGACCAGATCTATTAAGTTTTTTTATTGGAAGAACTACCACTTGTTACCACACAGAAAAAATAATTTTAGGTACAACATTTGTATGTACATTTACACATAATTTTTAACTAAGAATTGTCAAAGGTACAGAGAATGAACTGGCGATAGTTGAGCTATTTGGACACAGTTCCCTGTCCCTAGTTCCCGAACACCTTTTTACAAAATTACTTTAAGCACAAATAAAAAATACCTTATATGCCCTTATAACTTCGCCATCGTTCAGTCGTGCATACCAGACTCTAAAATACACTGTGCAAATGCTTTTCGAGGCTTTTTTCGGACATAGGGTTCGTATTCAACGGCCTAAAATTCGTGAGGATACCCGTCACATGTAAAACCACTTTATTTTTTGTTGGCCTGTGTAATTAGGATATGTCTACTTGTCCCCCAACTGTCGAAATTTTATTTAGAGTATTTTGGAAACAATTGCTTTAAGAAAACTTGCCATAAGAACGCATCTGGTCGCAAACATCGCAAAATTAGCAAACACAAGTTTTTAATTTGAGTTATCATAAGGAAGGCGTTCAATTCAGATGGTTTCTCTTGAAATATCACCAAAAACGAAATAAAAAAGAGTTGCTTGAGGTTGTTCAGAAAGTGTAGCGGAACAAATAGAGCCGCACAGTTGACACTAATGACAAACGCCACAATAAAGGTAATAAAGTGTATTTGAGCAGAAGAGTTTTTGTACACATTCATACGAGAAATAAGTCCCGGAACAGTAACATTTGTTACGGTCAATTGGCTTTTTATGCTAATAAACAAACGCAGACGAATAGACAAAGGTACAGTGTGAGGGTAATGGCTTAAAATCTGTGGTAAAATAATTTAACTCCAAGCCTACCACCCCACCAAGAAGAACACCCTTGGCAACATTTTTGATTTATTATTAATTGCATGGTTTACACTGCGGCTTAGCCACTATGTGAAGCACCTCCTCAAGTTATTATATGATAATGTAGTGACCGGCAGCAAATATAAGTTAATAATATTTTGTTTTTGTATTTATTTTTGGTTTAAGAAACTAGTGTACGGCAAACGGTAGTAGAGGGAAGCCAACTCATACAGTTCTGGAAGGGCATTTGCCTAGGATCGGCTTTGTATCCGGCCTTCGGCCTTTGGTTGTTGGCGTTCTCGTGTGCCTGCCTGCCTGCCTGCCTTATAGTATGCCAACTTGGCCGAAGCTTGGCGCTGGCTGGCACTTAAACATTGTCTAGTCTGATCTGATGCTGCTGTAAATGCGAACATATTGTGAGTATTGCTTGTGAGCTATTTCCAAACCGGTTAAGAACGTCCGTCTGTGTGTCTGTACCGATGTCTGCGGTCGAATGCTAGTTGCATTTGTGGATTTCCAGTTTTATGCAGCTGCAACTTAGTGGCGTCGTCAAGTCCTTAACTGCTTGGCGGCGACGGTTGCAAGCCAATGACCAGTTATGTCAGCCGAATCTCACAGACTCAAGCTGAGCCAAACCAAGCAAAGCCATGTCGAACCAAAGCAAGGCGAGGCGGGTCTGCTCTGGGTGCCCGACACCCGCGCCAAGTATGTGGCAATACTGTGTTTTGTCCGCATTTGGCTTGGGCAGGCTCTAGCTCTGGCTATATTGTGTACTATACATACATACATACATACATCTATCTATCTGTACATGTATACAGAGACAATAAGTGCATTCGAAAGCAATGAGCCAAAGCCAGTCCCTGTCTGTCAGCGTTGTCGCAATTGTTGGGTTAGAGTCTACTAGATGTTGCGTAACAATTGTATCCACATTTGTGCCATTTGGCCAAATTCTCTAAACAGGCTTGGCGGTCAATGTGATTATCGATTAAATAAAAAGAATAATGCAGTGTTTATCAATATTTTGTTCACTTTGAAATCAATTCTAAATCATCCATAGAGTATATAAAGTATTGCAGATCAAAAGTAAAACCCACAAATTAAACTTGTGATTTCTAAAACGTAATATCGTTTGGCTATATAACGATCATACACTTAAAATAATGTTTCATACTATGGCATACTATGCATGTTCCAGTTGAAAAGATTATTAATCTAACTCTGTAAATTACAATGGCTAGATTAAAGCAAAAATAAAAAAAAAAATAATTCAAAAATAATATATATAAACCAAGTACCTACATACATACATATATACTATACAACCATTCAGCCACAGGATATACATACATATAGTATTTACATGTATTTTGTAAAGGGTATGTGAAGTTCGTATCGCAGTTCATATTACACATAACGTGTTTCCTTGTTTCTAGTACTTATATCGTTTTAATTTTCTGGTTTGGTTTTTGCTTTGGTCTTTTCTGCAACGTAAGTCGTGAGTTCACTCTGGAACACAAAACTAGATTTTGGGCGTTGTTTATTATTGGGCTGTTCGGGGTTTCGTTCGGGGCTGTGGCTGCAACTGCCGCAACACGCGGAAAATGTTAGATTTTCGTGAGCAGGGCTTTTTGTTTCCATTTTGTATTTTTCCCGATTTTAATTTCGCTTTGTTTTTTTGATTTGTTGTACAGCTAACACAAGCTAAACTTCAGGTTTAGCTTGGCCGGCTGCCTTCAACTAGAATAAAAATTTGTGTTGCAAATAAAGTTGAACCCGATGGCAAACTAATCTGCTTCACGACAATGGACCATTTTGCCTGACAACTAGCTAGCTAACTACCAAACTATCCAACTATCCAGGTATTCAGCTAGCCAGCCAATACGGCAGCACCAGTCAAAGTAAGAGTCTGCGAACCAAAACAGACGGCAATGGCAATTCTCATTTTGCACGGGCAGCGAACATAGTCGGAACCAGCTTGCCCAACCGGTGGCTACTAGTCTGTCCTTCGCCATACTAGAAGCGTGTCTGTCCCATCCTGTCTTGGTTTCAGCGTCTGTCCTTGTGACGGTCTCTTTCGTTTGTAGACTATGTGCGAGCCCGTCTGTCGATTATCCTAGTGTCTGTATGTCTGTCTCGACAAATGCTAAGTCGTCAGTCAGAGTCTTTCCGTCTATCTGAATCCTATGTCTGTCGGTCTGTCGGTCTATCCGTCTGACTATTCGTCTGTAACTCTGTCTCTTCGTCTGGTTTTGCCGCTCGCATATCTGCATACATAACCTTTTTATTACTGCAGCTGCAGGCGTTTTTTTTTGGGCGCGCCGCGGTGGGCAAAATAAATACATAAATAATGAAAGAAAATAACAACAGCGAGAACAACTTTAACTGCAAATAGTGCATAATGAATATGGTATGTACATATGTACATACATATGTATGTATATAGTGTATACATATATAGGCATATGCATTAAAAATAAGTCCATATGTAATATAAAAAACGTAAGCCTTCTAAGTATTACTATATATTGCACCATTGGTTAGATGAGTCAGTTCCAAGCAGGAAATCTTATTTGCTGCATTATGTCAGCGGTTAAAATTGTTTTAATTTTGGGTGTAATATACATATATACATATATACCTAGTCTAGTCACTATAGCCCATTTTTTCCCACACTCAAACTTCTGTGATATTTTTAAAGCACTGCATAATTTAGAGAACTTATTTGGATTAATTTATTCACTTGTTTTAAACAAAAAAAGCACAATGCTTTTAAAGCAGTAAATCACTCAATCCAAAGACAGCAAGAAATAAGCTTTGTCAATTCAGTAAAACAGTTGATTTCCATAAAAGCACCATTTAATGATAACTTCATTTACTTCATTCTATTGTGTTTTAAAATAATTTTTATCGAATCTGTCGAATATGCCTCTTTGCGTTTAATTATTTAACTTGCACTTCAAAAGTAGAAAACATAATAATAACCGGGGCTTATTCAATAATTTGAATGCCTTAAGGACCTCTTAAAAAGTCTAAAACCACCAAAATGTGACCTCTTCCCGTACGGTTGTCTTACATTTCTTACGTCCCATTTATACCGAATTCTATAAATCGCGACAAAAAAATTTTCTAAATTAACTTTCTTGTTTGGAAGGTATATTTCATATTTTGAAGCCATGAGTTTTTCATAATTTTTTACAGCCTCCTGTAATTTTTTCGGTATGATGTGTAAAAATATGTTAAAAAAATGTTGTAGACCATATTTTTTAACATGACAATAAAATTAAAAGAAAAACAAAAAAAAAACATTGAAACCATGGATGTTTGGCTATATCCTTATTTAAGTCATTTGAAAATTGATTTGATTGAGCAATATGGCTAGTCATTTGGATGCGGTCCTTTGCACCCCCGCGATGCCATAGGATTACAAATATATGTAATTGGATGGAGCTTAAATAAGAATAAAAAAAAGTTTTCCAAAGGCAAGATTAATTCACTTTACAAGACATCGTTTTAAGTTTGTTTTGCCTAATGCTTCGACACTCAACTTTTCTTGGCATCAGTCAGTGGGGCCCTACACGTGATCCAATTTATAATGTTTTTGAATTCTTCCCCCCACAGTCTCTTACTTATTTAATGAGGAAACATTTTATCTTAAAAAAAACATGTTCCAGAAAGAAAATCTAAACCAATTCTTGGACTCTGCGATATAATTACATTCGTCAAAGTTTTTAAATAGATCGTAGCACAGTGAAGTGATTTACTAGTTAGTTAGCCTCGTTGCTTGTGAAAAACTTTAACAGCACTTCTTAACAAAAAATCGATCTTTCTACATCAGACCAAGAAAATTTTAGGAAACTTCACGCTAAACGCGCAAAATTGGAAGCGCATCTGAAATTGCGATAGTTGTTTCTGGCACTTGGAGTAATCACATACAATGGAAATCAAACAATAGAATATTGTAAGATGCAATGGATATCTTCCTCTTTCTTTATCAAGAAACTTCCACAAATCACGACTGCCGCGATGGCTAACTTTTTATAATTAACAATATATAACGCCCCAGACAAGCCAGCGGCTGATTGTAAATGAGGATGTGTACGAGTATGCCCAAAACCACACCCTTTGTACGGATCTGCCAACCTCATCATTAATTAAGTTCAACATCATCACTGTCATCATCATTGTGATCGTCATCGCCATCGCATTTAGCTAATTTTGGTTCGGTCGTGCTACCCTGTCATGGCAGTCGTATTGCCTACATCAAGCTGGTGCTGTTTTGTTTTGGCTTTCAAATGCTTTTCTGGCATCTGTGAGCAACTAGAATGGGACACTGGGCGACGGGAACATCATATGAGATACACCTAAATTTGCGTGGGATTGACATGGGCGGTGGCGACAGCCTTAACCAAATTTTTGTAATACACGTTTTGTTAGCCTTTTACTGCTACCAACATTTCTTGTTCAGGAATGAAGAACATAAGCGCAATGGAATGCGTATATCGCAGCGGATACAGGCTGTAGAAGTTTGGCGAGAAGAGCAAGATGTAATCACTTCATGCAAATTGCAGAGATTTAAAGTTCTGAGTATTTTAAACTCGGGCTGTACCGACCGAATATTATGGTATGGATGACCTAAATTGGGTTGGTTGAGGTGGTTCACTCCTTGAATATAGAGTACCCAATAAATTATTAAAATATTTTTTATAAAGACCTGTAATATTTATTAATTGTAATTTTGTAGACCCGTGTACTTTATATACAAAGGGTATACAATCCCTATTTTCTTATAAAAGAGTAAAAATGTTTACCTCAATCACTATACTTCAACCATTTTTCAACTTTGGAATAAAATAAAAAAATAAAGGAAAATTATATATTTTTTAACATAAATACATTTGTTATCAGTTTATTTACCTACTCTTTAAAGTTTGTCTCCGTCTCCACCCGTCTGTGCCTGTTAGCCCACTAGAAATGCTGAAACCCAGCGCAGAGATGCTTGCTTAAATTTGTAATTGAAAGTAAAAAGCTCATACCTGTGACATTTTAAGAAGTACGAATATTTATTATGACAAATGCAATTTTTTCCCCTTATCCTGTTAGGTATAAACTAAAAATCATTTAGGGTAATTTAATTTTTACCTGTTACGCCACAAAACGCGTAATGTAGGCTTTAACTTTGTATATGATTGTTCTGAAATATCATAGTCTTGTTTTGGCCTTACTATAGGCAAGTATTTTTTAAATATAATTCACAAACATTGATATTATAAGTGCAGCGTTCAGTGTTATCGACTACGGCTATCTTTGCTGAAATTCGTTTCCAAAGAATAAAAATGGCGTAATCCGCCAAAAAATACGATTTTTTAACCGAAAATGTTTTTTTGAGTAATCGTTCCTATGGAAGCTATATGATATAGATTATGATAAAATTTGGTAAAGTGCTAGTGTGGTTCTGGTCTCCGACGACTCCTTCTATATGTTACATATATTTTCGGCTTGCATAAACTTAATATACTCTTTGTACCATACGGATACAGGGTATAAAAAATAATCTAATTTCAATTAAACAAAACAAAAAATCCCCATGATTTTTTTTTTTTAATAATCCCGGATCTTAAGCGGTTAAAAGTACAAAAATGACCAAGAGCTTATAAAACCTTGTAACTATGTAAGTGTACCATTAGGCATTTTATGGAAGTGGCCACCACACCCGAGCCATCGACTTCATGAGCTACCTCGAGATATTAGATGAAATTGGTGGTTTGCAATGGCTAGATGATCCTATCATCATCATTTGAGAACTAAGATTGCGATTTTTGCATTATTTTCAAGAAGCTGTTGCCTATTCGAATGAAAGAGAGAAGAGAGAAAATTCCATTTGAGATGCGTTGACCTGCAAGCCGGCTTTTATGTTTGTAAGTATTGCGGACGATGAATAACCAAATACACCCATACCTCGCTTTACGGCCTAGATACGTTCCCCGAAACTTGGCCGTAAAGCGAAAAGCCGTATAACGAATCAATTCTAATACAAATTCATACAAATTCAATGGAATCGGCTCCAAATTTTTTAAAAATGTAACTCGCTCGTACATTTTTATTTTATTTAAATCAAAAACAACAAAATAAGTACATGCTTTCTTCGAAATAAGAAAAAGCCTTTGACAAATTTTTTGATGTGAGTTGTTTGGATACAACATGTATCAAATACCGGTTCTGCTTGCATCTGAATACGTTCCTCATATAAACGGCGTTCGAGTAAATCAATCATATCTCATTCGTTTAAACCTTCAAAGTCGAAATCATGTGCTAGATTCAAAATGTTTTGCCAAATTTCAGGAAGGAAATTAACTTCGGCATCAGAACTTTTGACACATTCTGGCCATTTTTTTTCCAAACATGGTTCATTGTTGTTAATTTTAATTCTTTCCATGATTAACTTATGCTGTCAACAGCATTCTTGATGTTGAAGTTTTTCTAAAATGCTTTAGTTCAAGTAGCAAAGTTAATCGTTCCTTAGACACCTTAAAGCCAGGTGCGATCACGTTAAACACTTGTTCAAGTTTATAACCGCCTCTTTCAATAACTCCCTTTAAAATGATAGGATATTCGTTGGATGCGGCCTCATCGCTTCTTCACCTTTCATTTTCAAATTATGCAAATTAAATCTATTTTTAAACTTTTCAAACCATCCTCGGCCTGCTTGAAATGTGACATCTTCAGCAGATTCATCGATATCTCCATTCTTTAAATTTTCGAAAATACATAAAGCGTTTTCCTTGGTAGTCATTTGACTCATTGGCATTCCACGTTTGTTATTGTCCTGAATCCATACAATTAATTCTTTTTCAATTTTTTCAATAATCGAGTTTCTTTGGCATGTTAATCTCGAGACATTTGAAGGTGCAGCAGATTGCAAATATGTTTTAATGTCTTCATTTTTATTGAAAATAGTTTAAAAGGTAGATTTCGTAAGTCCCACTGCCTTGCAAATTTCATCAATTTTCTCTCCGGCTTCTATACGACGTAATACTTCTAGTTTCGTTCCTAGTGCAATTGATTTCCGGCATTTTTTTTGTCAGTCTCCGAAGTCGATAATCAATTCGGTGGCATTTTGTCTAAGAATAAGTTTAAGATATTTTTTGGCATTCCTCTTTGAACGGTTTTTCCTTATTAATATCAATATCAATCAACAATTTAGGCCGTAAACCGAAATCGTGCCTCAATTGAAGATGGCCGTTATAGCGAAATGCCGTGTAAAGAGCGGCCGTATAGCGAGATATGGGTGTATTATTTTTTTGTACAATTATTGCACTGAAAGCAATTAAATAAAAAATTTTTTCCATAAAGTTATGTTTAACTAAAATGTTTGTCACTTTCTCGAGGTTCAATTTTTTGTGTTCATAAAAATTGACAGCTCGATAAAAATTAAATAATTTTTTTTCCGTTTCATGAAATTAGTAGTTCGCAAATGTTTATGACTTTCTATTGATGCGTCTACAAAATATTAAGTTGGTCAAAATGGATGGCTAAAATAGCAAAATAGGCCCACAACCGGACTACTTCCCTTACCTTTTGTTCAAAGGCAAATATTGCCCAGCTAAATAAATCCAACTTACACAACATATTACGAAGTTTTCAGATATCGTATTACCATTATAGAACTTATTTTACAGCTCAAAGATTTTTCTTTTAAAAGAAAAATAGTTAAAATAAAATAGAGTCGGAATAATAAAATTTGAAAGGCACTAAAATTGATTATAATAATTAATTACACTAGTTTACAAATTTTATAAAATTGTGGTATCCTGTCGTTTATGTAGTAAATTGCCACGCTAGAACCGAAAATCCAAATAATTTGTTTCCTCATAAACTGAGAAAAAATAAAACTAAACTGTACTAAACTGATTTGGAATATATTTGTACTTGAATGTAGACCACTACTGTAGGACCTATCGATTATACTTGAAAGATATGCTTTTAAAACTTAGGCATTCCTCTTTTCGTGGCCATCAAATACTTTCGGATCGTCTTTAAATTTTACACGCGCTGTATGCAGGTAAAAACGAAACTTTTGGCAGTGGCATTATTAAAATCGTGAGATGTTGCAAAAATGGCTACCCTAGTATCCATATAGTATTGAGTTTGTCCTGATCATTTTTTTTTTGGTATAAAGGTTTGTGGGTCCTTTTCATTGTTGCAAGTACAGTACACCTATGTTCATAAAATATAGCGTCTAAAAATAAGAAATCTGTAAAAAAATATTTTAAGACTTGTAGGTGTATATTATTTTTGCAATGGAACAACCGTGAAATTAATTTTAGTAGCATCAGTACACAGTTCAGTGTGGAATTCAAAGAAGAAGTATACAAAAAGTGTGTGACTGATGGGTTCTCGAAGAGGCAGATGCGTATAAAGTTAAAAGATTTACGAATCTATCTGCAGCAACCCCATGGGATCTTGCCATGCCATTGTTGTTGCATTACCTGACGCAATTCCTCTCCCCAATATCGCCGTAAATTATTTGCACTCAAGCTTGGGCAACAACCACAACGAATGAAACAAACTATGCTTTGTTAAGGCAAGGAAAAGGCCAACCTAAGACACGCCAGGCCCATGCAGACATAGGTTGCAATATAGCTTCATCGAAATCGTTGTGGGCGTCAAACATAAATGATTGTTCTTCAAAAGGTGGTTTTTGCCTTTGTCACTTAACGACTGGTCGTCCCGTCCGTCGTATATGCCGCAAAACGGCAAACTTGAAAATTTAATTTCAAATTTCAGTTGAACGACACTTACGCGACCTGAAACTCTTGAGCAATAGACTGCGAAGTTAAGAACAAGTTTTTATTACGTGCGTCATCTATTAAAGTGGCTGTAATCGTTGTAGCCGTTGGCCGCTCTCTGGCGCAGCTTGTCAAAAGACTTGAGCAACAAACTTGGCTATCTAGCTTGTACACGCGTAGTAATTAAGTTCAAAAGTCTCGAGGCGCTATTAATCTCAACGGATCGATCGAAATGTGCAGCGTCTGCGATACATTTCAGACGACGCATTCTAATTAGGTCTCTCAAGCGGTGTTCCGAAGAGGTAGCTACGAAATACATATATGTACAAGTTATTCGGCAAATCGTTTTGCTATCGGAGTCGTCGTTCAATTAATAAACTCGTTACCGCCTCATTTTTCTTTTTACTGTTTTGCCATAGTTTGTACATTATATGCATATGCATGTAAACACAGATACATTATATGTGTGTCAGGTAAGCGATTTAATACGACTTGAAGGCTGCTTTACCCAGATAGGGATTATGATACCCTTCAGGCTAGCTTGCGCTCGCTTATCTTTGGTTATGACAACAATTTGTTTAGATTTAATTTGATTGGAAAGCTGAATAAATCATTATCGACCTCCCGATTGACTCGAAACCCTCCATAGGGTTTCGAATTTTATAAATGAAGTGGTCTCTGTGTTGCAGTTGAGACTGGTGCCGACAGCACAGCCAAAGCCGGCTCTAAATAATATAACCACCAATGTGGCTTTGACTGTGAATGTGACTTCGACCACGACCATGTCTGATTTTCTGGTTGTTGTTATTTTCAAAAGCTGAAACACGCACATTAATACACAATATACTTTGTACAATAATACAAATAAGTTTGTAAGTTTCTTCAACAGTCGTAAATTGTAAAATGCCGCAAAACTGTCAATATTGGCACTACGATCTGGTAAAAGTGGGTCAGACAAGGTCATCTTTTCGTTGCTTATATTCACTTTACTTGGAGTACAAATAGAGACAGGCTCGTATATTATCATACTATAGATAGGGACCAGACTCATGCTAAATATCAAGTTAATCTTAATATTATAGATATCGCAAAATATATTCTTGCTGATTTGGAATGCAATTTTCAATTTGGTTACTAATTGTAGGTATGACTATAACAACCAGAGATCCAAATTTTTATTAAAAGATGAGCGTAGTAGGCAGATGATGTTTGATTGATTTGTGTCATTATTTTGCTTCGATCTCCCTTAGGAGAATTACGGGGCTTGCACGCACAGCTTTCAGAGTTCACCGGATTATAAGAATTATATGCGAAATTTTTTCAAAATCGGAAAAATATAAAAAAATTTTGTTTAACTTTGAGTTTTTTAGACCACACACAAACTGGACTAGAACCAAACTTTTTGTTAAGAAGCCAAACTCAAAACAACTCTTTCAAAACTGCCTGAAGTTTTTAAACTTATGCCAAAACTGAAACCCTCCACGCAACCATGCTGACATGCTATACAATTTAAAAGAAATTTAATTATGCATTTCAGAACAGTACTGCATAAAAATCGTTTATGAAAAGTCAGCATTCTTTAGTATGGTGGTTGCCAGTCAGACCGGAATCGCGAAAAGGCGTGTTTCATCTCTATCTCCTCTTAGCGTCTCTTTTGCTTGGAATTTGTTAGTTTTGTGTTTTTTATTTTTTAGGTTAGTCCCTTTTATGTAGTAGTCAAGACAGTGGCAGTATGGGCTAGATGGTGCCCATAAATTGGAGATCAGATCACTCTTAAGCGTACTATGAATTGCTCACTGTGAGCAAACGCCACAAAACAACGCAAAAGCTTCAAAAAGAAAAGTAAATATTTTTTTTTTTACAATTAAACAAAAATGTTAAACTTGCAGTAGTACAAATTTTGATTTAAAAATTTTAAAAAATATAATGTTTGGTTTATGATTATGTTTTTGTAATAAGATGTTAAGCAATTGCATATTCATCACACTTAAGTCTTTTTTACAAAATGTACTTGGACTTGTCTTGAAGGCATAGAACCTGTTACTGGAAAAATGCTGAAACTGCCGAAATTAAAAAAAAACTCGACCATTTTATTTTGTAGCTGGTCTTGCAATCAATCTTTCCATATGTGTTTATTTATACAATTTGTTGTTGAAACGATATATACTCATCCGAATGTTCAACACGTCGGATCGTTGCTATCAAGTTTCAAACATTTGCAGACATGAGCGGAATAAAAAAAACAAATGACACTATAGAAAGTGTTGGACTGGGACTACTGCAATGAAATTGAATGCTTTCGGAACTTGTTTATTAGTTATTGTTATTTTTTCGGCAGGATGTTATGTTTCATATTTCTTGACGATGGTATTATCAGCGAGTTTATGTGCAAATGCTGATAATTAAAATTTTTAAACCACTTATTTGATTCGTTATACCTATGAAACCTCTATATGGAAATACTTTTGAATGTGTCTTCTAAAATTACTTAACAAACAAAGTCTTATGTTTTTGTCGTTACCTGGTATTTAACGGGCAGACGGGGTTCCGCGATCAAAAAATCTATGGGTTCAGCACACGTTGAGCGACTTTGCTTGCAAGTTACAATAAATCGGATCAGCTTTAGGTTGATGTTGAAAATATATTAATAATAATTTTCGCGTTTTTTGTTTTGGCTTTTAACAAGCATAAAATTGGCATCTTATAGATAAGTAACTTAATATAGGTTTCTTGCTGCGCACTCAATATTCTATTTCACATAAGGTTGTGCATTGTGTATCCATCCTCACAGAGGCCTAGAACTTCACTCATGTTTCATTTATTAAGGGATCACTAGAAACAAATCCAGGCATCGTAGCTATTATTATTACCACAACAACGATAGAAAGATACTGCGTACCGAAAACCCGAGCTTCAAAAATTGTTGCCTTAATAATTTGGCTGTACACAGATAGTATTACACGGGTTTGATTTCATTGCAATGCGCGGCGTCCACTGCTGTCGTTCTAGGGTTCGAAACGGAACTGCCAACCAATCGGGCATAAAGACACAGTTGGAGCTGTTGAAGCGTTTCTGAGACTGAGACAGAAATAAAATGCAGCGCTTAGACTGCCATCGTCCGAGAGATTTTAAGTTCATTGCGCAGAAAGCCGGTTTTGTAAGCGGTTTCAACTTTACGCTCTTCAAGGTAACTAAACATTGTGCGGCGCGGCGCCAGCGCTCTTTAAAGTAGACTGCTAGCCAGACATACGCGGACCTGGAATGCTATTCTCTTTGGCTTGACGCTATGAGATTGAGTTGGTTTTTAGTTTGTGTATGGGCAAAACCGGCATCGTGGCTGAGAGATTAATTGTAGGAAATCTAAAGGAACATTAACAGCAACATCAATTGAATTAAAAGTCAGTATTATCATCAGTATCAATATGTTTATTGCCCTAGTTTTAGTCCGATGCCTGATATGATATAAAAAATATATTTTAATGACTCTCAGTCATATCGAATAAATCTTAAGCTTTTTGTGACCCGTTTGTTTTATGACCTGCGTCCAGATGCTTTGCAGCTGTTGGTTACCAACAAGAAATACTTAATCCGTACCTAGATGCAATTAAAGTAGGGTACTATGAGTACATATACGAGTACATCTACACTATGTAAGTATGTACTTATTAAAATCATAACGAGGGCGGCAACCCAAACGAGTTTTATTTTGGACACAAACCAGTACATCGCACAGATGTTAAACTCATTTCTCATATTAGCCTTTTTATGGATAAACTTTTCAATTGTCGTTGTTATGTTATTGGGCAACCGCAGCCGCCGACTGGTTGGTTGGTTTGTACATGTAGGCTAAAAGGAAAACATGTCAAAGAAAACCACGTAGTATCCATAACGAACTGGCAACAGTAGCTTGGCCCAAAGCGGTGACATAATTTTCCACTTTCTGCTGAGTCACGTATAGTAGAAACTAAATTTTGTTTTTAAATTGGCGCAACAAAACTTTAAATTTGGTATGTTTTGTAAAAAAAATTTTCGAAACAATATGTTCTTTATGCTAATTATAAAATAGTGTTTCATAATATCGTGTTATTGTACATATGTATGTAACGCCCAGAAGAAGTTGCACAGCCTCATATATATTTTTGATCAGTGTTCACAGCTGAGACGATGTAAGAGGATAAGAGTTATAGAGGCCAAATTCTTCCAAAAGCAGCCCGGTATATGCAGGCGACAGAACAATTTTTCTTATCTTATCCCGTTCCGTAGTACAAGAATTTCGTAGTTTATACCAACTATTTTGAAGATGGCAGACGCTAAAGTTGGTCGCGAACGACTTTGAGATTGCCTGTGCCACAATATTGCAATGAAGTCTGGTTAACTGCTTAGAAATTTCAAAGCAAACAAAAAGCATTTGAGTTTTTCACCAAAAAGTTGTGTACTTCAGGCGTGGAAGACTTGGGATTCCCTCCACCAAAATATGTATCTGATATATTGCATACGAACCCGAAAAGATATGCCTTAGCCAAACGACATTTTCATAAATAAGCAAAAAAAAAATTGTTAATTCCAAACCCGGTTTTTTGATCGATCAGTCTTATGGAAGCTATAAATTTGGTACATTGCTGCGGAACTGTAAAAAAATTCAAATTTGGACTCTAAAAAACTTTTGACTAACAATTGGTTTCGATATCTTTATAAACAAACCAGTTATCTATCTCAAACTTTTGGTCTTTTTCGAGAGCGTCTAAAACACCCTTATGGGACCTATATAATATAGCCCAAATATCGAAAATAATAAATTAACTTAAAATTCTGTTTACCTGGTGTTGGATACTACAACCCAATTAATTTACATATACGGGAGCAAATTCGCTGCTAATGGTACTTTAGTACCTTGTTTGGCTTACTCCGTACTCGTAATTAATGTTGTAGGGGTATTAAATTGGAGGACAATAGTTTAGTCTTCGGCAATAACTGCCATAAGTTGCAGCAATATAGGGGTATCCCCAATATAGTTTAATAGGTAACATTTGCTTAATAGATGTGTTCAAAATAAAAGGATATGTAAATGGTGATTTAGGCGTTCAATAACTGAGTCCATATGCATAACGCTTCCTTGTAGAAATTAAAAATATTTAATTCTACTACTGAAAGAAATAAAATGAATTGTTTTTAGATGTGGGCAGCTGCTTTATTTATATCTCTTTTATTTCACCAGTAAGGTTTTATGACTAATCGTTATCCTGTTTGAGTTGTATTCGTTTTTTATGGGGTCAGGGTCAGTCAATGGAATATGAGTCTAATATATTTACCTTAAATGTTATTGGTTTGACATAAATTCATGGTCACTGGGTCCACAATGATTACACAAACACGAACAAAAGTAATTATATAGCAGTTACTGGAACAATAGATGCATTTGGACACATTAATACAACTTTAAGTTGTTTTATATATGTATAACTCCGAATTAGTCACCTATGATATGGAGTCTTCCATCTTTATTGCAAATTTTTAATATAAAAATAGAAAAATAAGTGTTATTTTGCAATTTTTAAATAAAAATTGGCATTTAAATATTATTTCATTTTTATTTTTTAAGTCAAAAGTTAGGAATTATTATTCAATTTTGATAAAAAAAACTCGAAAAATCCCGTCGCCCTCTCTATCAAATCAAAATATTCATTAGCATAGCAATATGTATACCAAAATGCTCATTCACTCTCACTGCTGGCTTTAGCAGGCGGAAATTCGACACAATTATAAATGTATTAATTTAAGACCCTATTCCCTTAACCTGCTTAAATCTTTTTAATAAGTCAACTATCCTCAGCAAAAGTATACTCCTATCCTCTCGAATTACCTTTTTTATTAGCAAAACAAATGTTACCTGCTTTTATTTTTACTTTAAGGACAACGACTTTACTATAAATTTTTGTACTCATTCAAAGTACAATGTAAACAGTCAAGGCGGTGCTCGACAGTGTAATACCCTGTAACTTTTTTCTCAAAAAAAAAATTGTATTCCTACATATTTCTTCGAAGAATTTTTCGATTGAAACATATTTTTTTGGGGCAAAACTATATTTGTATAGATTTTGATGAAAATCGATAGTTACGTCAAAAATCAATTTAAAGTAAAAGGGGTATATTGCAAGTTGAGGAGAAAACGTGGTAAATCAATTGCGGAGGTGGGGGGTCCGATTCGATAACACTTGGATATGGATTTGTTCATTAGACCCACATAAATCAGCTTACCAGAAATTGTGATTCGAGGTTACTTGTAACAATAATAAGGAGAGTCAAATATTGACGCAGTTTACTGAGTAGGGAAGCTGAAATTTGTACATTTATGGGTATAACTTTTCTTGCATTTGTCCGATTTTGTTCATTTTTAGCATTCATGCATGAGACCTTTTATATTCTCTGAAATCTAGGTGTTCATACAATTGGTATAAAAGAATTGTGGTCTTTCACGCCTACTTTTGTCCGTTACATACATGGCATAAATCTAGTATGTATAACCATTGTACCTAAAGGTACAGGGTATAAAGAAACGCTAACCTCTTATATGGACAAATATGTATGTAGGTAGGTATGTATGTTCTTATACCCAGGATACATAATGTAAGTAAATACATACATATATACAGAAAACATCCATAAAACTTTTTTGGCTGATTTAGATTTAGGTTAATTGCCCACAATATTACACATTTTGATTTATTTTTTGCTAGTAGCAGTTTCTGGCACAGGGACTGTAAACAATTACCTTATCACATGTACGTAAGTAAAAACAAGGCTAAAAAGCGGTAAACTTATACACTTATACGTATGTGTATGTATGTATGTATGTATGTTTAAAACCATTTGTAGTACAACAAACTCCAGTTTTGGCAAAGTCGTCTTCAGCGTTCCTAGGTTATTTCCGTTTAATCATTAAATAATGAAGCGAGAGACGAAGAATAAAATAGATTGTTGGATGGATACATTAAAAAGAGCGCACTTGCTTAAAATAATTAATTTGTTATTCTTCAACGAATGAAACATTGATCTATTTGAAACCTGTTTGGATTCTCATCGCAATCACCGCCGTCTGTCTATCAAGTAATCGTAACTTCCATGTTCGCTATTTACAGTGGGCACTCCATTTAATTAATACGAAACTGCGTAAATGATTACTTCATGGATTCCAACGTGTGAAAGTAATCGTACATATGTACATACATAGGAGTATTTTAGCTACTTCTTTTCTAGCTGTTTGAGCTTTTCAACGAACGCGGAGTCCAAAAGGTTTAATGACCCAAGACCAAATCTGTTTACTACCAACCCGCGAGAGGCCCAAAGATTGTTTTTGATTTTTTCTTTCAATTACAAACTAGAATCGAAGGTTTTTGACTTTTGCACTGTAACTGGATAAATTTGTTTTCGGAAATTCATTTTCAATATGCTTTTTTTATTTTATTTACAGGATAAGCGTCCCATTTTTTATTTTTGGTATTTCGCGCACTTCTTTAATTTTATAAGTTTAGTTTAAACAAATTAAGTGTTTATATTTTGTATTAAAATATAGCGATTATGTTTTTAAGAAACAAAAGAAAAAAACGAAAAGTCTAGAAAGTTTATAGTGGCGAGTTTTACCCGGACGACCGTTTTGCTCGAAGTCCTGACCACTTCTGCTGGACTTTGAATTTGATTTGCATGTGAACGGCAACTAATACGACTTGCCGTGAGCTAACTTGCATATTTTTAGTATTGGAATAAGAACAAAAACACCATACTGGACTTTCCAATGAAAGCTTTATTAAGGTCTAACTAGAAATTCATGTTAGTTAGAGCCTCAAGGAAGTTGAGTTAGCTGACCACAAGTTAGCCACAAGTAAACACTTAAATACACTGCTTTATGTTTCTATCTCTTTATAAAAAGAAAACAATATCTTTTCGAGTATTATATCAAAAGCTCTACGTTGTTAAATTAAATTGTAATTGTTTTGTCTAGTTATTTTCTTTATCCGGTCCAAATTAATGGTTTTAATATAGTTTATATACATATATGTATGTACATATGTTATTTTCATGAATATCAATTTTAGTTGACAAATGAACACCCTATTGTCGTTCATTTGCATTAGTGTTCTTGCAGTGACCTTTCCGATTCTCACAGTAAATGTACATCCATGGTTACCGAACGTGGTCAAAACAAGCGACTGGACATTCCAATAATTTATTGAAATGGATACGTTGTGGGCTCCTTTGCTACAAAAATGTAAAAACATGGTGACGAATTCAAATGGTGTTGTGAGGTAGGTAGTCAAACCACATCCAGGAAAATTCTTCTGTATATTCAACTTTTGTACTCAGGAAAAGGTAGTGTGTGTGTATGTGTGTGTGTGTGTGAAAAGCCTAGCCAGTAAATAGTGAAGGGTCTGGTTTGACTTGTTGAGGTTTTATTTGCATGCCAGTTTTCTTTTCGGCACAAGGGAGACTTCGCGGGAATATTTAATTCTTCTTTATTTGCATTAATTTCAAGGGGATTTTCACCCGAGTTAACTGGTTACTGCTAAATGCCAACTCAAAATCAGAGTTCAACAATAAAAGCATTTACTTTTACTTTGATTTCTCTTAATTCAATATAACTGAGTTTTGTAGTAGTAGCCTATTTTTTTGTTTTTTATTTATGCACAGAAAACAAATTTTATTAGGGTCAAGCACATAAATTACGCACAATCCTTCAATAAAAAAAATGATTTATGAATACGTGACTAAGAAAGTAATTACCGTGCATTTTATTCACCAAAATTTGTTGGACTTTTAATTACCCTTGGTAAGGAACTCTAATTTACCAGCCCCTCTATTACACCTTTAAATTAAATCTCGACCGGTGGCAGCAATTTCACTGGGCCACTGAGAAAACTGAGTGGCAGGAGAGACAATTTTTTTTTTGGCCAATCGGTCCTATGTTAGCAATATAGTCAACCGATTTTGAATAAATTTGTTGTTACAGTGTTGGAAACTCTCAAATACCTCCGAGATTCAAATTTGGTTGCAATATCCTCATAAACAAACGAAACATACCTACTTTTGTACAAAACTAGATTTTTTGGCCGATCTGTCCAATGCGAGCTATTTGGTATAGTCAAACGATTTATCAAAATGTTTTAGTGATTGGGAGCTCTGATAAACTTTCCACTGCCAAGTTTGGCGGGTTATATGGAATACGCGATTTCTGATCGATCTGTCTGATTTAGTCAACCGATTTGCATCAAATTTGGAATAGTCATTATGAAAAACTTCCAAGAGCGAATTGTCGTTACGATATCTTCATAAACAAATGAATTATCCATCAAAAGCTTTTGATTTTTTCGAGGTCCTCTGAAACACTTCTATGGGAACTGTATAATGTATCCTCAATATCAAAAATATAAAATAAATTTATCTCCCCTGACATAATAACTCAACTAATCTGAAAATTTGATTGCTCTAGCTCTTACCATCTCTGAAATATGAGCGTTGTTACGGACAGGCGGGCGGACATGGGCAAATCGAATTCTCTCGTCCTTCTGATCATACTATAGATAACTTTGGGGGCCTCCTACAGGAGGAGTCGTCTTCTGTATGTTACATACATTATCGGTTTTCACAAACTTAATATACCCTTCGTGACATGCGGTACAGGTAATAGTATTTAGACCGGTTCCACTCGATGAAATTTACTTTATGCACTTCTTTCGACTGTGGGATCCTCTATACCACCACATCGCAATGAATTCCGATATATTGCTTCCAAACTCTGAAAGAAAGTTTGGTTGCTCTAGCTCTTGCTATCTCTGAGATCTAGGCGTCAGATGAACAGACAGACAGACGGACCAGCTAAAAAGCGTGAAATTCTACCAGGGTGGAGATTCAGAAGATATCGATATGATTCAACAATTATCCAACTTGTTTCGTGTCTCCATTTCTTATTGTCTCAAAAATCTAGGCGTTCATACAGACGGACGGACATGGCTTAATCGCTACCGGAGGTTACGATAAGCATTTTGGTATAAAGGGTGGGGCAGACCCCAATGCCACTCTCTTATAACGAACCAACTTTCTATTTCCACGCGCGTTCGCTATGGGGATATTTGACTGTAATTCCATGTTTCGACTTGATTAATAAAAGCACTTGGTGACTTAGTACTAAATATAGCTACTTACCATGGAAGTTTGTTGCCATCGGCGCGTTGTTTTTTTCTTAATATGATAGGCAAATAAAACATCAATGCTTATTTCGTTCTGTTGTGATACGCTTCCCGGCGAAAAATTGTAGTGAAAGTTCATGAAAGGATGCATCACGTATCCGTCTTTAGAAAATCGCTTTCAGGTCTGCAAAAACAACTCACATTCAGCGGCATTTTAAAATGATTAAGCTAAGCACTAATAAACATTTCCATTTTATTATAAAATTATTATGGTATTCACAGTATAGTTGCTTATAAAAAAAAATTTTACGATTAAAAAAAAATGCTAAAGTCACTTGAGCGCATTTTGACCGTACACCCAACGCCGAGTTCGATGCCGCAGCGTTTGCTTTGAGTTTCACGTGCTGAATGTCAAAGCAAATAAAAATAACAAAATGCTTTCACTTGGCACCTGTATCCTGGCAACATTCATACAAACACCTTGGACATCGGAGCGGCTTCAAGCTGTTTGTGCGGCAAGGGTGATGCCGCCGTAGCCACGTGAATTCTAGAGGACCGCCAAATTCCACTGTACGTGTTGAACTATTTTTCACCAACTATTAATTTTCTATTGCATTCGTAGTGGCGGATTAGACAAATTTCCTGGTTTTGCTTTGCCCAGTCCAATTTTTCCGTGTTTTAAAGAAGGTCGAAATATTTAATAATCCCGTTTGTTTATTGAATCGCAGTCAAAAGTTTTGGCACAGACGGAAACCTAAGGCTCCCCCCCACAACTTAGAATGCAAGTGAGTGGGGGTTAGCGACGCTATTGAGCCTCCAATTCGGGCCGCGTCGCTCCGACGTCGGCATGTCTGTCACTGCAAGACGACGCCCAAAAAAAGGAAAATAGCTTCTGTCAATATTCTGTCAATATGGGTTCTGTTAAGGACTGACAACTGACTTATTACTTCAGTTCTTGAAGTGAGTGTGCTTATGTCTGATGTTCTTTAGCTGAGCTGATTCTTTCTTTTAATATTAAATCGATCGAAAATTGGAGGGCTTTGCATTTTTAACGCTTAAAAAAGGGGAAATGTGTTAGTTTTTAAGAAATAATACATAAGTTTTTCCAAATCAATGGGCAGATTAAGAACTACTACATGTTTGTATTAACGGTGAAAAATGCTTATAAATCAATATTTGAAAGGCGATAGCATTGTAGCAGATAAAAATTAACTTTGTGACAAAAGGGCAGACTAAAGTTACATAAAGAATTTGGTCAATCATCAGAAACTGGTGTTTGTGATTTGACCCTATCGTTGCAACACCAGTTCCATACATTTTGTGGTTTATCTGAACAAAGCGATGGAGTTGTATTTTTTTTTTGCCTGTGCAAGCTCACGTGGCCACGCTTGCTGAAAATGGCATCCGTGGAGAGTCAATACTCTTCTTTGGCCGCAGGCAATTTACTTCATGTACTATAATTTTCAATAAATATTCAAATTCTTTGCAGCTCTTGGGGTCAAATAACGGACCCAAAGTATTGAAATTGATCCAGACTATAAAAAGTATGGTTGCTAACATAGTCATGGTCATATGAAGACAGGTAATAAATAGTACGTTGTGTACAAATTGTTAAAGTACAGTGCACTTTTAGGTAAAAATGTAGCCGGTGAAAATGGAAATGCGCACGAATTAAACAAAGTTAGACTCTATAGTACGTAATAAAAACCAAATCTGGTTAAGTTATTTTTCTAGTAAATCTGTACCCGGCTCAAGAAAAAATATAACTAACATTATAAAACTAGTGCCTAAACAAAATTATCGCATAATCAGTATGTGTTGTCGAAGAAGTTTTTATAATAATAAGCAATATCAACCGACGCTGCCTCTATCAACTGAGGAATACCCTCAACAAAGAAGTTGATAATAAGGAATTCACAGTATACGCCTAGATATCCTAGATATTGAGGCTGATTTTGACAGCACATCGTATGACGCTGTTAGCAAAGCACTCGTTCGAAGAGGTGTTAATAGAGCGTAATCCAAATCTATTCAGTCTCTACTCTGTCCAGGTTAGTCACAGCAGAATCTGGAGATTTCTCTGTTATGAAAATATATATAAGCGGAAACTTTGCCTAAGAAGATGTCCTGTTTTGATAGTATTTCTCGTATAGGTAGCGTGATAAATAAATGCAATAATATACGCTGGATAAAGGCTCCAAATGAAAGCAACACTGCTAAGAATTACAGCCGAGGGAATCGGCTAAGTGCTATACACACTGGAATCGTACTGCAAAACCACTAGGAGGGTCTAAACCTTATTGAAGAATTGACAGGCCCTAGACAGCTGCTTAGAGACAAGGATCGAAATGGACAAGACCTGCACGCCTGGCTTACAGCAAATGCCGCGCCACCTACCCACATACATATACGAAAGCTCGGTTTAAGATTTAGAGCAATGTCCCTAACGACCCCTAAAAGTTTACTCTACTAATTGCAATCGGGAATTAAATTAAAATACACGGGAAATTTTGCAAATGTAAAGCAACTTTTAATAAAAACTTACATGTGTTTTATTGCGGCCAACGGTGCAGTAACGCCAGCAAGTTAGCGCCACCTGCCGTTCAATATTTTTTAAATTGGCGCTACGCTTGTATGTATTTTAAGGCGCGGAAGACATTAAAGCTTCTAACTACTGCAGACAATTAAATGTTTCAAAATATATACATATATATTTTTTTGAGGTCTAAAATTTTTGAGCAAAACTAAAAAATGTCAAGAGCTTCTGGATATACCTTTCATTCTAAATTCAATTTTAAACATTTTTAGCCTTGGAAATTTTTGTCTACGACTTATAGAATTGGAGATAAATTGTCTCAAACTTATGTCAAAATAACGGGAATGGTTGGATGGACCTTAACACATTAAGCAAGAGAAATTCCAGCATGCAATTTTTTCCTGGTCAACTCCTTTTTTTGTCTATTTTTACTGTACTATGTATGTACGATCATAAAGGCTGCCAAATTTTATCTTAAAAGATGTAATTAGAAAATTTTCTGGGCTACAGAGCTAAGCAGACTCGGGAAACTGGTGAACTTATTGTTAGACCAGAAATGCGGAGTCAACATAGTAGAGAGTTTTTAAATGGTCTCAAAAGGGAAAGCTTTAAATATCAAAAGGACTCGCTACACAAACATATTAAAATTATTAAGGATCTTCAAATCATCAAAGTAATACTTTGCAAGGACCATTGTGACCACAGATACAAACGAAATCTTAATAGAACTAGCAGAACTCTGTCACAAAGTGCTAAACGTCATATCACAAAACAACCTCTTCCCTTATTCTCGATAGAAATAAAATAAAAATATAATAACCAATAAATGTCTAATATAGTAAGTCCTCCGTAATTTAGAGAAACGTGTGAGCCACATCACCGAAAACGGACAATCCAGCATTGAGCCCCACCTTTAATGCACAAACTCCCAAAATATGGAAACACAAGGAATTATTGAACTTCGTTGCAATTGGCACAAAAAAAAGTTATGTATTTTAAAAACCATCGGAAACATTATTTTTTTATTTATTTTTAACATTGTGAACGTATAAAGAATAAGAAAATTCCATATTTTTTTTAAGAAAATGTGTCGGTATAAAAAATAACAAAAATACTTTTTGAAAGACGCCTGTTAATATAAAATTTGTTCAAAAATATTAAGCGGTTCAATTCGTAAGCTCAATAGCTGAAATTTTGAAAAAACCAATTATTTTTTTGCGTATGCATCGAACTTTACAAATCGTTGGAGTCAGTTTCCAGTATCATATCTAGCTAAACCCCTTGTGTGTAAAAAATGAGCAAAATTTAATGAATACCAAATTTATTGTCAAATATATAGTAAAGTGAACACTAAATCAAAGTTTGACTACACATACGTCCCAGTGTCACCAAATTTCGTTAGTATCTCCCTCTCAAACCAAACCAAATCGATTCTTTTCGATGTGACCTTCCTATCTTAAAAGCACTTATTGAGATATTTAAAAAAGGCTTTTGAACTTAAATTTCGATCCACATATAAATTGGTTGAAATTTTAAGAATACAAAGGGGTTAGAAGGTACTATTAGGCACCGTATCTAGTGTACCACTTTTTTAAAATTTTGGTAGATTGGGAAAAAATTAAGTTCAGGTTCCTTAAGGGATTAGTTTTGCATAATATAATATAAAATAAATAAAAAAGATGGCGTACGTTAAAGTCCGACGCGAACGAATTTGGGATACCCTGTACTACCAGCTAGTCTTAAAATATATATTATACATATGTATATTGCTTAAGAACACCAAAAGACATTTGGATGCCAAATTAGATTACGATATCTTCATAAAAAAACCAAAAACAGAATTTTAAGCCAGAATTGGTTTTTTAGCAAATGGAACAAATTTTGAACAGTGTTTATGTACTCTAAAACTTCTGAATGCCCAATTTGGTTACGATATTTTTATAAACAAATGGAGTATCCATCTAGCAATTTTGTTTTTTTTTTTCAAGTTCGTCAGAAAAACCTCTATGGGAGCTATATAATATATGTAACTCCGATATCAAAAAAGTAAAAGAAACTTCTATGGAATAATAAGGGATCAAATTTAAAAGTTTGGTTGCTTTAGCTGTTAGCATCTCGAAGATCTAGGCGTTCATACGGACTGACAGTCAAACTGACATATGTATATCGACTTTTCTAGTCACCCTGATCATATTTTAGTTAGCTTTTGTGGGTTTAATGAAATGACTTAATAACAACAGAAAACTCTCTATTCATCGCATAGCTTTCCAACTTACACAATTACTGATCGGAAATCTAAGCCCAAAGATTGCAAACCAGACGCAAAGAATTATATCCAAAAAGTGTTCAAACATGGTCTGCTCATTGTTAGTAATAAACAGCAAGTGACCCCAGCCGATTGAAAAATCTCTCAATTGAGTATGCTGTAGGTAACAGGACTCTAAATACCGTTTAGTGTGAATATTGTTCAGAAAGGAATGTTCTCAAATTACGATAGTTGTTTAAATATTAAGGCATGGGAACATCAACTACTGTCTTTAACACTACACTTTAATCAACGGCGCGTCATCGGGTACCAGGAAGTGCGTAAGTGAGACAGGTGCAAACCATCATCATCCCATGGCTTAATTTGATATGGTTAGAGTCAGCGCAATAAAATGCTTCATAAAAACAGGCATACCTATATGTACATATGTATGTAGTTGAAAAAAAGACATTATGCACATCAATATGCTACGTAGGTAAGTATAAATAAGTATGAGTATAAAAAAAAGGGGTACGGTTGTTTGATTGCAAGCATGTGTTTACTCTCGAAATCCAGTTCGAGTTTAAACAACTTCGCAAACACCAACAAAATGCAAATGAAATAGGCTAAGACATTAAGAGCAAAATTACAAAATCAAGAAGTCCATGGACGCCACCTCTGGCAATTTCCTGATATTTGAACAGGTTTCTCGGTGGTTACAATTAGCGGGTATTTGAATTGCCGCATGGGGCGCTATTAATTACAAAAATGATGGTACCGCAGAAGCCGAATGCCGAAACCAGTAAAAAAAAGTAGTTTGCTGCAGGTTTAAAGGAGAGTAGTTTGGGTTCACCGTTAAACGGAAGCCGCAATGACTTTGGTAAGATGCAACCGATACTGAGGTTCTTTTACAACGGGCATGTGCATAAATCATGTAAGGGAAAGTAAAATTAAAATAATAATGAAAAATTTATAATACAAAATATTGTCGAGGTCATTTTTTAATACGTATTATATGTATGTATGTGCATGGCATAGAATTTGCTCTCTGGGCCTGAACAAATACAGACTATATTTTATGATACCTTTAAGCGTTGAATGAAGTCAACGATAAATTCAGCTTGTTGATTAGCTGTTGGAGCAATAAATCCATCGCTTCACACCGCCACAAGTAATTGCCGACAAAGCATCTTCGTATCAGTCTGCACACCAAACTGCGGGAACTTGGTGTTGTCCGTCCACATCTATACATTTTATTTGACTTTGAGCTTTATGCTGCGAACAGAACATCTATGCAATCACTGTGACTATAGCCATGATGCGGGCACAGCTTCAAATAGCCAAGAACCTTTCCTAGCCAATATTTTATCAAACCTGACATTTCCTCGTGTACTCCCGATTATGGGTTGTTTTGTGATGCACCAGCGTTTGTGTCTGTGTTCACAGAACGCGATTTTGATTGCCTTTTAATGCTGCCCGAGTGCATTGTGTATTCAACGGTGACACGACTTGTCTCTTATCGGCTTGCTAAAAGCATCTCGGGGATCGTCACCTTGACGTGGTGAGGGGGCTCAGTAGCTGCAATGACTCTAAGAGCAACACCGGCGGTAGCATAGCTACTGGTAGGGCCACCCTTGCTGGTAAGGTCTTCGAGGAGCAGTGAAGCGAAGAGCGATCCACAACATAGCGTCTGTACCCAGAATGAGCGGCTGCAAAAGGCGTTTGTTCTCCAGGTTAGGGGTGGCCTATTTAAAAGTGACCTGTCGCTGCTAGCAGAGTTGTCAGGACTGACTTCGAGCTTAATGTCAAAACCCTGCTTCCTCACATATTTTGTTATAAACATGAGAGTAAGCCCGAAGAACATACATTTTATACGGCTTATTCACCTGCTTCGGCAGCATGCACCACGGATTTGGAGGTGCAAACCCCATGTTTTAGAAATAACAATATAACGAGAACCATCACGAATAATTTCCAAACACAGCAAAATATATTCACCATGGAAGAGCGAACTACGATTGGCACATGGATTGTGCGTACTCTCTTCGAAAGCGGGAAGCTTGCACTAGTAACTCGTGAAATGCACAGATTCAACTGGCACTGGAGAAGTTGTCCAAGCAGATGGTACAAAGTTCTTGTACTCCGGACGACCAGCAAACGATATTCATACTGAGCAAGAAAGCTGCAAAATGTGTGGTTGATTGGAAGCCGATAAATTAAAGATTTGTGCTATGCAGACTCAACTCACGTGTTAGATGCATAAGAATCATTGTTGTTTATGCACCCACAGAACTAGCGGAACAGCAAAACAGAAACTACACGGCTGTGATGGGTAATCATGAATTGGGACTGCTAAGTGATAGGGGAGAAAGTTTTATCGAATTCTGTCCCACCAACAAACTTGTAATCGGGCAAACCCTCTTGCCACACAAACGCTGCCATAAGGCTATCAGGACCTCTCCAGACAATCCTAAAGAAAATCAAATTGATCATGTATGTTTCAGCAGAATGTGCGAGTTAAGAATGGATGAGCAATAGAACCTGGAATATCGGCAAAAAGCAAAGCTGTAAGACAAAAAGCCAAAAATAAGGTGCCCTGAAAAGCTACAATAACCTAAACCATGAAGTGAAACGGTCCTGTAGGGCTGACAAACGCAATATGTACAATGAAAGCAGAAACATGCGACGCCTGTACAAAATTACTTGCAAAATCACGGAACAAAACACGGAAAACTTCTCACTTCCGCCTTCGAACAGCTAGCCCGTTGGCAGGAACAATTCACTGAAGTACTTACAATATCGTGGAACTCACTCCACGACTAGAATTGAGGACAGTGAAAAAGCGCTCGAGCAGTTTTCAATCTAGATCGCCATCGATAGACGAAATAGTTCAAGCCATACAAAAGCTTAAAAATAATAAATCGCTGGCTGCGATAATATTGCTTCAGAAATGCTTAAGGCTAGCCCAACTGTCATCGCTAATGACATCACCCATTCTCTAACGCATATGGAAGAATGGCTGCGAGGCATTCTTATAAAGATTCCAAACAAAGGCGATCTAATTGTTTGCGGTAATTACTGAGATATAACCCTCACATCGGTTCCATCAAAAATACTCACTAGGATTGTTCGTAACCGCATAAAGGATAAATTAAACCAGTCAATTAGACGATAACAATCTGGCTTCCGCCTAAATCGATCCTGCACCGACCAAATTAATACGCTCAGAATAATACTCTGTCGCCGGGGACAATATTTGGGAATCATTAATACGTCGAGGAATATCAGAAAAAGGCATACGTCTGATACGAGAGCACTATAATGGCTTCATCTGCTAATTTTTGCATAATGGTCAATTATCTGCAGCAGTACAGCCAACAACAGGGGTGCGACAGCGTTGTCTCTTCTCCCCCGTTTTTTTTCTGGCTATTCTATATGACATACTGCAAAAAGCGGTAGACGAACACCAGCGGGTCATCCAATTGACACTCAAGGAAACTCTCGAAGACCTAAAGTGCATGCAAAATAAGATAAATGATGTAACAGAATCTAGTAAAAAGAGCCTTAAAATGAACACATCAAAACCAAAATGTCTAAACGCAAACCTTTTATGGTAAATAACTGTTCGATTGCAGCCTGAAGGCCTACGGCTATAAACCTTTATTACTTAGAATTAAATTCTAATTTATAATTATATAAATAAATTAAATAAAATCAAGACGTTGCCAACTTCACGTACCTTGGCAGAATAACCGCGGGAGATGGAGGTACCAGCGTGGATGTTGAGGCCAGAATCGGCAAAGCAAAATCAGTGTTTGCACAGCTTAGTAGAATCTGGAGGTCTACCATATTCTCGTTCAACACTAAAATACGCATATTTCGTTCAAACGTTAAATCTGTTCTCTAGTATGGCTGTGAAACTTGGTTTGCAACAGAGAGTCTAACATTTAACATTCAAGTCTTTATAAACAACTGCCTGCGAAGAATCTTAAAAATCTGGTGGCCGAATGTTAAATCAAAAGAAGATCTCCACAGAAGATCCAACGAGATACCCATCACCAATGAAATTAAACTTTGGAGCCATACCCTTCGTAACCAGCCAAACGAAATATGCAGAGAACTGGAGTCCACAAGGAGCCAGACGCAGAGGGATCAATAAAAAAAATTCACGATGGGAGTAACAGAACATAAGACGAAAAATCATATTTTGCTACGCTTAAAAGTTAAGGCATTTGTGAGTATTGAATGTGTGACTTTCTGATAATTAGATTTTTAGAAAACCATTTTTTTTTAGGAATTTGTTAAATTTTTAAGTGAAGGTTTTCGACAACAATTTTGTTTTCAATTTAACTATCATTAAGGCTTTGTACAATTGTGATGAACGCTTCGGATCGTTTCCCAACTGAAATATGGAAAAAACCTATCCTGGAGTATGCTTTAAATAGCATAACCATCCCCACGACATCCTGGTACACGGATCTATCCGTTATTGCGGTAATCTACGTGCTTTACTATTTATTTTGTAAGCCAAACTTGAAATTGATCTCGATTAATCACTCTATTGGGTATAGCAAAGTTGTTTTTCTTATTTTGGATCCGATAAACAAACATATTCTTCTTTGCCCTAAAGCGAAACTCAGGATCCAACTAATATTATTCCGATTTTATTTTTTAGCCTTTATTTAGATTAGTTTCGTCAAACCCTTAGTTCCTGCATTGAAATTGCTCCTTAAAATTTTAGATTTGTACTGAAGCATCCTTAATTTTATTATTGTTAATATTGTAATCTATAACAGTCCCTTATTAATATTAATATATTATTTTATTGTGTCTGCCCTTGTGTGGTATTAAAATTTGTGAGCTTTATGAAACTTTCAACATAATTTCACAAACTTAAGGATGTCTTATTGTTCTGAACACACGAATATAAGCACCGATAACAGGTCGCTCAAAACGGCCTAACTAAGAAAAACACAATATTTTAGCAAAATTCGATTTTATTCAACAACATAATTTTCATTTAAGGTAATACAGTCGGCCCAATGCTTCTCTAGCTTCTCGATTCCTTTTTTGTAGAAGGCTTGATGTTTTGCCTCAAAATGAGCTTCAGTAGCGGCAATTACTTGCTCGTTGGTGCTAAATTTTATTCCCTGAAGCATCCTTTTGAGATCAGCAAAGAGCCAGTAGTCGCTGGGGCCAGATCTGGAGAAAAGGGGGGTTGGGGGAGCAATTCGAAGTGCAATTCATGCAATTTGACCATTGTTTTCATCGACTTGTGGCACGGTGCATTGTCTTGGTGAAACAGCGGTTTTTTCTTCGCCATGTGGGGCCTTTTTTTCTTTATTTCTTCGCTCAATCGATTCATTAATGCCATGTAGTAATCACTATTGATCGTTTTTCCTTTTTCAAGGTAATCGATGAACAAAATACCGTGAGCATCCCAAAACACTGAGGCCATAACCTTTCCAGCCGATTGTTGTGTCTTCGGACGCTTTGGTGCGCTTCCACCAGCCTCAGTCCACTCTGCTGATGCACGATTAGATTGAGGTGTGTAATAATGGATCCATGTTTCATCCATTGTCACATATCGACGCAAAAATTCGGCTTTGTTGCGATTAAAAAGGACCAGACAGGCCTTAGAATCGTCAATTCGTTGTTGTTTTCGGTCCGGTGTCAACAAACGCGGCACCCACTTTGCCAACTTTTTTCATGCCCAAATGTTCATGCAAAATTGTGAATGCGCTACCTTCTGATAACTTTGAGACCTCAGCTATCTCCTTCAATTTTAATTTACGGTCGGTCAAAACGATTTTTCGAATTTTTATGATGTTTTCTTCGGTAACAGCTATTTTTGGGCGACCACTGCGTTCAGCGTCTTCGGTGTCAGTACGACCACGCTTAAATTCATTATACCAGTCTTTTATGGTTGATTTCCTTGGAGCAGAGTCCGAGTAATATTTATCAAGCCAAAGTTTAGCTTCTACCGTATTTTTTCCGGTTAAAAGGCAATGCTTAATTAGCGCACGAAATTCTTTTTTTCCATTTTTAATAACAACACTGAGGTAGCTTCACATTGACGCGTATAACTTGAGAACGCATTAACCAAATTACATGAAATTATTACACATATCTTATGAAAGATGGCGCTATCGAACCCCATAAAAGAATTTTCGTTGGTGGCGCCCTCTATATGTCAGGCCGGGGACTTTTTGAGCGACCTGTTAAAATAATTTTATAATAGACCAAAGATCCCTAGAAAAATAAAAAAGTTTAAGGTCTTTGTAATGAAAAATATTATTCAGGATAAGCGAATAAGGGTAAGATTTTTGAAACTAGTCTAAGAATTTTGTACGTCACATTTTTTTAAGTACTTTTTGTTTTGACAATTTTTTAATTTAAAATCACTTTATTAAAATTAAAGCTAGTGCGTTATTTCAACTCTTTTTACCTTATTTAATTAATTTATTCACTATTGTTATTTAAAATTTTTTATTGAAACCTATTTAGATACACCATGTGCTGTCAAACATGCATTTGCTATAAAACCAACGCGTCAACCAAGCATTCTTTTTTGTCATGTTTTTCGTTTCGTTTATAACGTCGTAACTACGAATGTCAGTCTGTAAGTGGAGCCATGTTTAAATAAAGTTAAAATAAATATTATATTTTAAAGACTTACTATTGGTTGCGGAATTATCCGCTTCATATCTACACGATGCAAATGCTCTCTGTGCGCCTTTTGGATCAATTCATAGTCGGAACCACTAAGGCACGGCAGGCAAAGGCTACATTCTTCTTTATGGCACGACTTATCACAATCGTTCTTTTCACATTCATTCAATTCGACAGCTAAATTCTTATCGGAAGTTATTATTTCGTCATTTTCGGAAGATCTAAAATTATTAATGAATTTAGCAACAGTGTTGTATGAGAATTGCGTTTCTTTGTTACATACGGAAAAGTGGATACTCCTGGAGCATTAACTGGTCGAATTCCGACTAAATTAAAGACGCTGTAAAGTACTTGTTCGTATAAAAGAGAGTTTGGCTTAAAGTGAGCAGAGGACAAATTTGGTGACATATTCGCCTCCATAAGTTGCACGTTAAGATCCTCATCAATAAAAAGATCGAAACGCATTAATTCAAAAAAGTTGTGTCTTTTGTAGCCATGTAGAATATTAATTATGTCATGCTCTTTAGCAGAAATAGTTGTGCGAATAATATGTTCGACTTGTGGCCATATTTTTGCAGGATTTAATGCCTGGTCGCGTACGTATGCTTCAAAGGCAGTTCTCATGCTTCCACCGAACTTGTTGTAATATTTTGCCAATGAAGGGACCTCCCAGGTTGGCAAATAATCATCACCTACAATGTACTTGTCCTGGTTTTCTGGATCGAATGGATAATATTGAACAGGACAGTACCTAAACAGCACATCGCCAGTATAAATGTATACACGAAGGGGATTAACTGAGGTTATTACTACATATACTCCAATGTCAAACTTATAACCATCAACTAAAAATGGTCTTTGCAAAAACTCTTGTACAAATGAACTGTTTGAATGCAATTCAATGTCATTTAGCGCCCTAACTTTTATATGACGATGTTCATTGTGTTTTTGTACGAATAACATATCTGGGTTTGCAAGTGCATATTTCAGAAACTGCTCACTCTGTGCAGGCAGCCGAAAAGCTCGTGGCAGGAAAGGTAGCTTCGAAGTGCACAGAACGACTTTGTTTGTTAAAAAGCCACAGCCAGGCAGGTGGTTTACCAATTGCTGTTTTCCAAGATTTTTTAATGTTGGCATAATGCGATACGGATAGTCATGTGCCCACAACAGGTCCCACTCACTGTCAACAGGAACTCGTTCATAGCCAAACCTCTGGAGAACGTTTTTAACATGAACCAAATGATCCTCCGAAATGCTTTTGCCAAAAATTGCGTATCTCGGCTTGTGAAGTTTATTATTCGTAGTTTCATTAGACAAGGTCTGCTCTGGCACAGCATTAGGGGTATAATGTGATAGAAGTTCCACTACTACAGCTGTTATTAGAGTAGCTGCTAAAAATATCATCACAGATGTTAATGATAAAGATGCCCCTTTTTCTGTAAACTGAAAAAGAGAAAGTGTCTATTATGTGTCCCAAATATAAATAAATACAGTACCTCTGATTTCTCACATGCCTGC